>CM062805.1:522305763-522888263 GCA_031772625.1 Pinus tabuliformis | reverse complement strand
CTGCATCAAAATTAAAAATCACATGCTTATGTTAAAATTGAGGCTTAATAAAATTTCATGTTTTACCAATGTAAATCATGCTCAAAATTGAATCTAATGACACAAAAAACTGCCTATGGGCTAAATTTTTAATTCAAGCAGATTCAATTATTCATAGTTTTGAACTTTATGATAAAACTATTAATTCATAACTCCTGTGGGTAAGTTATGAAATTTTATCCTAATTAATTACATAAATATAATAAAAATTCCTGTGGGATAAAATTTATTATATTTAGTATAATTAATCACAATTTAATGTCTAAATAATCTTTATGTGATCCTAACCAGTCATAATATATAATTTTATTTAATTAGAGATGTTGTGGCTATTTTCTAATTAATTAAAATTATATGGATCACTAGACATTATTTTTTACATAAATTGCATAAACAAAACTTAACCAGAGTAAAAATAATGTTTCCTGAAAGGAGTAAGTCAAAATGACATTTTAAATAAATTCCATATAACTGTTTCTTGAAAAAAAAAAAAACTGCCATAAATGTCAGCATTACGGTAAATGACGGTAATAATTCCTCACAAAATTAAAATTAAAGTTAAAGCAGTCAGCATTACCGTAAATGACTGCAAATCGATTGTTCAGTTTATAAACAAAACCCGGAGATAGACTGAAGCAGCATTGATCTACTTTGCACTTGCATAGCAAATGCAGTTCGAAGGCTAGCTGGCTTGACTTCAGGCTCCGTCTGTAAGTTTATAAAACAAACAAACATAGACAAGCAAACAAGCTATTCGCTCACAAGATAAATAAAATTAAAATTAAAATTAAATTAAAGCACTGCTTTACGCAAATTAAGTATGAGCACAGTTATAAATTTATACACATCAAGGCAGAGATAAATTAATGCTCTGATACCAAATGAAAGCTAAACAGAGATTCTTAATATGCAGAATTAGAATTGAATTTCAACAATGCTAAATTTGAACTTAATGTGGAATTAAAAATTACTTATTGTAAAGAGTCATAAAAACTGGATGCCCAAGAATACTTACCTCCAGCCATTGATGCTTACTCACCAATTGCAAACAAATGAAATTTCCCAAAACAGTAATATCACTCGAGAGACAGTGGAGCACTCCTCCTCCTTTCTGAAATTTGACTATCTGAAGAACTCAAATGTCTTTTGAAGAATGTTGGAAATACTTTCTACAAAGGAAAATCCTGAATACTGGCTAGAAAAATAGGTCCAAACGAGGTGTATTTACAGCTTTATAGCAACACCCTTCTGCCCAAATGAAAAACTGTGTAGAGACACCAAGTCCGAATAGCTAACACTACTCTAAATATCAGCAAGAGGGATTTACTTATAAGGAAGAGCACATGACAGTGTATAAAAGCTCACGGGAAGAGCACATAACAGAGTACGATGTACACTATTTAGGAATGAATAGCATATAAAAGCTCACGGGAAGAGCACATGACAGCGTACGCACAATGCCACTCGCGTACAGATTCTCTTCACATAACAGTCACCAAATGTGTGCACAGTGGGGACAAAACAACCTCACACAAGCAGAAAATAAAGAACACAGATAATCTGGAAGGCACTTCCAAGCTCTGCTCTCTTAGCTTGATGGGGTAAAAATGAAGGGGATTGAGATACAAGCTTGGGGACCAAACAGATAAATATATAGCCAAGCTTCCATCAAGCTTCTGTTGGCTATGTGTCAAGTGTTCCACAGTTCAAGGTAGAGAACTCCAGATGGAGTAATGGACCACTTCAGAAGCTCCAACAAAAAATTAATTACTGCAGTTGGTTTCCAAAAATTAAGGAATGACTACAGTTTACTTCTATAATTGTAAGCAGCAGTTGGTAAAAATTTAATGGAGCTTAACAAATTGTTTATTTCATATTTCAATGTAATATAATATATATAATTTGGGGTTTACTTGAGCACTCATTTACGTAGTTATTTTGCACTCGCGTAGGTTCCCTTTCTAGTTACTGCACTTGCGTTCAATTTATTTTACTCTGTATTATGTTCGAGTAATAAGAAATCCATCCAGGGGTATCTTCACTCGATTGGGGCAAACATATTGTGAGGAGAGAAGGACTGGGCATATAACATTTATAGAGGAAAAAAAGTTGGGGCATGCAGAGTGCATAAAAGCCAGAGAACCTACTATATTTTTTTATTATTAATTTTTTATTTCAGATATCAATATAAAATCAATATTGACATATATATATACACTAACCAACCTTAATATTAGTTGTACAAGGCAGGGCAGGATATCGACTGGGAAGCACAAAAACCCACGATTGTATAAGCAAAATATGATTTTTTTTCCTATGTCGCAGGCTAACCCCATGATGAAACACTGATGAGATCCAAGGCCACCGTGGCCATAATCAGGTCCTTCCTCGTTCTCTCCAGGTAGGCCTCGTACCTAATATTAACATGCGAAAACTTGCACTCGACCCTTGGAATCACAAAGCTCAATGTTGTATCATTTGGGCCAGCACACGCCCACAGTGGTACTACGAGTCGTTACAAGGGGGCGTGTTGTTGGCAACCGTACTGCCCAAGTCAATGAGAATGTTGGCATTGACAGGCAGGATGTATGCCATCATGAGAAACGTGGTTGTTCCCACCTAGAATTTTCGTGTAAAACATGAAATATGATCATCCACCTTGAAGTATCGACCGACCTCACTCTTGCTCACCTTTGCATTCAGTCCATCAACTAACAACTCGAATCCCCACCCGAATTTCATCATTCTTATTATTAGAAGCAGGAAGACACCCGCCAATGTCTAGCTTCTATGTGTGCCCTGCGTTGATGCCAAAAGCCTTCAGGAATCCCACACTCCAATTACATTTAGAAAATTGTTATCACTGTGATACTAGCAAAAGCCCCCAAAAAATTCTTGTTTTTTCGTAAAACCCCATTTTGACTAAATTGCATAATCAACAATGGAAAACTAATGAATAAAAAGGAGAACAAGAGTGGTTCTCTAGGTCGCTTGCACTCCTCGGGCAGGTGCTCCTTAGCGAACACGCATGATGTTCTTATGGTAGCTGCTTAGCAAGAAAACATGCATGAAAAATCTTACAACAGGCCGAACAAGTGGTTACTAAATGGGCCCACAAATGTGCTTCTACATGTGTAAAAGGAAAAGAATATTAAATGAAATACTATTAAGATGTATGGCACGTTCTCTATCTAGAAATCGGACATTGTAAACAAGTGTCCATCTTGCTTGGCCATTTACAACTCCCTTTTGAATTGATAACTAGGCGCGTTCAGGTTACTTCTCTACTTGATTCCTCAAGAACGAAATTACTAATGCTATGACGTAGATAAGACTGACGTAACATTGGCATTCTTATATGCGTAATATCGATGGCAACTCCTATTTCGTAGACCATAGCAATATTAATGTGGTCTGACATGAGGTTGATATAAGACGATACAACACGCCGCGCGGTGATGAGAGAAAAAATAGTTTTTTTCTCTCATCACCGCAGGGCGTGTTGTATCGTCTTATATCGACCCCATGTTAGATCGCATTAATATTGCTATGGTCTACGAAATAGGAATCGCCTAATATCGATGGCTACTACTACTAAGAAATGTGGGGTTGTTTGAAATATATATCATTATGAATGTCAGTATGTTTGCCTTATTATGGGTGGGTTACGGGGAGGCCAAAGAACGAGCGGTTGTTGGATTGATTTTGTAAGGTCTTCGCAAACTCGGGCGGTTGAGCGTCGGGTGCGACGGGCGCACGGGCACGGCGGGCGCACATCGGTGCGACGGGCGGGCAGACTTGCGACGGGCGGGCGCTCCACATGCGACGAAAATGCGACGAAGACTTGGACATATGCGACAACACTTGAAGGACGAAACGAGTTTATATGCGATGGAGCATGGACTTGCAAGCCGACTTGCAAGGGCTGTTCGATGGGCATATTACCTTATGTTTGGGGGTCGGCCTTAAGGCTTGCACACCCCATACGTTAACCAAGCCTTGTGTATATATTGTGAAGGCGCAAGGTTCATTTGTCAACAGGCAATCAACTCGCACTTTCTTCTACGCATTGGACAAGGGGTAAAGAAGTGCGCAGAAAAGAGGAGTGCGCATATCTCATGCGCTCCACTTGTGAAGTGCGCAGTTTACCGGGAGTAAGTCGTAGGTTGAACAAGGGTGTTCGAGGTGCGGTATAGTTGCAGATTTGTGCAGGGCTTAAGGTGGAGTTCTAGGTGTCTCGGGTGAGCACCCTCCTACCGTGTGAAGTTGGCACAAGTATTATAAAGGTTGTTCTATGCCTTGATTGTAAAATTATTCTAAGTGTAGACTTGGATTTTTTCCAAGTATACTTGATGATGTACTATTGAAGAAACTGTTATAATATATTGTTGGGCAGACTGTTCGGGAGTTGCCCCTCCCTTTATACTTGTTTGCAATTGTTGATGTTCTTGGTTAATTGCATATGGATAATGAATGAGTATGGGCTTCATTAAGTATAAAGGATAAATGCATTTTACTTGGTTGCGAAAAACAAACTAAGTAAGGACAAGTGAATTAGGCGTAGTCCACGAAGGTGAGTATTGGTGAAAAGAAAGCGTTCGGTGGTGCCGCACCTCGCTATAAGCGGTTGAAAGACTACCGCAGGTGTAGGGGCGTGACAGTTGGTATCAGAGCAAGGTTTGCTCGTGTTCAGGTTGATGATGAAGTGCTGATCCCACTGCACTATCGTGACAGTTGGTATCAGAGCAGCTGATCCGGATATTGAAGCTGCTACACAACTTCACCAAAGTGAAGTTGGTATCAGAGCAGGGTTGCTCGTAAAGGTTTGAAGTTTGTGAACAGGTGCAGGTGTTGAAGCATTGAAGCTGGTACACACTTGACAGGTGAGAACAAGACTTCGGTTTGAAGGTGGTATCAGAGCAGCTGATCCGGATATTGAAGCTGCTACACAACTTCACCGAAGTGAAGTTGGTATCAGAGCAAGGTTTGCTCGTGAAGGTTTGAAGCTGGTGAGCAGGGTTGCTCGTGACAGTGGAAAGGGTGCTTGCAGGTGAAGGAAACCGTTTCACACAAGTGGAACAAGGGTTGGTTCTAATTGCAGGTGACTTGGTGAAGTTGTTGGATGGTCGAAACTAGATTGCAAAAGAGAAAGAAGTTGTTAGAGATGGCAACTGAATCTCAGGCTGGGTCTAGTCACGTTATGAAGGATACTACTATTGGGTTCATTGAAAAGGTGTTGGAAAAGATGGAGGCTATGGAGACTTCTTGGGATAAGAAGATGGACTTGCTTGCTAAAGAGCAAGAGATCAACTTGAAGACAAAGGAAGAGCTCGAAGAACTCCGAACACAACATGATGAACTCTGAACACAGTATGAGTACACTGATCTTATGTGTACACAACTTGAAGTAAGGGTCAAAGAGGTTGAAGAAGCAAGGGATCAGGGTCTTGCAGAGATCGTGAACTTGAGGAAAACTCTTGACGAAGCCAAGGATGAGATAGCGGTGTTGAAGAAGGCAGTGAGGCATAACTCAGGTGGAGGAGTACCTCATGTGAAGGTCAAGGAACCGAAATCTTATGATGGCACAAGGAATGCAAAGACTCTTGGCAACTTTCTATGGGACATGGAGCAATACTTGGAACGGTTGGGTCTATCTGATGATGAGACAAAGGTCAAGGTAGCTGCTCAGTTCTTAACAAAGGATGCTAAGATGTGGTGGCGAAGGAGGTTAGATCAGATTGCCAATGGTAGTGCTGATGACATTACTTCGTGGGATGACATGAAGAAGGCTTTGCAGACTCATTTTAGTCCTCAGGATGAAACATGGGAAGCAAGGACGAAGATTAAGTACATAAAGCAGACCGGGAGCCTACAAGCATATCAGTGAGAGTTTGCAAGTGCAGCTCTGGAACTTCCTGACATGGTGGAGAGGGACAAGGTTTTCAACTTCATTATTGGGTTGAAGCCTTGGGCACGCAATGAAGTGAAGAGGCAGAAGATTAGGACACTTGAAGAAGCTTTTGCTGTTGTTGACAAGTTGGTGGAGCATTATGATGAGACTTCTGATGATAGGAAGAAGAAGTCCGAGAAACCGAAAGACAAGAAGAAGGAAGATGCTTCGAAATCGGAAGATAGTTCGAAGACGAAGAAACCTTTGAAGTGTTGGATATGTGCTGGACCACATACAGTGAAGAATTGTCCTTCTAAACCAAAGGTGGTTGCTATTGCACAATCTGATACGAAGAATGAAGGTGCTTCTGTGGGGATGATGCAAATACTTGGTGCTTCTACTACTACGGAGGTGGTCTCTAGGAGAGATCCTGAGAGGAATAGATTGGAGTATGTTCAGATGAAGGTTGGAGGTGCTGATATACTCACTATGGTGGATAGTGGGGCTTCTCACAACTTCATGAGTGAAGATACTGCGAGAAGAATTGGGCTGAAATTTGTACCGGAAAAGGCACAAATGAAGACAGTGAATTCTCCTCCTATGGAGATTCTTGGTATAGCTGAGAGGGTGGACACTACACTTGGTGAATGGACCGGGAAGGTGGACTTCACTATAGTGTGGATTGATGACTATGAAGCTGTATTGGGGATGGAATTCATGAAACAATTTGAGGCTATGGTTGTACCACATTTGAGGAAGCTCTACATTTATGATGGAAGGGAAGATGTACCCATTGGTGTTCCAACCATTGGTGTGACAAGGCCTGATTGTAAATTGGGAGTGATGCAAATGGAGGATAAGGAGAAGGTGAACAAGCGGTTGTCCACTATTGAGGCTAAGCTTGTGGAGCATTCATTGGTCATTAGATCACTTTCAGATAGCATCTTGGATTTGACAAGAAGGCTAGAGTTGGTGGAGGATGATGATGATGATGAAGAGGTACATATGAGGCTGGATGTCCAGAAGGAAGACCGGGTTGCTTATCTACGAAGGATGGAGATTGAGGATCCTGATAGATGGATTGAGTTGATTAGTGAGGGAGAGCCTTTAGGCTCTACTCCATCTACATCTTCTTAGATGGATGAGAAGATGGGGCTCATTGTTAGCTGCTCATGGTAGTGAGTCCCTTAGACATATGGAGCAGGTATGATTGATGGTGCAGGGATGGCTTGGCATCAAACATCATGACATGTTGCAGATGGATGGAGTTTCCATGGACCTGAGCATGGATTATGGAGATAGATTCTTGATGATTCAAGGATGTGGAAGATGTTTGAGGAACAACAGATGATGGCATGAGGATGTTCACTCTCATGATTTGAGCGTGACAGTTGGATTAGCTACCCAACTAGTTCAGACATGGGGTCGCGAAGTGTGCAGAGATGTGTTGGCGTTTGTTGGAGTATCATGACAGAGGTTCACATGGTGACACATGATGAGTTCGACACGAGATGTTGCAGTGGAGATTGTGGCAAAGGGGTCGATGATCATGGATCGAGATGATATCTGATGGAGGACATACCGTAGAGGTGTATACCTTGGTATGGTTATCTTGGTGGCAGTTAGTCACTAAGGTGAGACATGATGGAGATGGAGTTCTACATATGTTGCAGGGATGTTTGCCTTATGTGGAGGAGTTGACATCATGGTTGATGATGATCTTGGTGGATGGCTACCGAGATGGTATGTTGTCGAGGACGACAACGATTTCAGGTGGAGGAGGATGTAAGGTCTTCGCAAACTCGGGCGGTTGAGCGTCGGGTGCGACGGGCGCACGGGCACGGTGGGTGCACATCGGTGTGACAGGTGGGCAGACTTGCGACGGGCAGGCGATCCACATGCGACGAAAATGTGACGAAGACTTGGACATATGCGACGACACTTGAATGATGAAACGAGGTTTATATGCGATGAGGCGTAGACTTGCAAGCCGACTTGCAAGGGCTGTTCGATGGGTGCATTAACATAAGTTTGGGGGTCGGCCTTAAGGCGTGCACACCCCATACGTTAACCAAGACTTGTGTATATATTGTGAAGGCGCAAGGTTCATTTGTCAACAGGCAATCAACTCGCACTTTCTTCTACGCATTGGACAAGGGGTAAAGAAGTGTGCAGAAAAGAGGAGTGCGCATATCTCATGCGCTCCACTTGTGAAGTGTGTAGTTTACCGGGAGTAAGTCGTAGGTTGAACAAGGGTGTTCGAGGTGCGGTATAGTTGCAAATTTGTGCAGGGCTTAAGGTGGAGTTCTAGGTGTCTCGGGTGAGCACCCTCCTACCGTGTGAAGTTGGCACAAGTATTGTAAAGGCTGTTCTATGCCTTGATTGTAAAATTATTCTAAGTATAGACTTGGAGTTTTGCCAAGTATACTTGATGATGTACTATTGAAGAAACTGTTATAATATATTGTTGGGCAGACTGTTCGGGAGTTGCCCCTCCCTTTATACTTGTTTGCAATTGTTGATGTTCTTGGTTAATTGCATATGGATAATGAATGAGTATGGGCTTCATTAAGTATAAAGGATAAATGCATTTTACTTGGTTGCGAAAAACAAACTAAGTAAGGACAAGTGAATTAGGCGTAGTCCACGAAGGTGAGTATTGGTGAAAAGAAAGCGTTCGGTGGTGCCGCACCTCGCTATAAGCGGTTGAAAGACTACCGCTAGTGTAGGGGCGTGACAGATTTGGCTGGGCCTCGCCCCCTGGCTGGAGAAAAAGGCCAGTGATTCGCTTGTCGTCATTTCCCATGCCTGGCTACCACGTGCTCATGCTCCTGTAGTAGCAAGTAGTATCCTACATGCGAATTATAATCAACGCCTACATATCGTCTGAGGATGAGGTTCGGGGATCAGGCATCACATCTCATTCGAGGAGCAAGGTTGAGGGTAAGCTGGTTGGTTGAGTTAGTTCAAAGGCTTGGGTAACGTGGGTAACACGGGTCGAGGTTAAAATTAGCAGATCGAAGAACCAAACTAGCAGAACACCAATACCTACTAAGTTGTTTCCTTTTTTCAAGCATGTGTTCCTTATGAGAAATTTACTTATGGCTCCTGCTCCCAGCACTGAATACCCTGGAAATCAACTCGTTGAGAGTCTTGTAAGATATTAGAGTGGCAGTCGATGTATCATTTGCTTTAACAGCCCCCAATGGCTCCTTTTGGATCCATGCACTCCTAGCTAATATCTAAAAGCATGTGTGTGGGATCCATTTTTCCAAAGTCCATGTAATCTATCCCACAAAAAAGCACGAAAAAAAAAAAAATATATATATATATATATATATATAAATTTAAAAATAAAAATAAAAAATGCATATCTCTCCTACCCAATTGCAAGGAAGATTCTTCAAAAGGAGAAAAAGATTCTCTAGTGCCTTGTTCTAGGTGGAAAGTGTATGGCCATTTCTTGTTTGCTCAAGGAAACTATTGATTATATCATATCGCTCAAAGCCCAAGTCTAAGTGATGTAATTCCTAGTAGATGTTGCATTTTGAAATATCTAACAACTCTCACATCATCATAACATTTTGGTGTTATAATTATATTGTTTTTGCCATCCTCTACCGCTAGAACCAAATCATAAATATTTGCCCTAAATAATTCCAAAACGCTAGATATCACTATAAAATTAATGGTAAAACTATATATTTATTGCTGCACGATCCTTCAAATGAAAAAATCTTAGTTTCTGGTTCTTTTCGATTGTGATTATGTTTTTGGCAAAATGAAATAAAGCAAGACATACGTAAACTCTGGATATTAATGAGAATCTGGTTATATAAGTCGAACATATTATTATCAAGTTATGTGATTTGGAAATACACTTTGATTTTCGTATTGTACAATTGTACATCGATTGGCGCGATTTACATTTGATTTTATGGCGTACTCTTTTCTAACAATGTTGACATAATATGATCCATTTAATGTTTGATAAAATACGATCTATTTAATGAAGTAAAAAATGACAATAAAATTTTTGTTAATTTTTGTTAATCTTAGTAATGAAGTTCTAAAACATCCTTAATCCAACTCTTTTTAGAGGGCATTGAAAACAAACAAGCAGTTCACATCACAGGGCTCAACCAGCATATTGTTGTTTAGAGGGCATTGAAAACAAACAAGCAGTTCACATCACACCAGCATATTGTTGAGCATAGATGCCATTTTGGATGTATAGTTTTTCAACCTCCTCAATTTCTTGCAATGATAATATGAATATATGTTGTGCCTTCTTTTCATAAAAAGTTCACATCACATGGCTAATGTAATTTAAGTGCTCTTTTCTTTGATTTATTGTAACAGCATAAATATCTATAACTTTTTCTTTTTGTGTTTTCATATAATTATGTGTATCTCTATGTAAGAAAAAAACTATATAGGTACTAATAGAAACTAAATAGTATATCTATCTCAAGAGGAACATGACTATTCACAAATAAAATCTATCTCAAGAGGAACATGACTATTCACAAATGAATGAATTATCTATTTGCAATGAACTTGACGATATATATTGTAGATCATTATCGAGATTCATTGTCTTGATTTGTGTACGTAGTTGGCCTGTTCTATCCATTGTTGGAAATAATAATCCCAACCACCGCAATAAACAGCTTTACAGCAACCATACTTGTCAGAAGTATTTTTGCAGAGTGCGTCTCTGTTTGAAGATTGAAGGACTGAAGCCAGACGTGAACCATTCTGAAACGCGGCAAGGAATTTAAAGCAATCAATGTACTTTGGTAAATAGATATGGGCAAGTATTTATTCAGCAAATATTGCCCACACTCGAGAAACACCTGTGCGATTCTTATCACACTCAACAACAACATCATATTAATTTCGCTCTGTCATGAATTAAATGTAAAATTGTATGTTGAGTCATATATGAATGTAAAATTCATTTTGTAATAGGTTAAAGAGTAAGAGGTTAAAGAAAAAGAGAGCCCAAGTCTCTGGGGAGAAAATGGTGGAGCAAATTTTGGTGGGCGCAGTTAAGTATTTCACTGTGTGTTATTCGCATGAAATTTTAGTTTTTACTTAATGAATGAGTCGCAGCATCATTTAAATGTATTTTCATGTTTTACAATATAATACTAAGTTTTTATTTGTATTTTTTGCCGTGAGTATATTATTCATAAATCTCTGAAATAGCTCCGCAGTGCCAAAAATCCAAGTCTGTAAAACAGCTTCGCGGTGCGCGAAGGTAGCTACGTGAAATCAGCTCCCCAAAGCATGAAGGTAGCTGCGGGAAAGCAGCTTCCCAAAAGTCAAAGACCTCGCCCGCGAAAATTAAATTTACTAAATATTTCTAACATCCATGTCTCGATTTTTGTACGTAGTTGTCTTGTTCTATCCATGTTTATTTAATGTTTATATGTCATACTAATTACAATATATTTTTCTTTTCTAACATATTTATATTAGTACAGGCATATGGATGACTTTTTTGGGATTTTAATCAAGAATTGCCAGTGCAAATTTGTAAAAGAGAGATCTCAAATCTAGTTTTTACTTCTCTATCCAAAGAAGAGCTCTTTGCCTTTGAATAAAGCTTGAATGATCTTAGATCCAGTTTCAAGTGCAGATCAAGAAAATGTTACAGAGTATACCTAAGTAAGCAGCAAAGTCAAAGGTAGATGGTCCTTTCCCTTCTTGTCAGGGACTTCCATCCACCACTGTTGTGGCTCTTGTTATACAATGAAATAATTGAAATTTATGCCTAATATGTATTTTGCGGACTCTATTGATATACTTGAAGCTTTGTTTGATAATAATTTTCCAAATCCTCTTAATCTACTTGAAGTTTTCTCTTAAAAACATGAGAAAAAATTTAATTAATGTATCTCAAATATAAGATATTAAATATTTGAAGAAAATGGCTTTATTCTATTATAATAATTCAATCTAGACAGAGGAGAATGGAGCGACAACGACCGCGGCGGAAAAAGGTCAAGGGTTTCTGCTAGTGGTACAAGGTACTGTTGCAGACCATAACCTGACCTGCAGCTACCCTAGGTTACCTCGGCATTCACCTGACCCCTAACAATCTCGGTTTACCTTTTCACTGGAGGGTTTTTTGTTTTACATCGCACCAGTCTTATGCGTTTGGGTTCCTTCACTATTGTTTGTGACTTACCTGAGCGTTTTACCTGTTACCATTTACCTCGCACCGGCTTACTGCTCCCCATCGTTTACATTGTGATTTTGTTTCCATTCCACCTCTGTCGACACCGTTTCCTGTCGGCCAGCTTGTTGCAGGCAGTTACCATCGTTCTCGGTGTAGCTGTTGTTATGGACCTTGATGCTGTGGATTATTTGGATGAACCGTTGGAGGAAGGCTCCATCTGGCAGTCCACGTATGCTGCCTCTAAAGGTATGTTAAATTTCAGTGAAGGTTTTACTGGAAATTTTGAATTTTACCCTCAGTTCTCTAAACCTGCAAATTCTGCTACGGTACTACCGGATGAGCCTCCTGTTTGGCCGGCTTTCTCATCGCTTCCGCCATCCTCAACTACACTAGGGTTTATTATGGGTTGTATAAACCCTTCCCCAGAATTTGAAGCCCCTATATCAGAACTGTTGCCCCACCTGGCCGAGCTATCCACTGACGTACCCTCTGCTGAGCCCCCGAACATTGACCTTAATCCCTCCTCCTCTTTCGCGCCCCCCTCGAGTTGTTTTACCTCTGTACCTCCACTCTCGGAGGCCATCCTTTAAATTCCTACAAACCCTAACCCTTCGACCGAGGACCCTGATTCAGCGAGGGTTTCTGAGCAACCTCATATCTCTGCATCCCGACCCCAGAAGAAGCAGAAATGCTTCAAGGCTAAGCTAGACGACGTGATCCTAAAACTTGAGGAGGACATTAAGTGGGGTGATACTATGGACTATGCAGATAAGGTTTTGGTTGGCAAAATCAGAGGCAGGAACTACTCGGTAACTCGTTTGAATACTTGGGCATCAGAGATTTGGGGTCATCACCTAGCGGACATCCCATTTGTACAAACATTTGTGAGGGGATGGTTCGCACTATGATTTTCTAGGGCAGATCATACGAACTGGGTCCTTTCCTCCTTTTGGCACTTTGAACATGCACATGTGTTATTAAAGCGTTGGACGCCACTATTTGACCCAAACATTGAGCAAACTGGTGTTGACCCTATTTGGATCAGGCTACCTGGCCTGCCATTACAGTATTGGTCTGAGGACATTTTCAGAAGGATTGATAACTCGCCAGGTACCCACATGGAGTATGATAAATCCTATCAGACTACGGGCATGATCGCATTCACGAGGATATTGGTTCATCTGGGTACCAGAGGTGGATTGCAGGAGCATATCACGATTCAGTGGAGATATTCCTCGTGTAAATAGTTGTTAGATTATGAAGGTATTCCATATCGTTGTAGAAGATGCCATAAGGTGGGACATCTCTTCAGGGATTGCCCACTCAAGCGAAAGAACAAAAAAGATTGCTCAGGAAATGGATATGGATCCCCTTGTTGATTAGCCTCAACAGCCTGCTGTAGTGGATCATACAGAGGAGCAGTTAAAGACATCTGATACAGTTGAGGATTCTGTTATTGGAGTGCAGAAAAAGCGTGGAAAGGCTCCTATTCAACCTTCCTTTCCCTAATGACGAGATCCAGGGCAACCCAAGGTGAAGTCTTCTCATCGGGTATGTCCTTTTTTTCTCACACTCCTGTACCTTATCATGTTGCATCTCATTCATCGCATTCGTCTCATTTATATAATCATGCATTGGCTCCCCCTGCACACTTCTCCTCGTCTCCCATCTCTGCCTCGATGGATCATTTGATCCTTGATCCAGCAGGACAGGCTCTGACCTCCTTTCTATCCTACACCCTGCCTCCACCTCCTCCGATTTACACTTCCTGTCACCTCTCTAATTATTTGCTCCCCTCTCATCCTCCACCTTCCCCATTTGTATCCTCCTCCTCAAGATACCCTTTGCACTCCAAAGCCAAAGAGAAAGGGCTGGATGCAGTTGACTTGGATGTTGAGGCTTCTCCTGCTTCTCATAAGCCCACTAGGGGTCACCCCTCATCTCTTTCCAGAGCTAAATTTCATGCTGGGGAGGAGGTGGCCCTTAGGAAATAGAAAACCATTGATAGGGTTCTTAGAGCAAGGAATGCCCTCCCCCCTCCCCCTCCATGAAGATTTTATCCTTTAATTATCGAGGGTTAGCTAGCCCTGTCAAAACACTAGCTCTGAGGTGACTCTTTTCATCTATTCCTGTTGACATCATTTTCTTACAAGAAACCCTGAGTATGTCTAGTTCTATCACTCCTTTGCTGGAATCATGGATGTCAGGATGGACTTTTCATGCTCTGGATGTATCTGGGTGATCTGGAGGTATTGCAATTGGTTTTCAGAACCGGACTATTGATTTGAGGAGTATATGGGGTGGTGGTGGTTTTATAGGGGTAGACATATACTCTGCAGCCCTGGAGACTGAAATCAGAGTAATCAATGTATACGGTCCTTGTCAAGATAGGGCTGTATTTTGGAGAAGGTTATTCAGCACCTCATTCATGCAGGTTGATAACATCATTCTCAGAGGAGACCTTAATTTCTCTCTGGGTTTCATGGAATCATGGGGACACTTGGCTCAAGTGGATGGATTAACTGATGTTATCACAAACCTGTTGGAGGATCATCACTGGATTGACATACCATCAGCAAAGATTCAGTATACTTGGAAAAACAATCACATTGGTGAACACAGTCTAGCCAGGAGATTGGACCGTTTCCTTATAAAGGAAGCATTTCAAGCTGAACATCCCCATATCAGACAATGGGTGGGCACTGGAGGAATATCAGATCATCGTCCAATATACCTGGAGTTGGATGATAGTATACACAGAATCAGAGCTCCATTTAAATTCAACTCCTCATGGCTTCGGGATCCTGCCTATATAAAGCTGGTGACTGAATATTGGCAAACTCATCCGATCAGGGATGATGAGGACACTGCTGAGGGTTTTGTTTGTAAACTTAAGGATTTAAAGGGCATTTCCAAAGAATGGGTGCACAAGAAAAGGAAGCAAGAAGACAATATTCTAAGAGAGGCAGAACAAGCCATCACAAATCTTGAAGCAAACACAGATGGCACATATACCTCTCAGGAACAAAAAGAGCATATCTCCGCCTTCATCAAGCAGAGAACTCAAATTCTAAAAGACAGAGAGGAAAGTTGGAGACTTAGAAGCAGGGTGATTTGGTTAAAAGAAGGGGATGACAATACCAAGTTTTACCACAAGTTCGCCAATGGCCGGAAGGCTATCAATACTATTTGGGAGCTTCAGAATGAACAAGGATGCATTGTTAACACCTCCAAAGACTTGGCCAACTTAGCCATTTCACATTTTAAAGATATATACAAGGCCCCCCTGGGAGCCAATATACTGGAAGTTATGCGTACAACAGAGCTTTTCCCTCGGTTTGTTGATCAGGAGGAAGCTGATGATCTCACTAAGGAAGTGACAATGGGGGAACTTGAGGCCACTATCAAATGTTTCAAGAAGGATAAGAGTCCGGGACCGGATGGTTGGACTATCAAATTTTACATTGCTTTCTTTGATATTTTGGGTAATGATCTACTTAAAGTGGTGGAGGATTGCAAAAAGATAGGATGGATGTCCTCGGCTATTAAATCAACGTTTATAGCTCTCATACCCAAATCAACAATCCCTCATCTTTCAATGACTTTCGCCCTATATCTTTATGCAATTGTTTATATAAGATCATCGCCAAAATCATTGCCAATAGACTCAAACCTGTCCTTTCGGATCATATATCCCCTGAGCAATTTACCTTTCTCCAACATAGATAGATTCATGAAGCCATTGGCACAACCCAAGAACTACTTCACTCAGTTCACTTGAGAAAACTAAAAGGCATGATTTTAAAGGTCGACTTATCAAAGGCTTTTGACAGGGTAAATTGGTTATACATTAGAATGCTTTTAACACATCTGGGATTTCCCTTTATATATATTAAATGGATTATGTGCTACATTACTAATGTCACATTCAGTGTTCTTCTTAATGGTGCTGCCACTCCTTTTTTCTGCGCGGAGAGAGGCCTCAGGCAAGGGTGCCCTCTTTCCCCTCTACTTTTCCTTCTCATCATGGAAGGTCTAAGTAGAATCATAAGTGCTGAACACAGAAGGGGTCGAATCGTTGGCATCAAAATCACGGATAATTGCACCCTTACTCACCTTATTTTTGTGGACAATGTCCTTATATTCTTGAATGGGGGCATAGGAGATATATCTGCTCTTCAGAATGCATTTGGCCTCTTTCAACAGGCCACAGGAATGGTCATCAATGTCAGTAAATCTACCTTGACTGCTCCCGGATGCTCTCAGCATGAAATCCAATTTGCAATAAGACGTTTTCCATTTACTCTCCATAATCTAGAAGAGGGATTGAGATATCTTGGATACAGGCTGAAACCTCAAGGATACAAAATTGCAGATTGGACCTGGCTAATCTCAAAGGTTGAAAAACGTCTCAATATCTGGTACCATCGGTACCTCTCAAGAGCAGGCAGGCTTGTTCTTATCAAAGTTGTTCTAGAAGCGACACCTGTGTACTGGATGACCTTGGCATGGATTCCCAGGGGAATTCTGGCTAGGCTGCAAAATATTTGCTGCAGATTTTTGTGGAAAGGTAATCAGCAGGGGAGATTATTTGCATGGGTTAAATGGGACACCATTGCAAGACCTAAGCGATGGGGAGGATGGGGTATAAAGAGATTGGACATTTTTTCCAGAGCCCTGGCTGCAAAACTGGGCTGGAAGCTCATTACATCTCACAGTCTATGGACCAAGGTTACCTATGCAAAATATATCAGCCCTGCTAATATCATGGACTGGGTCCAACAGAACCAAAGGAGGAGCAACAGCATTTCTATTATTTGGAAGGTAGTGATAAATTCTATCTATCTTATATGAGAAGGTTTAACTTGGAGAATACAAGATGGCAACGTAGTGCGTATTGGAGCAGATCCTTGGATTGGAGTGGAAATGCCCATAGACTTCTTGTATATTTGATAAGATTTCTATCCAGTCAGGGAATTTCTCATATCAGCCATATTGCAAATCATAACAATTCTACATTATTCCAACAGGCTTGGAAATCTTCCCTTGAGATAAATCTCCCCGCTCAGTGACATCAGGAATGGAAAAATTACATAGAAGCTCTTACCCAAGCCCATATTCGGATTACTGATGGCGAGGATGAGATTATATGGGCCTTTGCCGAACATGGGAAATATTCGCCTAAGGAGGGATATTTGAAGCTGATGGAACCTGTAAAACCTCAACATATCGAGCACTCGTGGAAAGCACTCTAGAAACTTAAGGTTGCACCTAGGACATGCATGCTCATGTGGACTATATTGTTTAACAAGATCTTGACCAGACTCAACTTGATGAAGAGATCATTTTACGGACCTTTCTAGTGCCACATCTACAAAAGGGATGATGAAAGTACTGAGTATCTTTTTCTTGATTGCGCTATCATTACAAAACAATGGAATCTCATCACAACACATTACCCTTCTCTCAAATCATGGCAGGGCAGGAACATTACTGAAGCTTGGAACAATTGATGTAGTGGACACAGTGGCAAGGACAGGAACATGCCATTAATTATGTGCTGGGATTTTTGGATCGCTTGAAATCTGTCAGTTTTCAATCTTAAGGCCCCTCATTGGCCTTCCATAATGTACAGGGTCATTGCTAACTTTGACCTCCTTCCTGAAGATGACCCTAACCCTCCCACTAGAATTATTTAGCCCGAAACCATTGATAAATCCTTCCCATGGGCATTCTTTGATGGATCTGCCCAGGAAGGGGGATGTGGGGGGAGGGGGGCGCATATTATATATTAATGAATCTCACTGCTTCAAAATCCAAATGCGATTGGGTAGGGGCACTAATAACTTCGCTGAACTAAGTGCTGCAAAACATCTCATACAATTTGCACTTGAAAAACATTGCAATCATCTTCAACTATTTGGGGACTCCAAAATAGTATGCAACTGGTTAAATAGAACATCACATTGCTCTGCATATTCATTGAGGCACATTTTGGTTGAAGCACACAGACTTATATCATCTTTTGATTCATTTGTCTGTCATCACATTTACAGGGAGCGCAACTCAGGGGCAGACTTCCTATCAAAGGAGGCAGCGCTCAGGCAGGATGATGATTGGTTAATTCAGGAAGAAATCGATGGAGTATTCTACCAGCATTATCATAGACCCTTCATCGATTTGCATGCTCATCAGGGGCTATAAGCTCATCATGGTTTTTTGAACAATTGTATATAATTATGTTTTGCTTTCTTTTTTAAGATGCACATGAACATACAATACAGTTAATCGATCTCTCTGTGAAGAGACAGTTTCCATTTTTGGATGTTTACAGTTATCACTCTCACTGTGAAAAGACAGTCACCATTTTTGGGATGTTTTTTACAGCGCTCCTTGCGAGGAGACCATGTTTTTTGTATCATTTTTGTATTACTCATTTGACTGGTTATCTAGCCACAATAGGCATATGCTACGGCATCTACAAAATGTAATTTCTTATTATTAATAGAAATTACGACTTTTTTCCAAGGGAAAAAAAAAAGAAAAGAAGATATTAAATCTTTGAAACATAATGTTGTATATCCAATAATATAAAAATCAATAACATAATATTGATTGTAATATATTTGAAAAAATGCCATCTTATTGTGAAATATGTAAATAAAACTTTGGATATCTTATATACATGTCAATTAATACGTATTGGGTGATTATTGTTAGACTAAAGCCACAACCATTTATTAGTCTTTCCTTAGTAGCCCACGGACTATAGCGATCATTTTGCGGTTGACTCTATATTAATTTCCATTGACCATTCATATGTGGTCTTTTTAACCAATGTTTTAACCATTTTCAAATTTTTTATCCAAAGTTTGATGTTTGAACTTTTATTGCAGGTAACCATCCAAAATCTTATATTTCCCATCTAATATCTTATATAAAAGTAACGTGATATATTTGACCTAATTCTAACTTGAAAGTTGGCATTAGTCTAAAACATTAGACATCAGATGTTTTGTTAGATATTTTGTGAGTATATACAAAGTTAAGCATACATTTTAGCCTCTGTCAGATGTAACCACCACCTATTTTCCAGCTGCAGTCTGAACACAGCCTCAACACCTATCTCGTTGCTCATCACAGTCTCATCCCACCGCCTTGAGATTAATTATTAAAATAGTGCCCCAAACAGTGCCAGTCACAGTCTCACGGGTCTTACATCTTGCCCTAGAATTGGAATTTCACTGAACTCATCATAGTCTCATCCCACTGCCTTGAGAGCATCTTAATAACTATTGAAATAGTCCCCCAAATAGTGCCAGCCGCAATCTCACAAGTCTTGAATCTTTCCCTGGAATTGGAATTTCATAGAACTTCATTAAACCACAGGTATGTGAATGTTCTCTCTTTTTCCCCCTGGTTCTCCTTGGATTTTGTTGTAACGAACCTATATATCAAAGAATTGACAATGCATGCAAAATAACATAAACATTTAAATTCAAATTTTAAATTCATTGAAGTGTTTATCATCTCTGCCTCTCTTGTCTCTCTGCCTGTCGGTGGTGTGCTCGTCCCTGACAATGTTTATTCTCTCCTGCTATCAGAAATTCAGCCCGAGGTTGGATAGATGACTGACCCATATTGTCTTGGAAAACATTTTCAAATACCTTAGCCATTCCATAGATGGCTAACCCATATTATCTTTGAAAACATTTGCAAATACCTTAGTTATTCCATATTTGAAACTTGACAATATAAACGATCTCAGCAATTTGGAACTGATTTTTTGGCCAAAATAACATAAACATTTAAATTTAGGTGTTGAACGTCTCTACCTCTTCCCCTGTTGGTGGTGTCCCCTTCTTTAATTTGGGTTCTCTCTCCACCATATTAGTATCAATTGCACTTGTATGAACAAATTTAATTTCGCGTCTTGCATTGAATACAAGTTAATTACTAACAAAAAAAAGACACTTCACACACTTGCCTATATTTATTTTGAATGTTTATGATCATCAGTGTTGTTCTAGCCCTAATGTTTTTGGATATCGCTTCAACATCATCGAAATCAACCTGTGAAACAACGTGGCCATCATTTCTTCTATGGCATGGGAATGCTCTCCATGTTCTCGACATAATTTCTTTAATTCCTTACCTGTGAAAAGAAGACCAATGCAATAAGTTGTGGAATCCCTGTTTCAATGCATTTACCCAACTGTAAATCGCATCATAGAGTACAACACTTCAACATTTTAGTGACCCTTTCACTATCACCACCTTGCTAAGCTTCCATGCTAATTGATGCAAACCCATTGAAGTTTACCATGTGTCAGTTAGAGATTAAGACCTAGTAGCTTGCCCTCCCTATAGATAATCTAGTGGTATATTCTCAGTCGCAATCCTGGGTGCAAGAGCAGGAGCAGGGCAAGTCGTTTTTGTTGTGTGAGATAGGTTTTGGTTGTGGATGGGCGAGCTACCTACACATGATCTAATGTTGGGCAGGCATTCAAAATCATGGTTGACTAAACATCTAGCATGAATAACTAAGCTTGGGAATTCCAAAGAAGGCACGTGGGCTACATGCAAGCCTGTCATGCTTACTCTACAACTTATTTTATTATTTTCCCTTAAATTATTATATTATTACTGTTAGATAAACTTGACTCGGGATAGAGTCAAATTTGACAAGGTTAAACAGTGATGGTTTTGGGGCACATGGTATTGTGCACCCATAGTATTCTGCCTGTGGTATTATATGTAATGGAGCTTATAAAAGGCTAGAAGGACTTCATTGTAATGCAAGGCCTGGAGGTGAGCGATGAAGGCTCACTTGGTCGGATCGGCTAGGGTTTTGGCCAATGCTAATGAGATCTTATTAGGTTGGGTTTTTCCCCGGATTTGGGGTTTTCCCAGATAAAAATTTGTGTTTATGTGTTTATGGTTGTTGCTGGTTATTTTCTTATATATATTCCTCTCGGTAATTATTTATGTTATGCAGTAAATTTCTTAACAACTGGTATCAGAGCCAGATATTGGTTTCAAAGGGATTCTTTGATGCCAGGGGTTTATAGTGCCTGATGAGATCAATGCAGCCTTTTTATAGATCTGGGTCTGAAAATAATGGTGGAACAATCGTACGCGGAAGAACCTCGAGGAGAATGTGCGGAAGATAGTGCCATAACTGCTAGGGATTGCAGTGCATTTACGATATTTACCAGTTTGGAACATGCTGACGAATTGTTCGGGATTCATGCGGCTATTTAAAGAAGGTTGAGAGATACCTTTGGTAATATTAAAATTCAAGGCTGATTTTGTTCGGAGCTTTTTTCGTAGGGAATCGATAAGGGATATTTCCTGTGTGTTCTATGTCGTGTTGAAAGATGGAGTAGGTGTGGGCTACATGTAGGTCAGCAGAAGAAAATTGTTCATGCGGCTTCGAAAATTGTTCGTTTTCTGCTACGTGAGGCCACCGGTGCTGGAATCTATGAGGTTCTCGTTGGGCTCACAGTTGGAGTGGTTTGATAGAAGTTTTTGAGCAAATCAAATTGAGAGAGGATGGATCAGAATCGTAGCAGCGATTAAAAATTTAAAATAATAATAATAATAATAATAATAAATTAATGAAGTCAAAATTATTGCATATAAATGGGCATACTACTGTAAGACCTGGTAAGGCATGTGTACCCCTGGATAACCACTGGTAAAGTTTGGGTTAGACCTAGGTGATAGGGGGATGTTGGGTTAACAATACCCCGGGTAAAATCTCTAAGGGGGGTAAGGGCTAGAGTGAGCGGGATTGTCTCACTTAGCAGGTTTGGTTGGAGTTAGTCAAGGAACCCCAAGTCAAGTTTAAGGGGGGAATTGTTAGGTAAACGTGACTCGGGATAGAGTCGAAGTTGACCAGGTTAAACAGTGATGGTTTTGGGGCACATGGTATTGTGCACCCATAGTATTCTGCCCGTGGTATTATATGTAATGGAGCTTATAAAAGGCTGGAAGGACTTCATTGTAATGCAAGACCTAGAGGTGAGCGGTGAAGGCTCACTTGGTTGGATTGGCCAAGTTTTAGGCCAATGCTAATAAGATCTTATTAGGTTGGGTTTTTCCCCGGATTTGGGGTTTTCCTGAATAAACATTTGTGTTTATGTGTTTATGGTTGTTGCTGGTTATTTTCTTATATATATTCCTCTCGATAATTATTTATGTTATGCAGTAAATTTCTTTGATGCAAGCCCATTGAAGTTTACCATGTGCCAGTTAGAGATTAAGACCCAGTAGCTTACCCTCCCTATAGATAATCTAGTGGCATATTCTCAGTCGCAATCCTCGGTGCAAGACCAGGACCAGGGCAAGTCGTCGTTGTTGTGTGAGATAGGTTTTGGTTGTGGATGGGCGAGCTACCTACACATGATCTAATGCTGGGCAGGCATTCAAAAGCATGGTTGACTAAACTTCTAGCATGAATAACTAAGCTTGGGAATTCCAAAGAAGGCACGTGGGCTACATGCAAGCCTGTCATGCTTACTCTACAACTTATTTTATTATTTTCCCTTAAATTATTATATTATTACATGTAGCAAATAACATTATTATATACAATAAGAGCTACCATATGTACTACATTGTTGTTCACTCCCTTCCATTACAATTTATATAATTTCTTTTGTTTTTAAAATGTTTCTTCTTGTACTGCTACATATGATACAACAATAGGCTTGTTTTACTGGAAAAAATTGGTCCAGAAGGTCTAAGAAGCACTGCCTAATTTGAACTTGGTAAGAAATCAGTCTAAATTTAATATTCAAAATATGTTGCAATCCCCAGCCATGGGATTTCGATCAACAGTTCAACCAGGTGCCGCGGGTGCTCCATAATTGTATGCAACTGAAGCTGCCTATATGGCATTTTGAAATACATATTATCAAAATATGTGAGTTGCTGCTTTATATGCTTCCCAGTATGCAATAAGTGGATATCCTATGAATACTTCTCTTTTATCTCCAATGATGGTAGGATACCCCACTCATGGTGCAATGCCAATGGCTTTTGATAATGTTGTGGCTGCAAAGCATGAATTCACAAGGAACTGCTACAACTACACATGGTAGAAGTATGGGATCGATGTAGATATGCAGCAACTTTATAAATTCAATGGGCAACTTGGAACATTACAACCACCCCTGGATAATCCAATCTACCTACCTTATTTGCAACGGTCAACTAAGGAAATATATAATACCACAATGTTTGTTGATCCTTTAGCAGGTAGAGGATTTGGTGGTGGAAGTCATATGGATATCCTTGAGCTACAAAGGGCTACAATGATGGCTTATATGGCTGAACAAAAGTATCAGTTAATGAGAAGTGGGACAATGAGTGTACCAATTGCTAGCAAAAGTGATGTTGTATGTCCAGCATATTATGGGAGTCCTTCTTGTATGGCCCTTGTAATGCAATATCCTAGTTCATCGTTGGTTAGTCTATTAATACCAGGGTCTCCAGTAATGGTAGCAAGTCTTCTCGGAAGACCAAATGAGAAAAACTTTTACCTCCCATTAGGGTCGAACAAGATAACGTTAATGTTCGCTTATTTTGGTTGACATTCATAAAGGGGAAATAAAAATATGGATGATATGAGATGTTGTTATGTCCTCGAGGAACTGAAGAACAATAACCTCACATATTTGAGTTATCTAATATTGTTGCACATGCAACTAAGTTGAGGTAAAAACTCACAATTTTTTAAATAATTTTATTTGTAAATCTAATATGAATTTTGAAGTTGTTAAAGATTTTTGCTTCACATTAATTAAGCATATCATTTTATTTGGTTGTTTTGTATCAGTGTTGATCAACATAGAAACCGGTTCATACAACAAAAGTTGGAAACAACTAGCCCTGAAAAGAAAGAATTGGTTTTCCAAGAACTGTTGCCCCAAGTCTCAACATTGATGATAGACGTGTTTGTTAACTATGTTATACAGAAGGTGATAATAGAGTTGAGCAAAAAAAAATTGTTTAGAGTTTGCATGGTGTTGCTTGATCCACATCAGTTTTTATAATGCTTCAATACACTATTGTTAATATTTTTAACTTCCAATAGTAGAGGGTACTTCTGTAGATTCCAATCATTACGTGCATTATTTGTTGGATTTTAACTATAATTAAAATATGTTTTTCAATGTTTTATAAATATGGTTTGTTGACAATGGAGTTGAATTTAATTTTCAAAAGTATATGTTTGTTGTAGTTTCTTGAGTATGGTGTTGGTCAATAGAGAAAGGAGCTTGCAAATCAATTTGTTGGTCATGTCTTGAATTTAAGTCTTCAGATGTATGATTGTCATCAACGTATCTCAAAATTCATTATCATGTCAACTTTTAGACTTAAGTTTGTATTAAAGGTATGACCATTCAACATCTGATTATAATGATTGAGACATTGTTAGAATGAAGAATCACAATGGATATAATTGAGTACTTATCTGCGTACATATGGGTTCAATCCTCCCCAATAGATTTCAGAGAATATTCCCAGTCATTACAAAACCACAGTGGTTAATATGTTTAGCGATTAAAGATTTTGCATCCTTTTCCTCTATTATAGATTTTTGCCTCTCCTTGTATTAAATATTTCATAGAATATTCTCGGTTGTTACAAAGCCACAGTGGTTAATATGTTCAGCATTAAATATTTTGCATCATTTTCCTCTATTATAGATTTATATCTCTCCTTGCTATTAAATACTTTTCTTCTCCCTCAATGCTTTTATAGCTTCTTTCAAATAATACTTCTTCTTTGCCGCATCAAAACCCAGACTTGTAGAAGCTTATTTTCTTATGTGGAAAGGCTCTCAGCGGTTTCCATCAACGTTCCTACAAACTCCTCCCATAGTTACTATGTTTATCTTAGGGTCCCCTAAATATCACTACAGAAGGAGCCTTTTTCATGGTCACAGTCCCCGCTGTTATAATGAGGTTATCTCATCTAGGACTAGATCTTGGTATCGACCGTAACGATCAGAGTCGAATCGTGAACCTATTAATGAAGCGAATTTGATTAAACCACAATTAATACTATAAAGGAGCGGCCAGGTATATAGTGATTGATAAAACGTTGACCGCCTATTAGTTCTTGTTGACATTCCCCTTATATACAATTTAAACAAAGTTTGAGGCCAACATTAAATTTTAAATTATTTATAATTCGTTTTTCGCATGTTTGATTGGATACGAAAAAAGGACCTCTTATTGCCGAAACTTTTTCCATGTTGACAATTTAACCAAAATTTCTTAGCCAAAAGTTTAAATGGATGGTGATGTCTTCGAAGAAACATTTTCTATGACCAAGTTAACCAAAGTTTGTTGACAGTTTATTGCAGCTAGTTTTTGTATAATTAAAATTTAACCAAAGTTTGTCACAAAACTTTCTCTATTTACAATTTAACCAAATTTTATTGCACAAACTTTTTCTATATTTATAATTTAGCCAAACTTTACCAAGACTTTTTCATATTATGATTGCCATCTACCCTAACACTTTTTCCATACATGCATGTAGAGCCGAGTGTTTAACCTAACAAAATCTTATTTCATTTTTATATAATTAAAAAAACATGTATTAGTACAAATCTGATTGGACAATGATATTGGAGGTTTTATTGTGGGTTTCAACTTTTTCAATACAAATTTGTTTCTAAAGTTTGGTTAAGAGAAATTTTGGAAAACCCTAGCTAAACTGATATTGTATAACTTTGCATAAGAGAAAGTTTGGTAACAAGTGGCATTATGTCAAGTTGGTAACATTTTAGGACCAGGTGCAAGGTCGGTGAATGACAATTTGTTTCTTTAGGCCAAGTTGCATTGTTATGTTGCATTTTGTTCTGGTACATAAAATTAAAGCCATGTTGAAAAAACAAAATGATTTGATTAATTATATTATTCCAGATTGATTTTGTGCAATAGACCGTCATTCTTTTACTTTAGCCCAAAATTTAAGAAACGTGCCTGTCAGGAAAATGAAACAGTGAAGAGGACCTACATAATTGTTTTGGATCAACCACAGGAAGATTGGCTCACCTAAACATGAAGTTGAGGAAGGCTGCAAAGAAGAGTCGAACGGAACTAAAATATTTTGGGGAAGGTTGTTTATCCTCGCCTAACAGTTTGGTACGGGTTCCTTTCTTACGAAACCCCTTAGAAGCAAGTTATTGTGCTTCTTGGTTGGGTTAAATGCTCGATGCTTCCTACCCGAATGACCTGAACCTTTGTGGTCCTTACTTTCCTTATGGGCCTCTAGCTGTTTTGGTGTGAACACTTTAAGTATATCTATTTATTTATAATTCGCTAATTGTGAAGACTTCCATTATTACAATGCATTTCACCATACAAAACATAACAGTGGGAAGCTTGTACCATTGTTGACTAAACTAGGTGGTATTTGATGTTCGCAACCCATTTCACCATACAAAATAATGGAGTCGTCTAATGAGGAGGAGGAATTGTCCGGAGGGTTAAAAGTGGTCAGAATTTCGGTAAAAAAATTCAAAAAATCTTGTAGAGGCAGTGTTTGAATCGTGTTTTTATGGTGGAAATGGATTCAGCACCATCAAAAATGTACCTAAAATTTTGAAGCTTAACAACTATAACTTGGATTTACAAAAATTCTTGCCAGATTTTCTCTAAATATGACCAGAATTTCCATAACTTTCCGGGCAACCCCTCTACGTGGTTAGACTACGAGAAACATAATAGTGGAAAGCTTGTACCATTGTTGACTGAAGCGGGCAGTATTTGATGTTGGCAGGGTCAAGAATGGTATCTGGACAGTTTTATTATAATCCTTAGTCGTCTTTGACATTTATGGATATATTTATATTAGGCGGTATTTGATGTTGGCATGGTCAAGAACTGTATCTAGGAAAAAATGTTGGTAATTTTCTGTTTAATTCCAAAACAAAAATAACTTGAACAGAGAACAATGCTATGTTTTTCAACACAGCGGAAACTAAAATTGTTTTGCTGCAGACAGAGTTTCAACAACACAAAAAAAAACTTCTATTCGTTAACAGGAAACCAACTGTTACATAAATCATCTTCCTCTTAACAGAGGGATTTCACAACTGCTGTTACAAAAACATCTTCCTCACACAGAGGGATTTCACAACCAGGGAATGCTTCAGTTCCACACAAAAATTACTCTGTCTCTTCTTGTGAAAATACTCTGTCTCTGCTTGCACAAGATTACAAAGATTTACACTGTTGTGTAAATTTTTCATTCACGCTGCTGCATCTCTTCACATTCTTTCTCTGCATACAAATTTTCTTTACACTACTGTGTAATATTTTCTCACGCGCTGTTGCGTGCTTCCCTTACCTTGTTCTCTCAACGAACCACCACAATATCTCTGCATTGTTGTGCATTACCAAGAGAACTCTGTCTCTGCTGGGAAAAATCAACACACTGTTGTGTGCTCCCTCTTGCTATCTCTCAACGAACTTCCCTTACATTTGCACTGCTGTGCAATTCTTTTCTCCCCTTCACGCGCTGCTGCGTGCTTTAGTTTTCACTCTTAACAACAAAACTTACATTACGCTGCTGCGTATACCCTTTTGTCTTTCACTCACATTTCAACAACAGACTGCTCTCTCCACACTTCTACGCTGCTGCATATTCCTTGGAAACACATTACATTGTTTATGCAATGAACAACATAAAACCTTTTATCACGCTGCTGCGTGCTCCCTCTTTCACAATGGACAACTCCTTACCTTCACACTGTTGTGTGTATCACATATCATATACCGTGAACAATACTAACTCTGCACTGTTGTGCATAAAACATTTCATCCACGCTGTTGCGTTCTCCTTCTTAGTTCACAATGGACAACCAACTGATATTATAAATCCTCAGGCGGAGCTAAGAGGTCGACGCTCTTGTTCTTCTTTTTCGCACTGTTGTGTGTTACCCCTTATTTTTTGCTTCTTCGCACTGTTGTGCGTTTCAGTTCATATTCAACCAAGAATAAAAAAACATTACATGACAATACATTTTCTTGTGCCATACTGCCGTGGATAAAAAAAAAACAATATAATTAAAAACATTTACCAACAATCTACGATTGCAGTAAATTTCATTAATTTCTTTTCTGACAAAGCTGGCGGTCAAACAAGAATTTCACTTCACGTCAATTCATTTGCTGCAGGCCTGTACATCGACTTTGGTTCCAATCGACGGTCATCAATCTTGATTTCAATCGGACGGTTGTCGAACCATATCGCGCGGCCCTTCTGACTGATCTTTATGCTCCGGGGAACGGCTGTTTTGGAACAGTGGCTCCGGGCACGTGTCAGCAGCTGATTGTATCGCTGCCCTCCGGAGGAAAACCACCGCTCGGTGAAAAGCGGTGCGATGAACTCATGACGGTTTTCCGGAACAAAAGCCTGTTTGCAGTCGCCGTTTTGATGGCGGATTCCGGCAGTTGAAAATAACATTTCAACACTCCCCTTTAATTTCAACTGCTGGGTTATCAGTCATACCCAAACATTTCCTCAAAAACTCAAAACTTTTTTGCCTATTTGTATCAACTTTCCTTTCATCGCTTTTACTGTTGTTCCCAGTCACTCCAATCAATACCAAGCCACAAAACTGTGCCTGGTTACTGTTCTGGAGAATAAGAGTACTGTCTTTGCAGCTGGCTATATCCATTGGGGCATGATCTGCACTTGTGCTTTCTGGGAAAATCAGTGGGTCATTTGCTCTCAGTTCCTTAGATGTTCCTTCAGATGCCATAGCAGCTGCAAAAGTATTCTGATCATTATGTAATATCCTCTTTCTCTCTGCCTTAGACAAGATTTCCAACCTTTGCATCTCCAAGCTATCCTGCAACCTTTTCTTCTCTGCTCTTATGGCAGATTTAATTCCATATCTCTCCCCTATAAGAATATCTTCATCAAAAAATATAGTTCAGCAATAATGATCAAGAATTACAGGCTCCCCCTAACTGTATGCATCGTCTCCTTTTGGCAGAGTCTTCTCAAAATAAGCTTAGATTGGCTAGGGAGCTCAAGGGACTTTCGGACTGCATTTCCTTCCTTCTCCATACTTGTGTAACTTTCTTCTTTTGCATGGTTCTAGCTTGTGTAAGAGCCCAAGTTAAGTTACAATCACGTGCCATATGACCAATGTTATGACACTTGAAGCATTCTACATTGTTCATGAATAAGATTTCATGATTTCTTCCTGTAAAATTGTTTCTTGGAGATTGTCAGAGACCATAACATCTATCTCTATGAAATGCTCTACATTCTTTTGCCATATGACCAAAGTTTGAACAAGATTAACAATAACCAAAAAATGAACTTTGGTACCTAGGAGATGGAGGTTTCCTTGATGTACTTCTGAAGCCTTTCTGCCTTGAGATCCTTTGATGATAACCATTCCCTCTTGCCTCTTTAACATCATCTACATTTCTTTTTGGAGCTGGTTTTCTACTTGAAGCAAGATTTCTTCTTGGAATAGGATTTCTTCTATTGTACCCTTGATTTTTCTCCTTGCCTTTGCTGGAACTAGGAGCATCACAATTTCTTTCTGGCTTCTTCACATTTCTTTTGCTTAAAGCATTTTCATTCTTGTTTGAAGGTTCACCTTCATACCTGAGTCCTGATTTATCAGATGGACATCTGTGATAGCTGAGCATGTCATCCAAGGCTTGAGAGCTCTTCATGATTTTGTTCATCCCTTCAACCTTTTTTCTGAGGAGGACAATCTCTTCTTCCAATCTTTCACACTCATTATTCTTCTTTGTAAGTTGTTCCTCAATTTCTTCCTTTCTACGAGTAGCTTCAGCTGCTACTATTATAAAGGAGATGATATCTGACTTCATTTTGAAGATTTCTTCATTCTTTGCTTGACTTCTCTCCATTTTCTTCTCAGCTCCTTGTGCTTGTTTCTTGACTTCTTGTAATTGAGACTTAATGGAGGAGACCTCTACCTTGTACTGACCAATCTCTTCTTCAAGTTTTTTCATGCTCTTGTGCCTTTTTTCAAGTTGACTTGTCAAGGTATCTTGCTGCTTCTTTGCTTTATTCAATCGATTTGTCATGGATATGACTTCTTCATGATGCTTCCTTTTGCTTTGTTGAAATTCCTTCTTAAGTTTGGCAAGCTCTTCATCCCTTTCTTGTACTTGAAGCTTGATGAGGTCAACTTTCTTCTTTGTTTGATCTTGGTTACCAACTGGAGCTATCTTCTTAAGTGCCTCATTTTCCTTTTTCAAATTGTTAATATCTTCCATGGCGGTCATAATTTGAGCAAGGAGTTCTTCTAAAAAGTCCTTTTCATTCTTTCCATCTTCTAGGTCCGCTTCAGCCTTGATGTCATCATTCTCATTTTCAGCTTCTATGATGGGTTCAGGATCTCCTTTTTGATTGATGGTCATGATCAGTGCTCCTTTTGAGTGAAGTTCATGAAGTTTGTCCCATATATCCTTTGTTGATGAATATTTTCCTAGATTCTTCTTTACAGAATCAGGTAGCCCATTTAAGATTGTCTTTGCTGCTTTTGCATTGTACTCCTTGGATTCTCTATCCATCTTGCTATCATCAATCAGTGCTTCCCAAGTTTCAATCCCTTGAGGCTGTAAGAAAGTCCTCATTTTTACTTCCCATATATTAAAGTTCCCATTGAGCCTTGGAGCCTCAAATAGAATGCTTTCAAATTGATTGTCTTCTATTTTAGTAGTAGAGGGAGACACATCCTTAGGAGGATTGGAGACTTTCTTCCTTGACCTCGCCATTTGACTGTGTATCTAAAATAACTGACTGTCTTCAACAGTAACTCAAAAAACTAGTTTGAGAAATACCTTGGATTTTTTTGACTGAGTCTTCACTCTGCTGGAGAAGCTGCTTCAGCTAGAAACCCTTCCTTCATCTTCTTTGACACCTTCAAAGAGCCTGGACAAGCTCTGATACCACTGTTAGTAATTTTCTGTTTAATTCAAAAACAAAAATAACTTGAACAGAGAACAATGCTCTATTTTTCAACACATCGGAAACTAAAATTGTTTTGCTGCAGACAGAGTTTCAGCAACACAAAAAAAAACTTCTATTCATTAACAGGAAACCAACTATTACATAAATCATCTTCCTCTTAACAGAGGGATTTCACAACTGCTGTTACAAAAACATCTTCCTCACACAGAGGGATTTCACAACTAGGGAACGCTTCAGTTCCACACAAAAATTACTTTGTCTCTTCTTGTGAAAATAATCTGTCTCTACTTGCACAAGATTACAAAGATTTACACTGTTGTGTAAATTTTTCATTCACACTGCTGCATCTCTTCACATTCTTTCTCTGCATAGAAATTTTCTTTACACTGTTGTGTAATATTTTCTCACACGCTGCTGCGTGCTTCCCTTACCTTGTTCTCTCAACGAACCACCACAATATCTCTGCACTGTTGTGCATTACCAAGAGAACTCTGTCTCTACTGGGAAAAATCAACACACTACTGTGTGCTCCCTCTTGCTATCTCTCAACGAACTTCCCTTACATTCGCACTGTTGTGCAATTCTTTTCTCCCCTTCACGCGTTGCTACGTGCTTTAGTTTTAACTCTTAACAACAAAACTTACATTACGCTGTTGCGTATACCCTTTTGTCTTTCACTCACATTTCAACAGCAGACTGCTCTCTCCACACTTCTACGCTGCTGCATATTCCTTGGAAACACATTACATTGTTTATGTAATGAAAAACATAAAACCTTTTATCACGCTGCTGTGTGCTCCCTCTTTCACAATGGACAACTCCTTATCTTCACACTGTTGTGTGTATCACATATCATATACCATGAACAATACTAACTCTGCACTTTTGTGCATAAAACATTTCATCCACGCTAATGCGTGCTCCTTCTCAGTTCACAATGGACAACCAACTGATATTATAAATCCTCAGGCGGAGCTAAGAGGTCGACACTCTTGTTCTTCTTTTTCGCACTGTTGTGCGTTACCCCTAATTTTTTGCTTCTTCGCACTGCTGTGCGTTTCAGTTCATATTCAACAAAAAACAAAAAAACATTACATGACAATACATTTTCTTGTGCCATACTGCCGTGGATAAAAAAACAATATAATTAAAAACATTTACCAACAATCTACGACTGCAATAAATTTCATTAATTTCTTTTCTGACAAAGCTAGCGGTCAAACAAGAATTGCACTTCACGTCAAATTCATTTGTTGCAGGCCTGTACATCGACTTTGGTTCCAATCGACGGTCATCAATCTTGATTTCAATCGGACGGTTGTCGAACCATATCGCGCAGCCCTTCTGACTGATCTTTATGCTCTGGGGAACGGCTGTTTTGGAACAGTGGCTCCGGGCACGTGTCAGCAGCTGATTGTATCACTGCCCTCCGGAGGAAAACCATTGCTGGATGAAAAGCGGTGCGATAAGCTCATGACCTTTTTCGAAACAAAAGCCTATTTGCAGTCGCCGTTTTGATGGCGGACTCCGGCAGTTGAAAATAACATTTCAACAAAAAAATTATAAACCTTAGTAGTCTTTTACATTCATGGATATATTCATAATATGAACAAAAATTAAATATGATTAGACTTATATAATTTCTTTGGAGGATTTTTTTCATTATTAGAGTATTTCTCCAATATAAATATGAGCATCAAATCATCTTCTTCGCTCCGTTACCACCTGTATTGATCCCATTACACAATTTCTATAATGTTGGAAGTGCTTCCAGGAACGCGGAAATGTTGAATCGATCAGTCCCACATCATCTAGTAGAGCTGTATTAGAGGATTTCCATTGAGGAGCCCCGGGAAACTAGACGAAAATCGAAGCGGGGTTTAGGAATACCCGTGAAGTGCTGCACCATAGCTCTGAAATTCACACTGCCAGTGTTCAAGAGCGTCGTGGGCACTCTATTGGAGGCTCTGGATCATTTCTTTCCCAACTTGACGGTTCCTCCCCCACTTCTGCAGATCAAATTTCAAATATATATACAAAAGAGAAAAATAATATGTTTTTCTAAAAATTATTAATATGACATTGAAATTCCGTTTACATTTTGGTCAAGGAGCTCCTTAAGACCAACAAAACATAAATATATACAAGAAAACAGTCAAATTTCAGGTGAAGAGTAAGATGATTACTTTAAATAGAGAATCATATTTTCATAACTCTGTATATGTCACCATTCTTATCAATTTGGCACTAGAATTGGAGAATCCTATATTTATATATGCAGACTTGCTGGGGCCAAAAACAATCAGTATCTTGAGCTAGCCAAAACCTAATCTAGAAGGTCAATTACGTTAGAAGTATACGAGTATAGATACTCATCTAAAGCTTAATTCCCAAAGGGAGATAGTTGGGAACCACGTTGAACATGACTAAGCTTAAGGGTTGAATTTTTCCACATTGATATGTAGAGAGACAGTGAAAAACATTTAGAAACCCTTGGAAACACTTAAATAAAAGTTACAAAACTCTTAGGGGAGCCGGGGAAGGAGAGATGTCGCAGAGGCTAGGGTTTCCACCATCGACGCCGCAGGGCTTCCTTCATCCACGACTCGCAAGCAAAGGACTAGCTTGGCAGCGGTGCGGGTGCGATAATATATCGTTTTTGGTCTTTAGTATTTACTCTGCGCGGGAGCGAGGTAGCTGTCCTTGCTGCGTCTGCCCCCGGTCTCGCCCCTGCTCTGGTTAGTTCATTTCCTTTGCAGCGGCAGTTGGTGTTGTTTTGGTCGCTCGTGGGGGTATCCATTTGTAGCGTTGAGGGAACAGGGGCGTGGGGGTTCTGACTCAGCATTGTTTCATCCCGCATCAAACGGCTGATTTCGATGGAGTTTCTGCAGGCCACTGTAGATGTTTGGGGCAGTTGTTCTACCTCTGGTTTCGTCTGCTTCTGGAGGAGAGTTTTGAGGGGGCGGGGAAGGAGTGGCTACCCTGGCTACTCTCTTCCTCATTTCATGCCTCTCCTTCTTGTTTGGGCGGCCAGATATAGCGCCTACTGTTCTCTTAATTTATCCACAGGAGCTTTTATCTGCATGTGGTGCATTGGTGCCGTATCCTTTTTTTGGGTGTTGCATCTCTGCGCTTTTTTGCTGTTTTTTTAATTGGTATGGGTATCCTCTACAGGTTTGTTTTTCAGGGACTCAATATTGGCCTTTTGGGGTAAATTTTTTGGGCACTGTTGATGTAGATTTGCTGGGGTTTACATACCCTTTTGTTTGCTGCCCTGTTTGAGGGCTTTTCTGGATACTTCTTTTGGAGTATTGTATTGTAAGTGGCTCTGCCCACATTTCTGCATATGCTTCAAGCATCTACAATATGTAATCTTCTATTAATGAAAATTACAAATTTTCTCCACAGGAAAAAAAATATTTAAAAACCCTCTAATAGAAAAGCCACTGAATAAAGTCAATAGTTTGAAACAAATTTTGATTAAGGGTAAAAAAGAGAATTGATGGAACCTTAGGTAGAAAAGCCACTGAATAAAGTCAATAGTTTGAAACAAATGTTGATTAAGGGTAAAAAAGAGAATTGATGGAACCTCATGAAATGCATTCAATGAGGTGTACAAGTAATCAAACATGCTTTCAATGCTAATATTTAGCTTGCTCGGGAGTCTTGATTTGTAGTGGTGCTCTAATCATTTTTAACAATGGTTTTCATGTATTTGTAGCAATATATAATGAAATAATTTTACAGTGGCCATCAAACCCACTAATCTACGACCCACGGAAATAACATAAACTCAATAACCCAGTTGTCACATATTTGTATCTATATATAATGAAATAATTGAACAATTTCCATCAAACCCATTAATCTAAGACCTGCGGCAATAAAATAAACTCAATAACCTACTCGAATGAAGTTTTGTCTCCATTGGCAGTAGCATAAACTCTTGGGAACATCATCTGATAACCCACTCGAGTACAGTTCTTATTTTTGTTTATTAGTTTTCTTCCATCTTTTTGTTTGTCAGTGGTTTGCCAACTTCCATTTAGAAGCTTCATGCATGCTTTCCACATTTTCTTTTTCTTATGATTTCATGTTCCATTATTTATGTGACCTCCTCCATTCCGTTGATTCCATGTTACAACATCTTTGTGGCCTCCTTTATTGCCACATCATGAGAAGTTTTAAGTAGTTATCTTGTTTTGGAAAAAATTAAAGCTCTTAATTTTCGAGAGGGAGTTGAAGAAACTAGTGTTTATAATGGCACATTTTTTTGCAAGGGAGCTGGAGCAGGTGGTGCATATAATGTTGAATCAAGCAAATTATATACCAAGGCAAGGAACAGTTGTAAGGGACAGGTGGTATTGTAAGGGATAGGTGGTAGGTGATAGATTTGGCTCTTCATCAGCCGCTCTTATTCCCCATGTTATTTTTCTTGCAATACCACCATGTTATTCTGCGTGTAATACCACCCACCCAATCCATTACCAGTAAGTTATCTTGTCACCAACTTTTCAATTAATAAAAAAATATGTCAAAAACATTTGAGCCCCTGTGGGATATAAAAAGAAAGGATATACAAATATAAACCAACCCCTAATTCAACAAATATACACACTAAATATAGAAAAAATCATGACACTTACACAAACTCAGTAACCCTAATTCAACAAATATACACACTAAACATAGAAAAAACCACAACATTTCACAAGATCAGTATATGGAATGCGTTGTCTCGTTGTCCGTTGCTATGGTCACTGCGAGGGGAGCTAGCTATACAAGAATTAGGTTCACATGTTCTTCATATGGAAGAGAGGCTTTCGCTCGACTTCATGGCCACGAATATGAGTGCTAGTAGGTATAATTAAATGGAGAACTTAATCAAAATAAGACGAGATTTAAACACGACGTTTCCTGGGGAGTCGACATTAGCTCGTGTTTGCACCTGGTCGTGAAGTCAAATTTGTCAAGATTTGCTAAAGCATAGTTGCTGGTGGAAGTAGGATATAAAGAAGTGTGAACGAACCTCCTATGAACCATCTATCTATAACATTGGTAAGGTAAATCGCTCTTCATTGCCTTCCCACTCTGTATCAGAAAATATGGGTAGATGATATGTTTTGGTATTGTTTCTGAATGGTTGAGGGCTAAAACATTTCTCCCTTTGTCCTTGCCAGATATGAATATCTCAAGACATATGAACTTGTAATTTTATAACATAAAATCCCCTTCAAATAAGACTGCTTGAGGTTGATTTAGAACCAACTAATCATAATGATGTGATACTAGACCTAGAATTTGATGTCCCCCAATCCCAATGTTGAACAAAGCAGATAGCTCATTGACTATGCAACCACCTAAGGAACTATATAACAATCAGGGGAGGCAACATTTTTGTGACCTCCTTTATTGCCACATCATGAGAAGTTTTAAGCAGTTATCATCTGGCTCTCTGCAGGGGAATATCCACTCATTGCTTGCCCCAATATCCCACTCTTTGCCTGAAATTCACTTTATGTACTTGATGCCATTGGATTTGAAAATAATTTCAGATTCTTTAGCTAGGTTTAAGGAATTTCCAATGCAATGGGCGATTTGTGGGACTCAACACAAGAACACAGATGTGCTAAGCTACCAGCAAAGTGGGTTTTCTGCCCCGGAAGCAATGCTACACTAGATTAATACATGTAACCTAGGGATGTAATTGATTCGACTCATGGGTTGCCTAAGGAACTGGAAGTTCTAAGCTTCCCTTGCTTGGATGGTGTTAGCACTCCTAGTGTCCCAAGGTTGAGAAAGGAAGTCAAGGAGGTAACCTCAAACAAATCTTTAGACTTAGCAGCTAGCCCTACCAAATCAGAGAGGTCTCTCTCAAAGATCTCACATCCAATGAAGTGACCGGAGAGGGAATTCAGATATTAGGCTAGATATTAAGCTCAATGGTGTTTGACTTTAGGGTTTGTTGGATGAAGGTCTAAGTCTAGGGGGCTAGGTCAAGGTTTCCAAAAGACAAGTTTGCAGAGATATAATAGGGCAAGGTAGGCATGCACAGTTAGCATTCTTGATTTGTCATGGTGGATAGGGTAGAAAAGTAAGGTTTCAAAATGAGCATGAATTTCATGAATTCATTTTTATCAACAAAAATATGATAGTTTCATCAAAACAAAGCAAATACTTAAGAATTTTGTTTAACACTTATGAAACAATCACAAGAAAGCAATGAGATGGAAGTAGAGAGAACAAACAGAAGAAAAAACACTGTTAATGAACATACCACATGAATCCCACTACAATAACTGCAACTCCTGTATATTACTCCTACAAATACTCACAAGTACACTAGCTCCTCAAGCCTTTACTAAACTGCATCCAACCCAAAATACTTCGAAATCTGAAATATTCGTACAATTATTTACAAAAGAAATATCTTGAAACAAAATTCAAGATTTGTTACAAAAATTGTAAAAATAGATCAATACTACTAATAATATCAGTGAGTTTCTGGTCTTGTTCAGGGCATTCTGGTAGTAGCTGAGGCCTTGAATAGTTGTTAGTCCTGTTGGTTGATGAACTTCGCCACTATCCTTGTTTTTTTGCATTCTATTTGAGCGAAGGCGAAATGGATATGCGTAGAAAATGTCCTCGTTTTCCTCTCAGCGGAGGCGAAATGGACGATTTGGTGCTCTGTGAATGGAGGAAATTACATGAAAAACAGTGACCAAGAGCATAAAAATGAACTAATTTTGACCATCCGGGGGAGGGTAATGGGAGGATTATTAACCATTGATCTGGGATGGCTAATCTAGGCTGATTAAATCTGGGTCGTTGATCCAGGTTGTTGCATATCACAATCACAGCAAGGAGAGGGGCCTTTTACCATGTTTCATAGTGTTTTGTCAATTGTCCAGACGCGAAACATTAATAAAACATGTCACATAAAATATCGCATCCGGAACCAGGACTTCGCATATCGCTATCGGAAAGGGAAAAGGGGCTTTAACATTGATTTATGGTGATTTTTCGATATGCCGGCCCTAAAATTTTAAAAAACCACAGTACATAACTTTTCGGGTCCATCGCAATCGCAAGTCAGAAGGGACTTCAGCAGAAGAAGGACTTATGACTTTGCGATCCCCGATTGCGATATCGCAATCAACGAGGAAGGACTTATTACAATCGGCGAGTGGAAGGGTTATCGCAATCGGCGAGTGGAAGGGTTATCGCAATCGGCGGGGAAGGACTTATTGAAATCAGCGAGCGGGAGGGTTATCGCAATCGGCAAGCGGAGACTTATCGCAATCGTAGGCGGAGGAGGGTGACAGGACTTACGATATCACAATCGGCGGGGAGGAACTTGCAATATCGGCGGAGGAGGGACTTTGCGATATGCGATATCACAATCGCAATCGGGAAGGGGAGACAGGCGGTTGTTTTATTGTTTCATGTGATATGCCGACAACGATATGTATTGTGGGTCCCAGCCTTTAAAAAGGAACTTCAACATGTTTCTTAGTGTTAAATGGAATGTGGCTAGAGTTGAAATATTAAAAGGATTTTGGGATAAGGCTAGAGTTCAGTTTTTCCAAAGGAGAAAAATGGGTTTTGGCTAGGATTTAAGGATTTTCCCAAGGAAAAAGGGATTTTAGAAGGAATGAGCGGATTTGTGAGGGAAGGTTGAGGGTTGTATATGAAATATGAATGAGGATGTTGAAACAAGTTGAAATCTCCTTGAACATTTTTCCCTAATTACTACTCCCACAATGGTGACATAAAGTGATGACATGACCCCTATATAACTCATTGATGATGTGACCAAGATACTCTTTATTGATAAGGAGTGATGACAAGACCATGATGGCATTAATTGTCCTTGAGAATGGAGAAAGTAGTAATGACCTAGAACTAACCAATGATCAAATTTTATTTGAAAATATAACAATTTAACCTAAGACCCTATCAACATATTGAAAGAGTGCATTTGTTCACTGGTGACTGACAGGAATGACAAACACTAACAGATGGATTATTAGGATCCTAGTTCTGATTCATTACATTTTGATTTTCTATAGCATTAGGAGGATTGCCTCCATTCCTGTGGTTGGGATTCTTATTAGGAATTTGCCTCAATGACCATTTTAATGCATTCTATCACCCTTTCCAATCCACCCTTAACAATTAATATTTTTGATACCATGGGACAAACTGGAGACTGAGACCAAAATGAGTAAATTAATTTTGGTGATGTTAAAGTTTGAAGACCAAAACCACGCAGTAAACCCGGTGTGACGAATCACAACCAGTTTGGCTATTTGGGGGATGGATACTACAACTTATCGGGGCTACATGGCTCACCATCATAGGGAGGGTTATGGGTCCTTCTATTTGTTGGTGGTTGCATATTACGCGAGATATTTTCTTTGTTGTACTGGTGGGTTCGTGGAGGTTTCTAGTAAAGGTTGTAAGTGTCAACCCCCATGCCATCCCGCTCGAAAAAAGTCTATAGAAAGTCCCCATGATGAATTCCTCAAGTGTTCTTGGGCTAACAGGTCTATGTCTTTAGGTGGGTAAAGAGGTTCTGTGGAACAAAGGGGTTATTCATATTGGATTGGTGATGGGTGATTCCCTAATAATTTAAGTGAGATGATAATTAGGGGTTGCAACCATTGGACTTTCAAGGTCATCCTCAGGATTTTTTCGTGTCAGACCCAACATCAACAGCAGTAAATTCAGTTGACTCAGTTGATTCTGTTAATACTTACCTTCTCTCCACGTAGAAAAGGGCTCACCTAGATGGATATTGAGTTCCACCCATAGAAGCAAATGCAAAGGTAGCAGAAGTAGAGATAGTAGTAAAACAACCAACAATTTTAGTAGCAACAGAGAAAGAAACACAACCAATGGAGGCAGTTGTCCCCCCTTGTTAAAGTGGGGTTTCTCGGGTTAGTGGTACTATATGGAATTCGACGAACAAAGAAAGAAAGTGGTGGAAGTGAGACGATGGTTTGCGTCCAGCATATAGAGGGTAACAAAAGGAGTAAAGCCCCTGAGCCCCTACTAAAAGAGATTTGCAGCTCTAGCAAGAACGAAGTTTCCTTCCCGATGTGGGGAAGTAGCTCTTGCAGGTGATCCCCATTGTTGTGACCCGTGCCATGCTAGATTGATCGAGGGGCTGATGTATGATCTTCGTTTCAACATTGTAGGATCTGGGCGTGTTTCTTGTCTATACCGTCAATTTACCTTCCTCTGCTTGAGGTCGGCTTGCTGAAACTTAGTATGAGTTTGAAACAACGATAAAAAGTAAATTCGAGTATAAACAGGGTGAATTGCAAGGAAGTATATTATATATTACTCACAGTCAAGCTTGGAAATCAAGTTAGGAAGGTATAAAACGAAGTGAAAGTGGATCAAACAGAACTGAATGAATAAATTAAAAAGTGGCAGAGGAGGTACTTATCTTTCAAGCTTCCTATAATATCTGGGTTACACGTGTAATGCATGCAAAATATGAGTGTATGTACAAATATTGAATCGTTATTTTTTATGAGTATTTTTTAAATGAATTAAACGTATAATATGAAATAACATGCAAATCAAATAATAGAACACTTGGCACCGTGCATGCATTCTTGTTGGATATGAGCTGATAGCGAGGATGTTTTTAACCCCTCACCTTGATTAGGTGATATGAGATGATAGCAAGAATGACCAAGGTTTAGGTCCCAAAAATTGGAATTTTGCTTTCATATAATTTTCTACTGTCTAACTGATTTCTACAATAGAACAATTTGATGAAAAAAAATTGAGATGGTCTGAGGGCTATTAGTTTGAGGTATTTTATTTGAGCTTGGATTCGGTTGATTTTCCTTCTATTTTGACCCTGTAGTAAACCTACTTCACGTGGTCTTTTTCCATTTTTTAGTGCTCGGGGAAGGTTGTTGGGTTCCACTTTTGGGTTAGTATAAGATTATCCAAATGCAAGAATGTAGAAGCACTTTCCATGCCAATGTCACCTTCTGAAGTGTTGTTCTGCAACAGACATGGAGGAGAAATAGGGATTCATATAATCATTTATGCATTTTGGAATTAGAATGTTCTAACAAGATTAAAGTGTCATTTTTTATAACTTCAATTGGACATTCTACCAATATTTAAAATATTTTTAAATAGGAAAATGATCAAATTTCTGGGGCAAGGATCTGTATCAATCCATGTATAATCAAATGTAGTGTCCACAAAGCATTTAAAAAAACCTTGGAGAGATATATTATAAGATATTTGTGTTTAAAACAACCATAGGATGTAGATATTCAGATTTAAATGCAGATCTACTACAGTGGATAATGGAAGGTTATTTAAGGCAACCAATTGTTTGAAACATGTGATATGATCATGACTATTATGCGCCCCTTTCCTAATATGGAGACTCGAGATCCTTTCTAAATTTAAGACTTACAATATAACTTAAATCCTAGTGTAGAAAGGATGCAAACAAAATTAGTAAATCATAGTTGCTTTATCAGTGGAGAAGACTCAACAACTAGACGACTCGAGACCCTAGTGGGAAACAACGCAACACATCGATAGTTACTTGCAGTAAGTCAATTGGCCTGAAAGGTACATGATCTCAATTTATACATCAGTATTCTTTTTGTTTTATTATTACAAATTCCATTTTCTGGTATGAATTACTATGAATGCAAATTTTGGTCATGCTAAGTTATTGCTAAAGCATTCTACATTGAAGAATGGTCTTTTCAACCTTACAACTCCCACCTCAAATCCTATTACTCAATTCGCTCTTGGTTACTCAAGACTTGGAGCTGTTTATGACTCCCACCTCAAATCATGTTATTCAATTGGCTCTTGGTTACTCAAGACCTGAAGTTATTTATGACTCCCACCTCAAATCATGTTATTCAATTGGCTCTTGGCTCTTGGTTACTCCTAGAGCTATAAGTGGCTCTTGAGAATGATTGTGAATGGAATAGAGAAAAAAACAATGTAAGGTTAATTACCCAAACATCAGTGGATGCCAAGCTCCAGGTAGTTAGAATTTGCCTCTTCAAAATCAATTGAAATATTTGCTCTATTTGGAGAGAATAAATGTTTAATCTGAGATAAATGAATGCATACTTGCAAGGGTTGTAGAGGGAGACACTATTTCATCCATTTTGGGTGTATTCTTGCGGAAGAGGAGGGAAACTTTGCAGTGGTGGGAATGTTGGACGTTGGATGTTGTAGGTGGTTCCCTTCAACGGGTAGCAAGCTTATGAATTGTTATGGATACGTGGACACATTTGAGGCTTGTAAGCGGTTGATGGTAAAGTTTTGGATGAGAGGAAAATGGTGGATGTTAAAGTTGTGGATGAGAGGAAAATGGAGAACAAAGAACATGTTGGTAGAGGAGTAGTGGAGAGAAGATGGAGCTTGCCACGAAGTTGCGAGCTACCAACTAACTACGCGGGCAGAGACCTAAACAAAACTTTGGATAAAACAAGCAGAGACTTGAAAAAAAACTTCGCATAACAACTACTTTGTATAAAACAAGCAGAGACTTGAAAAAAACTTCGCATAACAACTACTTTGGATAAAACAAACTTCACATGACAACTACTTTGGATAAAACAACAGAGACCAAAACACACGGGCAATAAAACTTTGCATAAAAGTGTAAGCCGGAAATAAAACTTTGCATAAAAAGTTTCAGCCGGAAATAAAACTTTGCATAAGAAGTTTAAGCCGGAAATAAGACTTTAAGTGAGCAATAAAACTTTGGATAAAAAATTGAAGCCGACAATAAGACCTCAAATATTATTGCCCAATAAAATCATTTTCTGTCCATTATTTAATGAAATATAATTATTTTTCGAAGTTAATGCATTGGGTAATATATAGTTTTGAGGGGTCAACACCATAATTAATAAACGATCAATCATTTATCGATCGCTATAGTCCCTATTTCGTCGTAGGCATGGACTAACAATAGGATGAGGATTAGGTTTATCAAGGTTACATTTTTTATTTCCAATCGGTAGGATTTTGATTATCTATATTGAGTGTATATTGAGTGTGTATGATATGAGGTAGATATCGAGAGGCTATTTTACAAATGTGTATTATCAATTTACAAGTGAAATAATCATAATCTAAGCATCATTGATCATAAAGTCTTGAGTTAACTTTTAAACATGGTTACTAGAGGTTTATTCTTTAAGAGTAAGAGTATGTATCAAGTAAAATTAAGTTATTAAATTTGTTTGGTTAAACGTTGATGAATATTGTAAGGTCAAATTGAATCTTGTTGTTGGAATTATCTAATTAATATTGTCACGGTGTAGAATTATCATCTTGATGTAAGTAGTTAGAGACTATTTGGAATCAAACTCATTTGTGACTAAAGTTAGAGGTGGAGGGCAAGCACTTATTATGAAATGATGTTGACTTTACTCAAATAATTGTTTATGGAAGAAAATATTGTTGGTAATATTGGCATTGATGTCATTAACCACATGGGTGATCATTCATGTTGAATATTTAATGTTTGATTGGTGAGCTTGAATGAAAAAGGTTGAAAGTGATGTGAAGTGCAAAGGCTGAAAATTAGACGTGAAGTGCAAACGTTGAATGTGAAGGTTAAACATTGTTAAAATGGGACATTAGGATAGCAAAAAAATATATGTGTTTTACTGAATAGAAAATGTAAACAATAAAAAAAATGATTTGTCTCTTGTAATCATTACTGATTGAGTTGTTTTAATTCAGCTCTATTTTATATTACAAATTATTTTTTCAGAACTGAAAGTAAAGAGACAAGCTTGTGAGAAGTTTTTGGAAGTCCAAGAGACAATGTTTCATTTCATATTCTTGTAAAGAATACAAACAACCAAGATGGCTTTCTTATAAAATATACAATGTGGAATGGTAAAAGAACTTTTTTTTTGAAGAGAAACAATCTGCATAAGAAAGTTGATGAGCAGCAAGAGAAGAGATGCAAAGTGAAAAGGAGAAGCAGTGCAACAGTCGACTTGACAACATAATTGTAAATGAGGTAACTGGCATTTGTGACACGATGTTGTGATTGAGAGATTTTTTTCCCTTTCTATGTTGTATGTTAAAAAGGAATAGGTTGTAGCCTGTTGAGGTAGGAGCTTCCTATGGGTTGTAGCCTGCAAAAAACTTATGGGAGTTGGAGCTTCCTTTGAGGTAGGAGCCTCTTGTAGGTTGGAGCCTACAAAAATATGATGTAATAAGGAGTAGCAGCTTGCCTTCACATCACTTTCAACCTAAAATTCATGGTTTTCTCCCTTCGGGGTTTCCACTTATATCTGGTGTCTTCATGTGTTTATTCTTGAATGTTGTGTGAATGTTTTGAATTCTTGATAAATAAATCTACAAATTTCTCTCTTTGAAACCTGCAAAAGGAATTCAATAATAATTGAGCACAAACATAAACCATTAGCTGCATAAGAATAAAATTAAGTTGAGCAAAAGTAAAGAATTTGAATTACTGCTTCACCCCCTCCCCCCCCAATAATTCCAAATCATAAATATCAATTGGTATCAGAGCCAAGTTCCTTCAGTAGCAATCTAACAACTGGAAGGAGGTCCTAAGTCAATAAAATGGCTAGTCAAGAAGGATGCTCAACAAATAAGGCCCCTCTATTTACTGGTACAAACTATGCCTTCTAGAAAGTGAGAATGAAGACATATTTAATGTCTCTAGGAGTAGAAGTTTGGGTTGTTGTGATGATAGGGTATGAAGAACCAAAGGAAACAACTAGTGACAAAGATGTCAAACTGAATTTTATAGCTAATGCAAAAGCTATGAATGCACTTCTGAGTGGTCTATGTGAGTCTGAATTTATCAAAGTAATGCATTGTGAGACAACTAAAGATATATGGGTTAAATTAGAAAATATGCGCGAACGAGATAAAAAGGTGAAGATGGCCAAATTACAAGTATATAGAACACAGTTTGAACCTTAAAAATGAATGAAGATGAAGATATAGCTAAATTATTTTTTTATAGTTGATGGAGCTGTAAATATCATGTTGGGTCTAGGAGAAACAATCAAAGAAAGTGTAATAGTTTAGAAAATATTGAGGTCATTACCTTCTAAATTCAATCCTAAGGTTTCAGTTATAGAAGAAACAACAAACTTTCAGACTTTGAACAAAGATCAACTATGTGACTCTTTGACAACATATGAGATGAGAATTCCAAAAGGGAAGGAAACCAGTAGAGAGGAATCTTTCAAGGTAGACAAGCCCATAGAAGAAAAGGAGTGTTCATGCTCAGGTTCTGATGAAGAAGAAGCAAAATTTGTCAGAAGGTTGAAGAAAGGCACATGTAAGTACAAAGGAAAACTTCCATTTAAGTGTTTTAACCATGGAAGAGTGGGACATTATGCAACAAAATTTCCTTATAAGAAAGAGGAAGATCAACCTAAATGGAAAGAGAAGAACAAGTCTAACAAAATGCAGAAAGAGAGAAAATTCAAAAGAAAAAAATTCTATGCTCAAGAAGATAGTAGTGGATCTGAAAGTTCCAATGAATCCTCTAGTGAAGATGGAACCAGTGAATTCATGCTGATGGCCTTGGAAGAACTTGAAAAGGATTGCAAAAAATATGAAGAAGAAGAGGAAGGTGAGGTAGACATTGAGGGGGATTTAATCAGTGCCCTAGATGAAATAGAAAGGTTTAAACTAAAGATTAGAAAGTAGAAAGAGATCCTATTGAAATATGTAAAGGAAGAATCAAATTCAGAAGACAATATCAAGTTGAAAGTTGAACTTGAAGACGCAAAGAAGGTGGAAGAAATTTTAATGAAGCAAATAAAAGAGAAAAGCCATGAGTGTGAAAGATTGGAGGAAGAGGTGGTAAGTCCAAAGAAAAAGCTAGAGAAGGCTCAAACTGAACTAAACATGAATATTTGGCAGATAAAAGGGTCTGAAAAACTGGATGTGATATTAAATGCTCATAGGTCTCCACTAATAAAGACTAGGTTAGGCTATGAAGGAGAATCCAATAAATCTAAGACAGAGGATAAAAGGACAATCACCTTTGTAAAAGCTGTTAGGGGAGAGGATGACAACTCACATCAATCCGAGAGCAAAAATTTGAGCAACACTTCATTAGATTCTCAAACAACATCCACTACCAAATAAAAATATTTGTTTATGGATATTGTTACTACTATAAAAGTTGTGGACATAAATCCATAAATTGTAGAGCTTATGTCAGAAGAATTGATTTGGGAAATTTTAAGATGAGAAAGAATGGATTCACAAACATTAAAACAAACATGAATCTAGAAAAAAATGCATTTGCTCCTCTCCTTGATATCACTAAATGTTTCTATTGTCACAAATTTGGGCACAAGTCATATGAATGTCAGCTTAAAGACAATAGATTAACATCTCAGAATATTTATAGAACAAATGGATGCATGCAATGGAGAAAGAAGGTAGAAGAAAAGAAACCTGATAAGTGTGACCTAGTTCTGTATGCTCAAGATCAAAACAATAAATGGTATGTGGATAGTGGCTTCTCTAGACATATGACAGGAGATAAAAGCAAGTTTGTTTCCTTGAATGAAAATAAAATTGGAAATGTCACATTCAGCAATGATGAAGCAGGAAGAATTAGAGGAAAGGGTACAATTAGTCTGAATAATGGAAGAGGAAAGGCTCAAGATGTATTGTTTGTAGATGGTCTAAAACATAACTTGTTGAGTGTAAGTTAGATGTGTGACAAAGGTTGTGATGTTCTCTTTAGAGCTCAAGACTGTGAAATCATGTCAATATCTACAAGGAAGGTTATGACTAAAGGAGTTTGAATTAAGAATAATGTATACATATATATTTAAAGAAGAGAGTGAGGAATGATACATCAGCAAACAAGATGAATCTTGGTTATGGCATAAGAGATTGGGGCATCTCAACTTTGATCACATCATCAAACTTAGCAATAAGAGAGTATTCGGAGATCTACCAACAATAAAGAAGCCTCAAAAAACTATCTGCAAGTCACGTCAAATGGGAAAACAAACACGAACATCATTCAAATTTAAAGATAAACTATCAAGTAGTAAGCCTTTGTAGCTAGTTCATATGGATTTGTGCAGGCCTTCCATAACAAAATCTCTAGGAGGAGAAAAATATTTCATGCTAGTAATCGATGATTATTCAAGATTGACCTGTGTTGAATTTCTCATAAATAAGTCAGAAGCATTTGAGAAATTTAAAACATTCAAGGCATTGGTAGAAAATCAAATAGGGTGCAAGATAAAGTGCATAAGGTCAGATAGAGGAGGTGAATTTACATTAAATGAGTTTGTAGACATGTGTAATGAATTTGGGATAAAGCAACAATATACTATTGCAGACACATAACAACAGAATGGAGTTGCAAAGAGACAAAACAAGCATGTTCAACAAATAGCTAGAGCCATGATGCAAGAAAGAAACACTGCTCAAACCTATTGGGCAGAAGCATTGCATACAATAATACATATTCTCAATAAGGCACATCTCATACCAAATGGTGATAAGACACCATATGAACTGTGGCACGGGAAACCAACATCAATCAAGCATTTTAAAGTATTTGGGAGTAAATGTTATATCAGAAATAATGATGAAAAGCTAGGAAAGTTTGATGCTTGATCTGATGAAGGAATATTTGTCAAAAAGTAAGGGATGCAGATGTTATAATAAAATATTGCATAAGATTGTGGAATGCATAGATGTAAAGGTTGACGAAGAGTTACCCAATAAGAACAATATCATAGGTTTTATCAATCCTCCATATCATCATCATCATATAAGTAAATATAATGAAGTAAAAAATGAAGAATTAGAAGATACAAAGACTCATTCAAAAGAACCCTCAAGGCACACTCAAAAGAATCACCCTGAAAATCAAATTATTGGAGATAAAAGTGAAGGAGTACAAACAAGGACGCAACTAGCAGAAAAATCTGAGCAAGTTCATATAGCCATTTTGTCACAGATAGACCCAAAGAACTTTGAAGAGGAAAGTAAAGACAAAATTTGGATAGATGTTATGAACTAGGACTTAGACCAAATTGAGAAGAACAAGACTTGGGAACTAACACCAAGACATGTTGGAAAGAATGTCATTGGCACAAAATGGGTATTCAAAAATAAGATGAATGAACAGGGTCAAGTTGTTAGAAACAAAGCTAGACTAGTGTGTAAGGGTTACTCATAAGTGGAAGGTCTTGATTATGAAGAGAATTTTTCACCAGTCACGAGATTGGAGGCAATTAGGATGTTTTTTGCCTTTGCATGCTACAATGATTTCAAGGTGTACCAAATGGACGTGAAGTTTGCCTTCCTAAATGGTGATCTTGAGGAAGAAGTCTATATGGAACAAACTGAAGGTTTTTTATTATTAGATAAGCCTAACTATGTCTGCAGGTTAAAGAAAGAACTATATGGTCTTAAACAAGCACCACGGGTGTGGTAATATAGACTAGACAAGTAACTTCAAAAACAAGGTTTCAAGAGAGGAGGAGTTGCTAGTAATTTGTACATAGAGGATGATGGAGATGAATTATTGATTATAGTTGTGTATATTATGCTTGGCAGCAATAAATATCATATATTAGAATGATTTGTTGAAGAGATGAAGACCGAATTCGAAATGTCAATGATTGGAGAACTTACCTTCTACATGTTGACCAAGCAGTTAATTAACCAAGAAATATATAAATGAAACTAAATGAAACTGAATGCAAAGGCACAAGTAAAAACACAATGTTTTACGTGGTAAAACCTTGACAGGGTGTCAAGGAAACATCCACAGGGCAAGGGATTGGATTTTCTATTAAATCAACAATGATTCTCCTTGATTACAATAGTCTGGGCATTCATCAATTAAATAAGAGCCTCATTCGTTACATAACTTCTGCTTCGGTTTGAAACTAACTTGGTAGTAACTAATACAATTTACACATATTTACATAATTAGTTGTCAAATTCCAACAAACTCCACCTTGACAACAATTTTCCTAATCCCTTGCCCATGCCCATTCATCATCTCTTCTGCAAGCCAAGAGAAGCTAAACACCATCGTAGCTTCTCTACTGTAACTGGCTTCGTGAATATGTTTGCACAATTCTCCCATGTATGGACCTTCTTGAGAGCTACTTTTCCGCCATCGATCACATGTCTCAGAAAATGATACCTTACATCAATGTGCTTGGTCTTGCTGTGATAAGATGGATTTGTAGCCAAGTGAATAACACTCTGACTGTCACATAGTACATTCACTTTCTCCTGCGTCCTTCCAATCTCATCAAGTAGACCCTTTAACCAGATTTCTTCTTTACTGGCATCTGAAGCAGCTATATATTCTACTTCGGTAGTGGACAACACAATTGTTTCTTGAAGCTTTTACATCTAGCTAATTGCTCCACTTGCAAGAGTAAAGACATAACCTGTAGTAGATCTCCTTTTGTCCAAATCACCTGCATAATCAGCATCTACATGTTCGCAGACAGATCCTTCACTACCATTAAAGATGATGCAATGATCACTTGTGCTTCTTAGATATCGAAGCACCCATTTCACTGTTCGCCAATGTTCTTCACCTGGATTTGCCATGAACCTGCTGACAACTCCAACTGCATGTGAAATGTCAGGTCTTGTAGATACCATCGCATACATTAAGTTTCCTACAACATTTGTATATGGTACATGAGACATATACTGCTTTTATTCATCAATTCTAGGACTCAAAATCGAAGAAAGCTTAAAATGGGAAGCTAATGGAACATTATTAGGTTTCACACTATTCATACAGAACTTTTCAAGTACTCTTTCCACATACTTCTACTATGATAACCAAAGCTTACCATTTTTCCTATCTCTGTGTATCTCCATGCCCAAGATATGTTTTTCTGCTCCAAGATCCTTCATATCAAACGTCCTAGAGAGTTGAGCCTTTAACCTGATGATCTATTCCATGCTTTTGCTTGCAATAAGCATATCGTCAACATAAAAAACTAAGATAATGAATATGCCACTGAAACTCTTGAAGTATACACAATGATCATACTCACTTCTAATAAAGTTCTGGCTCACCGCGAAGGAGTCAAACTTCTTGTACCATTGCTTGGGAGACTGCCTCAAGCCATACAATGATTTCTTAAGCTTGCAAACTAATCTTCTGTTGCGACCTTGTACAAAACCTTCTACCTGTTCCATATATATCTCTTCATCCAAGTCACCATGTAGAAAATATGTTTTAACATCTAACTATTCTAACTCAAGGTTAAGTAATGCAGTTAGTTCCAACACAGTACGAATAGAAACAAGTTTTACAACTGGTGAAAAAATCTCATGAAAGTCAATACCTTCAACCTGAGAATACCCTTTTGCTACCAGTCTCGCCTTATACCTTTCGATACTTCCATCAACTTTTCATTTCAATTGAAGACCCATTTGCATCCAACAACAATTCTCCCTTCAAGAAGTTCTACAAGATCCCAGGGATTGTTCTTGGCTAAGGAATCCATTTCTTCTTCCATAGTCGTTTTCCATTTTTCACTATCTGTATCATCTACTGCTTCCTGATAACAAGAAGGTTCCCCATCTTCAGTAATCAAAGCAAAAGATGAAGTATAATCTTCATACCTTTTGGGAGTTTTTCTTTCCCTTGTAGACCTTCTTAGAGTGACTGGTTGCTGAACTAGTTCAGAAACTTCAACAACTTCCTTTGTATCTTCATCACCTTTTCCTCCAGAAGTCTCTCCTTCCTTTCAACTTTCAAAGAAAGGTCTAGCCTCCAACTGAATTTGTTGATTTGGTGATACCTGTTCCTGTTCAATTATTTCAACATTTGATTTTAAAAGAGAAGATTCATCAAATGTTACATCTATGCTAATGACTATCTTCCATGACGTAGGATCCCACAACATGTATCCTTTCACCGCATAGTCATACCCAACGAAGACATAACATTTCGATTTTGGATCTAATTTTGAACGCTGAATTTTAGGAATAAGAGCATAGGCATCAAAACCAAATATCCTTAAATGTGAATAATCACAACACTGACCTAAACAAACTTCTTCGGGAATTTTACAATTAATTGCTATTGAAGGTGATCTGTTAACTAAATAACAAGTAGTGGATACTGCTTCTGCCCACAACTCCTTTTGCAGGTTAGCATTGTTGATCATGCTTCTAGCTCTTTCCATAAGAGTCTGATTCATACGTTCAGCAACACCATTTTGCTGAGGAGTATAAACAATAGTTTTGTGTCTAACAATTCCTTCATCCTTACAGTATTGTTCAAATTCTAGAGAAGTAAATTCACCACCATTGTCAGTTCTTAAACATTTAATTGATTTGCCTATTATTTTTTCTACCATTGCTTTAAATTGTTTAAAGACATTGAATACATCAGCTTTATTTTTCAGCATAAAGACCCAAACTTTACGGGAGAAATCATCAATAAACATTAAAAAATATAAAGCACCTCCATATGATACAACAGGAGATGGTCCCCACAAATCAGAATGAATATAGTCCAAAATTTCTTTACTATTATGACTTCTAGTTTTAAATATATGTTTACACTGTTTTCCATACACACAATGTTTACAGAAATCCAACTTCAAGGATTTCAAAACAGGAAGTGATTTACGTTTCATTAGTACCTGAAGACCTTTCTCGCTCATGTGACCCAATCGCTGATGCCATAGGTGAGTACCTTCTTCTTCTTTCTCTGACACAATCGCTGCTTCACTGACCTGAGTACTTCCTTTGAGTCTGTAAATATTTCCAACCTTTTCTGCTTTCATAACAATTAGGGTGTCTTTAGAGACTTTCAACACTCCATTCTGACTTGTAAACTTATAACCATTCGAATCCAACACTCCCAAAGAAATCAAATTTTTCTTCAATTCAGGTACATGTCTAACACTAGTTAATTTTCTAAATGTGTAATCATACATTTTAACCCTGATATTTCCCATCCCAACAGTCTGACATGATACATTATTACCCATAAACACAAAACTACCATTTACATCTTCATATGAAGTAAACCAATTTCCGTGTGGACACATGTGATGAGAAGCACCAGAGTCTAATGCCAACTTTCAAAATCCTGGGAGACATTACATACAGGTGAAGTTTCATCTATCATACATAATTCTTCAGTAGATAAAACTTCGTCTATCATACCTGAATCAACCTGATTTGCTTCCTTCTTTGGGTTATCAGACTCTTTTCGTTTCCAACAGTCTTTCTTGAGGTGTCCAATTTTATTGCAGTGCCAACATTTTGCCTTACACTTCTTTCCCTTTGATTTTGATCTGGAAGACCCCCTTGTTTTTTCTCCTCTCTCCTTTGACCGTCCTCTGGCTATCATGGCTTCTGGTGCAGTTGTCTCAGTACTGGATTTCCTCTGTACTTCTTCAGATAAGAGAGCTCCCACAACTGATTCAAATTTCAAAGAATCAACAGTGCTCAAACTGATTGAAGTTACGAAGTGGTCCCACGACTCGGGCAGAGAACACAACAAGGTTATAGCTTTGTCTTCTTCCTGAATTTTAACTTCCATATCTGATAATTGGCATATAAGTGTATTAAAAACATTTAAATGTTCTGCAACTTTTGTACCCTCCTTCATCCGAAGACTGTACAATTGTCTTTTCAAATAAATTCTATTGGTTAACGACTTTGTCATATATAGTTTTTCCAATTTTTCCCATAAACCCATAGCTGTACTCTCTTCAAAAATGTTGAAGAGAACTTCATCCGCTAGGCATAACCTGATGGTACTGAGAGCTTGGGCATCCAAGTCCTCCCAGTCTGAATCTGTCATGCTAGCAGGTTTCTTATTTGCCCCGTCCAAAGCTTTGTGCAACCCTTGTTGCACCAGCAAATCCCTAACTTTCAGTTTCCATAAAGCAAAGTTGTTCTTGCCGATGAATTTCTCCACCTCGAACTTCGCATTCGTCATCTTGGCCATTTTCTTCCTATAGGGTTAAAAAAAAAATCTGCTTCTAGATTTCCTTCCTAGGGTTCTTCCAACTAAGGGTTCACCTTTAGTTTCAATTTTTGTTTCTTAATGATCAAAACAAATACTGATTCTCTTCTTCTTGATTCAATTTTTTTTTATTTAAAAAAACATTTCTGAAATTGACCCCAAAAATTTCCAGAATTTTCACAAAAAACTTCAAACCCTTTCCAATTTTCCAGTTAATTGGAAAAAAAAAATTCAGACTTCAAACCCACTTCAAACCCTTTCCAATTTTCCAGTTACTGGAAACAAAAAAATAAAAATAAATAAATAAATAAATAAATAAATTTTCACTACTCCTTAAAAATTTCCTTCCTTTTTTTTCGACCAAAAAAAAAACCTTACCAAAACACAAAAAAAAATCTGCATTCAACAGTTTTTTCTTTTCTTTTTGCTATCAAAATTAAAAAGAATTGCTCGATCTGTATAAACAGTAGCTCTGTTTTCACCGAACCCTCAAACAACAGGGTTCTCCTCCAGTGGACTTCAGCGGACTCAGGCAGGCAAACAAAAATGGCTTTGTCTCTGGCACTGACTGATTTTAAAAAAATAGTGGCTTCAGCTCTTGCGGCAGCCTTCTTCCTCAACAGAAATAGCGGCTTCAGCGCAGCCTTCTTCCTCAACAGCAGCAGTGATGACAACTCTTCTCCTTTAAAAAAAAAACAAGTAGGCTCCTTCACTTGACAACGACAACATTTTTTTTGTCTCCAACATCACAACTCTATTTTTTAAACTTCCAAACGGGCTCAAATTATTTTTAATGGCTTTCTCAGGCAGAAAATTTCAGCAAGGGCATCAGCTTGCACTATTCAAAGCCCCAACAGTGCTCGAAAAATCCTTTTCTCCCTTCAAACTCTTCGAACTCTTCAACCAGTTGGAATGACTGGAATGAACCCTTTTTTTCCTTCAGCGGTTGCTCCTTGTTGGACTGGAAGATTAAACAAAAAATGATGGGTTTCTTATTCTTCAACGACTGCACACAAAAAAAAACGGTTTTCTTTTCCTTCAGCGGCTGCACAAAAAAAAAAACGGGTTTCCTTTTCTTCAGCGGCTGCCATGCAATGTCTCTCTTCGAGGGCTCCCAGTCTTCTCCACTCAACTCAATGCTCTGATACCAATTGTTGGCGAAGCAGTTAATTAACCAAGAAATATATAAATGAAACTGAATGCAAAGGCACAAGTAAAAACACAATGTTTTACGTGGTAAAACCTTGATAGGGTGTCAAGGAAACATCCACGGGGCAAGGGATTGGATTTTCTATTAAATCAACAATGATTCTCCTCGATTAAAATAGTCCGAGCATTCATCAATTATATAAGAGCCTCCTCCATTGCATAATTGTTGCTTCGTTATGAAACTAACTTGGCAGTAAACAATTTACACATATTTACATAATTAGTTGTCAAACTCCAACACTACATAGGGCTCCAAATCCTACAAAAGCCTGGAGGCATATTCATTTCTCAAGAGAAATAACTAAGAGATATGTTTAAAAGGTTCCAAATGGAAGGTTGTAAACCTGTCCCAACCCCCATTATTATTGTATGTAAACTATGTGCATATGATGTATCACCTGATGTGGATCAAAAGCTTTACAGATCTATGATAGGAAGTTTGTTATACGTAATAGCTTCTCAACTAGATATAATGTTGGCATTCAGATTAGTAGCAAGACATCAATCAACAACCAAAAAAAGTCATTTTTTAGCAACAAAAAGGATATCCATGTACTTGAAAGGGAGTACACGCTATGGACTATGGTATCTGAAAGGTAAGGACTTTACATTGAAAGCATACGCAGATGCGGATTAGGCTAGTTGTGTGGATGACAGAAAAGTACAAGTGGTGGTGCATTCTACCTAGGAGAGTCTTTGGTGGCATTCGTAAGCAAAAAACAAACATCAATTTCTCTATCTATAACGGAAGCTTAATACATAGCAGTTGCATCTTGTTGCACACAAGTATTGTGGATGAAGTAGACACTTCAGGATATGAAGGTAAATTTTAGTGAGCCTATCTCTATCAAATGCGACAATGCAAGTGAAATAAGAAATTTGAAAAATATTGTGCTTCATTCAAAGACTAAACATATCCCTACAAAGTACCACTTTATTAGAGAACACGTCACTAAGAAAACAGTAAATATGGAGTACATACCCACAAGAGAATAGATAACATACATGTTTATAAAGCCTCTTGCTAAAGAACCATTTGAGTATATGAGAAACAAGCTAGGGATAGTGCCTGCAGGTGCCCCTCACTGATGTAAATTAAAAAAGGAGAGTCTAAAACTTGAAATTGAATGCATCATCTAAGGGGGAGACTACAGGAGTTGGAAGAAGTAAAGAAGAGGAATAGGAAGCATATGATTTTGTTAAGAATTTGAAGCCACTAAGAAGCAGTAATAACAAAGGCATCATAAAGTTGCGAGATCAAGTCATTTTCTTCATGAGCAGGCGACTTCAATCAAGTGCACCATTCAAAAACTCAGTGTTTAATGCAAGTTTTTATAGAAAAATGTACACATGTATATACCATGTATATGAGCATGTAAATAAATAAATAGAGAAAACATGTTGGCATCATTAGAATTTCCTCAAAAATCCTTCATTCTTTGATTGTTTATATGGAATACATTGATGTACATTATGATGATCCATGTATTAACTAACAATTGATCTATGAAAACCTGAGATCCATTCAAACATATATATACATACAACCAGAAGCAAAGAGACCACTATGGAAGTAAAATGGCTCTTAAATCCAAAGGACTTCAAGTAATTAAGTTGCAATGCTACATTCAAAGTTTGAGATATCTTCAAACATGTATGCTACCATCAAGCCAAGAGGAGAAGATTTTATTTATCTTTGTGGCAAGTTTCCAAGAAGTCTTCATCATGTAGAATCATGAGATCGACATCTGAACCACACCATTTTCAAGTTGCACATGAAGAAATCTAGCTCAATAAATGATCAAGAGAAAACTACCACAAACAAATATTTCATGCATATATCCTTTTTATGGTTGCAAATAACTGTTGCTGAAGAAAATTATGAATATGTTTCTACAACCAAAAAGGCAACATGTGACTAAACTACATTTCAACATCTTAGTGCATCATTAGGATCTCTCTAAATCCTTCAGCACTGCATAAACATAAAGATTGAATGATGTGAATGCTTGAAGAAGTCAAATGAATTTATCAACAAAAGATGAAATTCCTGAAGTGCTTCAACAACACAATTGAACGAAGTACATTTTGTTGTTTCAGTAATAATCCACAATTTCATAGGAATTTGCGTGTGGACTAAATCCATCAGGAACTCAACACTGTTCTAAAACAAAACATTCAGAATCAAAAAGCTTATGGGCAAAAGCAATTGTATCCCACGCAGAGATCATTCTCCATACCAAGGAAGAAATTGGAGTTCATCAATCACATATCAAGCAACTACAGTCATTTAAATAAAATTAGGCTTTGCAATATCAAATACCCTAGGAGAAAAATATTTCAAATAAACATATTGAATAATTCAATTCAGAAGATCGACATTCTTTTTTTGGCTCAGGCAAGAAACGGACCTTCTTATTCAACTAAATCAACAAAGAGGGTACATAATATACATGATGGCGTATGCCACATGCGCACTCACATTACAATCCACAAAGCTTAGGAGTGGCTCCCTTGGAAATACGGATAAAACAAGTACTGCAAATCTGAGCCGTCGATCCCCATCCATGGAAATCAGCGGATTTGAGGGATATCGGCCGACCTATATGCACTAGGATTACCCGCCCGGAGTGGGCAGTATTCACATTATACCTGGAGCCATGTGTCACTTGGTCAATGGCTTTACCGAAAATCCGCTCGTGGTTGAGTTGACGCCCAATTGCGCAGGAAATTGTGCTGAAATAATCATGGTCCCACCCCTAACCAGCTCGATCTGCTGCCACCAGATCCGACAGCGGTGATGGGTATCGGCCAGACTAACTGCACAAAAATTATCCGCCCGATGAAGGCGGTATTCCTTATTTGTTTGGAGCCATGTGTTACATGAACAATGGCATCAGAGGCAATTCTGAAAATCCGCTTGTGATAATGGGGATGCCTGATAACCCGGGCAATTGTAGTAAAACCACCATGGTCCCACCGCCAATAAGCACGACCATCCTCAGCCCTAGATCTGCTTCCACCCGATCTGATGGCTGAAAAGGATATCGGGTTGAAGAGATGCGCGGGAGATACCCGTCCGATGAAGGCGGTATTCTCAACCTGCCGAGAGCCACATGTAACTCCTTTTGTGGCATCGGAGGCTTTCTGGTGAAACCACTTCCGGCACCATCGGGCTTCCGATAACTCTGGTAATGGCTGCAAAACCACCCTTTTTTGAGGAGAAGCTCTGGAGCCCCTTACTAGTTTTACGCTCTTCCTTCTCTGCCTTCCATTTCTCCGCCTTCCATTCCTTTGCAAGGCCCAGAACTTAGCCTGTCTGTAATTTGATCCCTTAACTTCTGTCATCTGAGATTTCTGCTAGCTGATTCCCCTTGGAGTTTTGGTAATGCTCCTTGTCTTCACGTGCCAGAGTGTTGCAGTCCTCGCGAAGCTATCCAGTTTGAACAGACTCCCATAAGAGGCACTTGTTTTCTCTTGTGTAGATCACTCCTTCATTGGCTAGCCTGTCCGCCACTTTGTTGGCTTCTCTGCGCACATGAACAAAGCTCAGAGTTCTAAGTGTTTTGAGGTGAGATTGAACTCTATGAAACACCTGTGAAAGTCTCCAGTGCCTTGAAACTTTATCTGGTGCTGAGCCAGTGCTTATTATTTTAACCGAATTAATCATTAATTCCGAGTCTGCCTCTATAATTGTATTGTGTAGATTGTAGTCTGTCAGGATTTCTAAGCCTTGCTCAATGGCCATGAGTTCTGCCATATTGTTGGTGGCCCTCCCCAAATGACTGTGAAAAATAACTTGGATATTGCCCTCTGCATCTCTTATGGCTCCTCCGTAACCAACATCCCCTGGGTTCCCTTTTGAAGCTCCATCAATGTTTAGTTTCAGGAAGCCATGAGGGGGAGGTTGCCAGAAGGCTTTGTTATCTGTTATGTGCCTTGCTTTCTTATTGGTATCTATTGTACCATAAGACTGAAGACCCAAATGTTAAAGGATGAGGATGTCTCTTTGAACAGGGGGTTTCCCAAGAGGTTGCTTCATAAAGACTTTAACTGTTTCTCTGAGCTGATTTAGAATCTGAGCCACAATTCCTTGAGTTGAGCTTGATTTATTTTTGAAGATCCTGTTGTTGTGTTCTTTCCACACATCCCAGATCAAGAATCCCGGGATCAGTGTCCAAGCTACATTGACTGTTTCATTTTCCGAGAAATCTTTCCTCCAATTCTTCAAAGTTTTCGTAATGTCATTTTCCTTTCTGTTTGTTTGGTTGAAGATAGAGGCTACCCAGTTCCAGATGGAGGAGGTGAACTCGCACATGCTGAGAAGGTGATCCATGGTCTCCTCCTGTAGACCACATAAATGGCACTTAGAAGGCCCTACAAAACCTCTTTTTCTAAGATTTTCCCAAGTCAGAATCTTTTTATGTTGAATTAGCCATATGAACATTTTGATTTTCATCAAGTGAGGATTGCTGCAAATGTTTTTCCAATTCTTGTCAGGATTTGAATAGTCCATTCCTGTGATTATTCTTTTTGCTTCTTTGAGGTTGAAATTGCCTTTGTTATTTCTGCCCCATCTCAGAAGATCATCCGAAGTTGATGTTAAAAATCTGTCTTTTTTCCAAGGTCTCTTCAAGAATTTTAGCTTGGGTTCTCAAAGGGGTCTCTGCACTGTAATTTGGTACCTTCCAAAATCTCCATTTCCCTTCCCCTCTTGACTGGTCCCAAAAGTCGCTTACCCTTTTGAGACCATTATTAACGGTGTCATTTTTGATGATGTCTAGACTATCTCTGCATAGATTCTATTCCTGCTGCCAGTTGTCCTCCTAGAACCAGGCCAGATTCCCATTTCTGATCTCCCAGAAGCTGTGAGTCTGAACTAATGTTCTATCCTCCCACGCCTTGTTCCAAATATGAGAACCGGTGATGTGCCCCGACATTTGAATGTGGTCTTTTTCCTGCCAATTTGTTGCATACTTTTGTTTCCATAACTTGGTCCATGGATTGTTGGACTCCTTTAGCCATCTCCACCAAAGTTTTCCCCCAAGACCTTGCTTAGGGTGTCCGGGTTGTGGAGACCTAAACCACCATGGGTTTTGGGTTTGCAGAGTTTGTCCCATGCTACCAGGGCCCATTTCTTTTTCTCTTCCCCTTTACCCCAAAGGAAGTTTCTTTGTATGTTCCTGATCTGCTGTAAAACTCCTTTAGGGACTGGAAGGGCAGAGAACATGTAAATTGGAATGGTTTGTAGGACAGCCTTTGTAAGAACTAGTCTTCCTGCTAAATTCAAGGATCTATTAGTCCAGTTGTTGACTTTGTCCTTTAGCTTATTTGTAACTGCCTCCCATACTTCCTTACTCAATGGTTTGTTAGTGAGAGGCATACCCAAATATTTAGAGGGAAGATTCTCTCGTTGAAAACCAAGAATTCTAGAGAGATGTCTCTGGATTGAAATGTTCGTATTGAAAAAGAAAACTTTGGATTTTGTAAGGCTTACCTCTGTGCCAGCAGCATGAGAAAAGTCATTCAGGATTTGTTTGAAGGCTTTGGCTTCCTTGACAGTGGGTATGCCTTGCAACATAGTGTCATCCACAAATTGTTGATGTGTCAATGCATCCCCATTCTGAGTCAGTTTTAGCCCCTTGATTCTTCCTTCCTTCTTGGCTGCATTGATCATTCTGCCTAATCCTTCCATCATGAGAATGAAGAGGAATGGAGAGAGAGGATCGCCTTGCCTAAGGCCTCTTGAAGGCCTGAAAGTGTTGGATGGTGAGCCATTGAGAAGGATAGAGCAACTTGCTGTGGTGACCAGTGCCATGACCCACTTTATCCAGTTGAAGTCAAAGCCATAAGCTTTAAGGATTTCCTTTATATATTGCCAGCTTAGTTTATCATAGGCCTTTGCTATGTCCAGCTGTATTATCATTCTTGCTTGCTTATTGGTCTTGAGGGAATGGACCACTTCATGCGCTTGGATGATGTTGTTGAGGATTTGTCTACCTTCCACATATCCAGTCTGCTCCTCTGAAACTAGCGATGGGAGTAGAGGTTTGAGTCTGTTAGCAATAACTTTGGAAATGATTTTGTACACCACATTGCAAAGAGCTATTGGTCTAAATCTCTCTGGTGTTGTGGCCTTTTCCTGTTTAGGGATTAAAGCTATGAAAGATTCATTAATCGCTCTGAGAACTTTTCTTGATTTTCTCGAGTCCTCTACCACATCAAGAATGTCGTATTTGACTATCTCCCAGCATGTTTTGAAGAAGTCTACATTGAAACCATCCGGGCCTGGAGCTTTCCCATTGTGCATCTCTTTGATCACTTCATTGACCTCTTCCTCCGTAGCTGGCCTATTGAGATTATAGTTATCTTCCCTGGTCACCAATTTGGGAATATTCTTAGTGAAGTTCTTAATGGATTGAGATCTGTCTACCAAGGTTTCCACTGCTATGCTTTTGAAGTGTTGAACCAGCACCGATTCCATTTCCTTGTGAGTATTCAACTCCTTCCCTTATGGATCCAGGAGTTTTGTGATTCTATTATGAGCCCTGTGTTTCATAGTAGATTTATGGAAGAATTTGGTATTTCTCTCCCCTTCTTTAATCCACTTTACTCTAGATTTCTGTTTCCAGAAGATCTCCTCCTGCTGACATCTATTGTCCCATTCTTGTTGTAGAGAGTCCGCCAGTACCTTCCTTTCCTTTGTGAATCCTTCCTTGATGAGAATTTGATTAGTTTCTTGTAATTTACTTTCCACTTCTCTTTTGGCTTCGAAAATGTTGCCAAACTCATTTCTGTTCCATTCTTTGAGCCTTTGTTTGATATGTTTGAGTCGCTGATGTAGGATGAACATTTTTGTGCCCTGAGTGGGCATGTCTTCCACCCACCACTTTCTAATATTATTGGAGAAGTTTGGATGAGTGAGCCATGCATTTTCAAACCTGAAAGGTCTGTTTCTTGGGGTTCCAATAAAAGAAGCTTCCAACTGTACAGGCCAGTGATCCGAACCACTGAAAGGAAGAATCCAGGCGGTCATGGAGTGACCCGAGAGAAGGAGGTCCTCTGAAACTATGAAGCGATCTAATTTCGATGCAACTTGGGCGGTTCCCCCTCTCTTGTTATTCCAAGTGAAGATGCCATTTATTGTCTCCATGCTCACCAGTCTCATGTTGTCTAAGAAGTTCTGGAATGTGAGTGAGTCTCGTCCCAACATTCTGCTTCCCCCTTTTTTTCCGAAAGTGATCTGATCATATTGAAGTCCCCCCCCAAAATCCAAGGGATGATTGGGTGTCTTTCTCTTAGTTCCTCTAGTGAGGTGAGGAGTTTTAGTTTGTATTCAAGCAGCTGAGGACCATAGACATTTTCGGTCAAGTAACAATCTTTGTCCCCCAAAGGTTGTATTACAATAGAGAGGTGATTTCTGGATGCTTCTGCATCTGTGATCTCAAATTTTTGAGGATTCCAAAGGGTAAGAATTCCCCCCGTTGTGTTGTTTGCTTTGACCTCCAGGTACTCATAGTTATTGAGACATTTGTAGTGAAGGTCCCTAATCTTTTCTACTGAGTATTTAGTTTCTTGTATGAAAACCATGTCTGGTTTTTCTTCTTTTATTCTATTACTGAGATTTCTTTGCTTTCTTTTGTTGCCTAGCCCCCCGATGTTCCAAGTTGTGAGCTTCATAATGAAGTGTTTGTAAAAGAGTAACTGCTAAGATCTTTCATCTTACCTGAATTAATCAGGAGTTTCCCACATTCTGATAGGAGATCATTTTGTCTTCTTCTTTCTCTCTTCTTGCTTGGATTTTTGGTGGATCATCCTAATGTAATTTCCATCTATTTGACCCCTTTATTCTCCTGGATATCATAGTTCCGTTTGACTCCTACAGCCTTTGTTTGGGATCTTCTGAGGTAGAGTTGTTGCACTCTGTCAAACTTCTCTTGTGGCAAAGAGTCAATCCCTTTGTTTATTACCAGTTCTAGAAACTGCTCTAGTTCCAGATTCTCACTCTCAAGGATCTCCTGTAGGTCTTAGTCCTCCGTTCCTCCTTCGCTTGGGGTCATATCCTGGTCTTCTCCAAGTCCTGTATTGTTTAGTGGGTCCTTCTTCCTTTCCTTGTCTTCCTGTATGATGTCCATGTTATCCTCTCTTTCCCTTTCCGTTGAGGTGTTCCCCATATCCTTACTCTTTAAATTTTCTTCCCCCTCCTCTTCTAGAATCTCAAAATTGTTGTGACTTGGTAGGTTGTTCTCACTGGGTTTCTTCTGGTGCTTTTTTCCTCCTCCTTTCCCCTTGTCAGCCACTTTGGTGTAACCTTCAGGGTCTTTACCAATGTTGCCTTTCAGATTGTTCTCTCTTTTGTTGAGTGGGCATTCTCTGAAGAGATGCCCATGTTCATGACATTTGCGGCATCTGAATGGGATGTGTTCATAGTCAACTGTCTGAACCCATTCCTCATCATATACTTCCAGGATGACCTCATCCAGGAGTGCTCCCGATAAGTCCATTTCTACGCATATGCGAGCGAAGGATGTGTATTTACCTCGCAGAGTTGCCTCTGATATCTTTATAAAATGTCCTAGTTTATTACCTATAGCTTTTAAGGATTCCGGCAGCCAGTAATCTAAAGGTAAGGAATATAGTCTAATCCATACCGGAACCGATGTGAACATTTCTCGCTCCGATACAAAGTTCATCATCCAAGGTCACATGTAGAGACCTGCGACAGCAAAGAAGTAAGGTCCTCCTTCAAATATTCTATCTTTATCCTCCAGGTTCTTGAAAACCATGGTGAAGAAACCCTTGGATCCCAAATGTATATTTATTTCTCCTTTCGGTTTCCAAGTGCTTCTTATCCAAGTGTATAGTGCTTTCTCTGTGGGCCAAATGCCCATGAACTTGCATATGACTGCATAGGTTGCCATGTGATCTCTGTGCTCCTGCAGAGCCAGATCATTTAGGACCACCCGTGGTTTAATATTAGACTTGGGCTTGCAGGGTCCCATTGTAGTTCTGCTCTCCGACCTCTGACCTCTGTCTCCTGCTTTCGCTTCTTCTTGAACCTCCTCGTGGGTCCCTTTCTCCTCCTGGGGTCCGCTGCCTTCCGGCACTTGTGTCTTAGTGGTTTTTGTCTCTTTCTCCATGGAATTTTTCTATTTGTTCCGACTTGTCCCTCTACCTTTGTTCGAGACCACGTTACTGTAGGAGGGAGTGGAGCTCCCTCCTCCTTGTCCCTCCATGGTTACCAGTTTGCTTCTGTCGCCCCCTGTTTCAAACCCTAGCTTCCTTCATCCACTGAGAGAGAGCGCTCCCGTTTTCCAGCAATGTGGCTTTCTCATTCAATTCAGAAGATCGACATTCAAATCTATTATATTGCAGAATAAAAGGAAAATTGTGAAAATGCTTCTACAATTAGAAAGCCATGGGTGACTGAAACATCATTCCTCACTCAATTTCAACACTAAGGGGTTCAGGTAATATTAATGCTACATGATCAAAGTGAAATTATGGAGGAAATTATTCAAAGCATCAACATCTGAGTTCAAGAAGAACAAATTCCTACATCTGAAAGAGTAAATGAAGAGTCAGTGACGTTACAAAATAAGAAATGGAATCATATAAGGATAGAATTCTCCATATCTATACAAGATACAAAAAATAAACCTCATACATCTCATAGCAAACAAATGAACAAACATTTAAATCCATTGTATTGTCAAATCCATTCTCTATAGTCATTGAGATGCAATTTCTAGGCATTCAACTCTAAGAAAATCTCGAGAACAATAAATTGTTGAATAAGAGGCTACTAGTGCATGCCATTGAAAAGGGCATCACTAAGCATTGATCATTTTCCTGCAAAGGGGAAAGATACATAAAATTTCAAGACATCTGAGAAAGTAAGCATAAAAGAAAAAAAATATGGCATCCATCAAAGAGAACCAAGCGCTCAAAATGATTTCTATATATCATGATAAGGTACAAATAGTGGCAAGGAAGGTAACACAAGGACAAAGAAGAGTAATGTTTAATTGCAATTATGAATGTCAAAATTTGACTAGAGTAGAAATGTCAGGGACAGAAAGACAGGCCCATACATAGAATTGGCTGCTAATGGATTGGAGCAGTGTTAAAATTCTCTAAGATGTCATGAATATGCAGTGGAATAAGTATGTACATCGTAATAATAATGTACAATGGAATAATTATATGCATAATTTTTATTGGAGAAGTTTTATTTTATTCCTTCAACATTAATTACCTTGGAGCAGCAATAGTGGTTATTAATGTTCAAATAGCATTATTATCATTATCAAACGTTCGATGGAATTATCAAGGGTTCATTAGAATTATTATTATCATTGCACAATAGCCTTATTGATGCACAATAGGTATTCAGAGAATATATTTGCACCAAGCAAGATGTAATATTCACCGATATAATTATGGCTGCTTAAATTATTATTATCACTGCATAAGAGGATTATTGCTGCATTTATTTGAGTATTATTGCCATGCAATAATTAACACATCATATGGATACGTTATTAACACAACAACCATGGATACATTATAATATTTCAAGCAACTAACGCAACAAGTCTTGGTATTAATGCAATGTCTTCATTTCTATTAACACAATGGAACAAGTCATGGTATTAACATTGCATATTAATGCAACATTCCAAGCAACATTCTAAAAGCAACATTCCAAGCATTAACGAAACATTCCAAGTATTAACACAACATTCTAAGCATTAACGCAACATTCCAAGTATTAATGCAGTGGTATTAACGTAGCATTCATGCATATTATAACAAAGCGTTATATATGGAGTGTTGGTGGCAGTGTTAATAAAAGGTGTTGGAACGAAGTGTTAATGGAATGAGCAAAGCGTGAGACCAATCATTGATGAACCAAGCATGAGTTTGTAGTGAGGCATTGAGGGAATTACACACAATTTGTTTTTTAGGGTTTTGTGCCCTAGCGGCCTTAATACTGTAGCATTGATATTGTATTGGCAGTAGTGTTTTGAGAACACTAATTTGGTTGCAGTATTACAAGGTAAGGTTGAGCTGATTCTGCAAGGAGTTGATATTGTAAATAATTTTTGGTAACGACCTTGAGTTGATTCTGGTAGTAGTACTACAAGTCAACATTGAGCTAAAATTACGAGCAACTTGGTATTAATATTGCAAGCAGCGTTGCAACAAGCATACACATCTATACAAACAAGCAAGTGCAAGAAAATATATAATATCTCCATATGGAAAACCTTCACTACATCGCTACCTGGTTCAGGGTATAATGGAGCTATCACACTCATCTTATTTATTTATAATTAGTTGTTTCTCTTGCCAAAAGTCTATCACACTCATGTGTGTTCAATATTATGGAGCAATGCATTACTTATTAATTTATTGGAATGCAATGTATTATCTCTCTCTTCCCAAAAGTTATTGGAATGAAAGCAACATATTATTTCTCTTAATTATTATTTGAAGAAATATTATTCATACAATGGACAACAGTGTCACCCCTATTGGAATTTGGAATTTGAGATTTTGACAAAGTGTGTGCAGCCTATTGACATATGGAATTTGGAATTTTCGACAAACTGTGTGTGTTATATTCTTTCCATGACTAGCCCCATGCGCGATGTCGGGGTGTTAGAGGGGGGGTGGCCACCCCCCCTTCGTTGCCACCCCCTTGTTGGGGGGTTTGAGGGGGGCGGTAACCCCCCTCTACGAGGTCCGGGGTAGCGTCCCAGGAATTTTTTTTTGGACCTTATATTAGGTGGGCGAACTATCTACGGTTTTGTGCATGGGTTTTGCACATGGTTTTGGGCATGATGTTTTTCTACCCATGGTATCTTGTAGATCCATTTAAGGGAACTATGGTTATGTTCTAATACATGGTTAATGTATTGGGGTTTATGAATGCTTCGACATGTATATATATGTGTTGTAACATTGAAAGGAATATAATGAAAAATCAATCCAGTAGTCCCAGTTTTGGGATCCTGGGGAAAATGTTTGTGTATTTGTTTTGGGTTTTTCGCCATTGTATATTTTCTGTTTTTTAAGAATTCATTTGTAGTTAATTTCTGTACATGGTTAAAACCTACACTGTGCAGCCTATTGACATATGGAATTTGGAATTTCGACAAAGTGGTATCATATTCACACATTGGAAATAATTCACACAATTTAAATGGAGTAGCTCTTGAAAGGAACGGTATTGGTATTTTAATGGAGTAGCATTGACAATAATACATTAAGCTTTGGCACATCTGAAGAAACATTGCTAGAATTAAATGATAAATGGACAAGCATTTAGGGTTTTGTATATTATTTGCAATAATGCACTATATTATTTACAGTAAACTGGCTACATCCATTAATATTTATATTATCTAAGCCATGATAATGCTTATTGATATTCATGCAAGGAGTGCTTTCATTAATAAAGGAATGTATTGAAAGGAATAATGGAGTGTATGGTGAACAATGAAGAGAAGCACTGGGCCTTGTACCCTAATATTTGCATATCTTAATAAAATCCATGAATTAGGGGTTATATCTTTCAAAAGTTTACTTCTTGAAGCAACTCTTATAAAATTATTTGCAGCAATTTCCGATTGTGAATTTGCAAAAGAAAAGATTTTTAGTTTTCCCTTGCCATTGATGTCAAAGGGGGAAGTCACAGTGGAATTTATTTTTCTCTAAGGGAAGACAAAATCACAATGTTGCCATCAATGCCAAAGGGGGATAATGTTGGTAATATTGGATATGATGTCATTAACCACATTGGTGATAATTCATGTTGAATATTGAATGTTGGATTGGTGAGCTAGAATGAAAAAGGTTGAAATTGATGTGAAGTGCAAAGGCTGAAAATTAAATGTGAAGCGCAAAGGCTGAAAGTTAAATGTGGAGTGCAAAGGTTGAATGTGAAGGTTAAACATTGTTAGAATGGGACATTACAATAGTAGAAATAAATATATGTTTTACTGAATAGAAAATGAAGACAATAAAAAATCTGATTTGTCCCTTGTAACCGTTATTGATTGAGTTGTTTTAATTCAACTCTATTTTATATTACAAATTATTTTTTCAAAACTGAAAGTGAAGAGACAAGCTTGTGAGCAGTTTTTGGAAGTCTGAGAAACAATGCTTCATTTCATATTCTTTCAAAGAATACAAAGAACCAAGATGGATTGCTTATAAAATATACAATGTGGAATGGTAAAAGAACCTTTTTTTAAGAGAACAATATGCATAAGAAAGTTGATGCAACAAGAGAAGAGATACAAAGTGAAAAGGAGAAGCAATGCAACAGTAGACTTGACAACATAATTGTAAATGAGATAATCAACATGTGTGACATGATGTTGTGATTGAGAGATTTTTGTCCCTTTCTATGTTGTAGCTTGAAAAGGAACAGGTTGTAGCCTACTGAGCTAGGAGCCTCCTGTGGGTTGTAGCCTATAGCAAACTTGTGGGAGTTGGAGATTCCTTTGAGGTAGGAACCTTAAAAAATATAATGTAATAAGGAGTAGCAGCTTGCCTTCACATCACTTTCAGCCTAAAATTTGTGCCCTTCGGGGTTTCCACTTATATGTGGTGTCTTCATGTGTTTATTCTTGAATGTTGTGTGAATGTTTTGAATTCTTGGAAAATAAATCTAAAAATTTCTCTCTTTGACACATGCAAAAGGAATTCAATAATAATTGAGCACAAACATAAACCATTAAGAAGAAAGCTAAGTTGAGCAAAAGTAAATAATTTGAATTACTGATTCATTCTCCCCTCTCAGTAATTCCCAATCATAAATATAAAATATTGTACAATAAATTTTGGTTAGAGAAGGAGGATGGAATTTTCTAATTAGTTCAAATTAGTTATTCAAAATAGATTATATTTTTGTTCAAAATCAAAGATATTGAGCATGCATATTCAAAGTCATTGTTCAAATGTATACTAGACATTAAGATTCTAAATTAGGTCAATGGGTTACTAGATCTAGAAAAATGTAGCAATGTATTTGGCAGAGAGTCCAACAAGTTAGGATGTTATTTGATCATCAGAGGCTAGTAGGAAAGATAGGCAAAACTGCTACTTATTTTTTTTAAATCATATCACAATGTTTTTTTCATGAGTTATCCACATCTAAGCAATTTGATTGAGGTGGTAAATGGGTGGTCAAAAATCTCATATGTCGAACCATGTATAGAATTTTATTCAACAAGACACAAATCTACTAGTTAATATGTTAGCAAATCTCATGTTCATTGTCATTGGTCTTTACAAGAGGTAATGAGGTCCTTGGCCTTGTTAACTCTCTAACTGTATTTAGAAATCCTTCAGACTCAAAGTGTGATATTTGAGCACATGTTGAATTAAAGGCTTGAAAAGCTAAGTTACGTCGAGTTATGCAACTTAAGTAACCTAAAGGATGCCTTTGCTATCCTGCAAATTTGTAGAAAATGCCCTTTTATTAGCCTATAATTGGTCCATTGGTGTCTCTAATTTGTTTGATCCATAGTGTATTCTTCACACATCTTCACCACTTCTTCATTTTTATCTATGAAGTCCTACCTCATATCCTTATCCTTATTAAATCAATGTCTTTATTGAGTGAGTTTTTGCAAGTGTTGATTGTTTTTGTGTGAGAAGGGCATCCTTCTAGTTTAGTTTTACATTCTTCTTTGAGAGAACATATTTTATTCCAATTACCTCATCAAGGTTCAAATTCTCTTCTTCTAATTGATTAGATTTTCTAACATGGCCATCTATTCTATTCTAAAATTTGTTCTTGTTTTCTCTTGACTACATAACACATCAAAAAATTTATCCATTGTAATATACTTTCTTTTTCTTTCCTTGTGGAAAACCACAAAGGGGTGACCATAGGATTCTTCCCCATATCCGTAGATGGTGGGATATCATCAAAGGTATTTTAACTAGATACCGATTGACACATAACTAGCTATGTAAATCTGCAATTTCAATGGTGATAAATAATTGAGATAACCCCTCAAGCTAATATCCTTGGTTACCTATATGACATTGTATTTTCATATCTTTGAAATATTTGTGACTATACGTTAAGGGGTATAACTCATAATAGTGTGATAATTGAAGAAGAACATCGACTTCAATGTGCGATGTGCATTTCGAAACAAGATTCCTTTGAAGTTAGTAAGCGTGCACATGAGGTGATCAATCTAATCTACACTTCAAGCATGTGGCATATACATTGGTTATTGTTATTAAAGTGAAGCATCATTGAAAACTTCACATGTTTAGGTCAATGTGGGTTTCCTTCACCATGATAGAGTGTTCAAAGTGGCTTTGTTAACCCATTGAATATTTATTTGGTATTTAGATGAAGAATGCACCATTAATGTTGCATGATGTTGGGTCTTTGATGATGTATTGGGTTGAGAACTCTTAAATAGATTTGGTGGGTTGAATACTAAAAGTTCCATGAAGATGATAATGACATGATTGATAAATAATTGGGTGATAAGGTGGGTCGTCCCAAGGGATTGTCTAGTGGATGACCATCTCCATAAAATCAACTTAAATATTAAAATAGATACCTAAGTTAGTCTCCTGCTCATTAACTTCCTTAATGTGGTCATTAACTTCATTGATAATGGCCTCTTGTTAATTGCCAAACTATCAAAGTAATGAACAATTTTATTTCTTACTCATTTGAAATATTTATAAATCATATTCCTTTCTAAAATAATATGTGTAATCTTTTTAATTTTAACTTGTAGGTACCACATGTATTCCTTCCTCTAGTTTCAAAGTAAGTCAATAAAAATAATAAACTCTTCTTCTATGTTTATATTATAGTATACCAAATTAATACATTGTCTTATTCCTTTATTCCAAATTAGCCACTTCATGTGTTAATTGTTGTTATCACCAACTCTTATTTGTCCTTCCTCATCTTCAACATCTCATATATTAAGGGTTGGATTTCCCTAATTTCCCAATCAAAATTGAGGGTTTCACTCAGTTTATTATAGGAGATCCATATAAGTAGAGGATTTTTATAGTATTTGACTATTCTATTTGTAATTCCTATACCCGCCCAACCCACTCCCTCCTTCTTTGCATTGAGAGTAGTGAGATGCTCCACCATAGATGTGTAACATTACATTATAAATTAAAAATAAATAATTAGTAACAACATTTAAAAAATAAAACCAACCTAGATCCATATTAAACCCAAATACATCAAGTATAAAGAGAGATCAAATTTCTCAATGTATAAATTTCCTAATAAATGACATGGAAACAAATTATTAAGAAAATTGCACATTAAAAAATTTGAACATTCTTTATGCTTCATCAATTCAGATTTAAAATAAATCTAGGGTGGTTAACCTCAAATTAAATACAACAATATATTGCTTAAATAAATTGTATTCTAAATGATTGAAGTTTAAACTAATTTTTATTTTTATTTAAAACTATATATAATGTTATAGGTAAGAACTTTTGAAAATATATTAAACGATTATATATGTTATATAGAGGCCATATAGTGAAAGTTGAAGTTGAAATACATTTTTTCCTAAGTACAACTTGGTAGATCTAACTATTAATGTGTGACAAATAATATAACACGTCTACTTATATATATATATATCTATATATATATATATATATCTATATATATATATATATATATATATATATATATATTCCACGCCATAACTATTATATTCACATTAAACATTATTGATAAGATTTATTAATTATATGTAGAGATTCATTTTAACTTTGAATTTATTAAGTATTGACAGAGATCAAATCTCTCAAAGTGTAAACTTCTTTTTGAGTGCAAAACTTAAGGAAATGTTTGCACCTCAAGAGATTTGTTTCCTCTTAACACTTGGTAAATCTAAAGTTAAGATGGAAGTATGTTGGTTCTTAACAATACTACTTATATTTATATAAATTTCACTTATCTCTAAATAAAATATTGCTATTTTTCATTTTATTAAAATCCTCATAATACAAACAATTACATATATATGTTCTTGGCATTTTTCCTTACATGTTTTATAATTTTTTATTTTTATTTTTTTTCAATTTTTTTTATATGTTTTGAAATGATAAAGAAACAAATGGTTATGATGTGTAGGTCATTCTTTGCCAGAGATATGAAATCTGGTGTGTTGAAGTAGGGTTCAAATTTTCAAGGTCGAAGGGCCTCACTACTTTGGCTTAAATCTTACCAAGACTTGCTTTCTCCTACCTCATAACTCTTTTTACCCCTCAAAAAAATGATTGAGGAAGACCTAATGGATCTTGTCGAAGGTTGTAACATCTGACACCCCTATTCTTGCCCTGCTTCCCTCAGAACTCCTTAGCATATCACGTCATTATGACTCCTTAACACACCTAACAGATTTGGTCGACAATGTAGAGGAGGTTTGGGATTCCAAGATAGAGGTATAGTCCATGACTATTTACCCATCATTTTTCATGGGCATGGGAACTACTCTCAATATGGCGGCCTGCTCATTGATCAATCGTACTCTCCTTGCTCACATTTACGCTTCCAAATTTCAACCTGCCATTCCCATTTCTCCTTGATCCTTGCTAGAGGTTTCAAACCCTAATCTACTATAGGTGTCATCCTACCCTTTCTTGGAGCTATTTTATTTTCATCCACCTTCTAGTATGAATTTCGATTTCTTGAGTAGTCTTAGTCTTCCATCCCAAAAATATTTAGTGGTGGCAGTTACACCTCCTGCTCTAACCACTACTCACCTCCATTTCCCAGTGACCCTCCAAAACAAAATTGGAAGTGAATTAATCAAAAAATGGAGGAGCCATCTTTGATTTTAGGCAAGGACATGTAGATGAATGATATTCATATCATGGTGAAGTTGGTAATGGTGGGAAGATTTGATAGTAGGCATATGTTCATGGAAATCCTAAGGAAATGGTTCGAGTAAAATTTCTTGCATCTTCTTGGTTGTCCCTAGATGCTTGATATTGGCTAAGGGTTCGATGGGTTGGATTACAAATTGAAAAGAGGAAACCTAAAAAATCTTAAATAACATGTGATGCTCAGCCTCACAAGCTTTATACATGCAACAATGGACCATCGATTTCGATGCATGATTGGAGAAATTCGCTCGCATTCCTATCTGGGTTTAGTTACATGGTCATCTCTTGATATTTTGGTCAAAACATGTGTTTCAAGAAATCAATAACACCTTATAGTTTTTTTCTACGAAGTGGATTTCTCCTTGCAACAAACAAGATAGATGGGAATGGGACATAGTTTGGTAGGCCTGAACTATCCAAACGGTTGTCTTTAAGGGTATTTTGAAGTCTAAAATGGGCCTCCTAAGGAAAATAATAACCTTAATAGTTAAAATACTAAAATTAGAGTTATGAATTTTTAAAGAAAAAGAAAGGAAACTACATTTTTATTGTATTTTCATCTTAACTCCTTGTAGGCTTACTCAAATGTCAAGTGTAAACGCTCGTTGAATGCATAATTAAATTGCAAATCCAACGAGTACCCACTATGTATACTTTTGAGTATACCCACATAAAAAAATTGAAAATACATGAAAAAGAGTATTATACAAACATTTTTCATGTATTTCCAAATATATATATATATATATATTTAATTTAATTAATTAATTAATTAATTTTTATTTTTTTCGATGTTAGTCTACTCACAAGTATGTAGAGTGAGTACTCATTGGATGTGGAATTTAATTTCACGTCCAATAGGTGTCTACACTTGACATTTGAGTAAACCTACAAGGAGATAAGCTGAAAATACAATTAAAAAAAATAGTTTTCTTCTTTTCCCTTCAAAATATTCTCGTTCGGGGATGACATCATCATCTTGAATCCTATTGGTTCTTTTAAAGTTAATTTTTTTAGTACATTTTTTTGAGGCCCTTTTTACCTCAAAATTCCCCTAATGTGGCACCTATTTCTATTATATCTAGCTTATTGAATCATTTGCAGTGTATGGACTATGAAGGGGTTCCATACAAACGTGGGAGGTATTGCACTCATGGACACTTGAGAAAGGACTTCCATATCGAAAAAACTAGTAGGAGATCAAGTTAGAAGGATACATTTTTCACGGCATCTCCTCCTCCCTCTCCTTTGGATGATGTCAACTAAGTTGGTTTTATGGAGGGATCACCATATTTGGCTTAGAACACTATGGCAACTATTCATTGGAAACTTCCTCAGCTTTTGTTCAACCATAGCCTGAAGTAGGTTTGGTAAAAGAAATCTTGCATTCAACTTCACATGAGGGCCCTCCCTCCCAAGGTATGCCTCCTCTATCATATGTTTCCTTATCTCCTACACATGTTTTGGCTTCAAATTCACTTTCTATTTTGCATAGTTCTTCCCATGTAGTAAATGGTGATTCCTTGGTAAAGCTCTCTCATCTCTTCATCCCCATTTCCATTCCTATGCATTCCTCTTCCACTATGACCCCCTTTGTACCCTCCTCCCTCCCTATTTCCTTTGTCTCCCTATTTTTTCCCCCTCGCTCAACAACCCCTCCTGAACCACAAGTCTGATATCCTTGATATAAATTATGCTCCTTGACTCTCCCCTCCCACTCCTTCTCCTTAGACTCTTTATATTAATTAACCCTGAAGTTGGTAGGAAATTTTGGCTCCTCCTATGGAGCTACCCACAAACCTTAAGCATGGGTAGGAAATCATCCCTAGCTATTGCACAAAGCATGGGACGTTGAAAAATTCAATCAAGGAAACAAACATCCATTATTCAGGCCCTTAGAGATTTTGGTATTGCAAAAGGTTCCAAATGAATATTATCTCCTTAAATTGTATATGCTTAGCTAATGCTACAAAAAAAATGTCTACTAAGAGACTTGTGGATATATATTTCCCTCATATACTCTTTCTTAATGAAACTAGAATGTAGGGATTTAAGGATATTCCTTTACTAAAATCCTCTTTGCCCCTCTATGATTTTTTAGCCTCTGATGCTTTTGGAAGATCAGGGTGCATCACCATTGGATGGAATACACATTGGGTGCGACTAATTTCAGCCTGGTCCTTTCAATAGATATTCACTGCTTGGAGTTGGACATGTCCTTCCTCTACTTAAATGTTTATGGTCTCTTTGCAAATTTTCGGGAATGTTGGTCCTCTTTCACCAAGATTCTTCTCTTGGATTCAAGTCAAGTAGTTCTTGGAGGTGATTTGAACTTTTCTCTGGGGGCTGCAAATATATGGGGTCTTTTTGCAAAGATTGATAATATAATGGAATTCTTTACAAATTTGTTTTATATTTAGGCCTCCAAAACATTCTCCCCTCCAAATTTTTACCTACTTAGGAAAATAAAAATGTTGGAGCGACCTAGATTGCTAAAAGATTGGATCATTTCCACTTCTCAACGAATATCTTAGACACAAATTTGAGAATTGGATGTGGTCATGGTTGCAAGGGAGTTTAACCATAATCCCATTCTCTTGAGCTTAGATCTGTTTCCCTCCAAACCTCGAGGGCCTTTTAAGATGAATCCAACTTGGTTTTAATACCATTCTCTCCATTAAGCCTTAAAAATCAATTGGATTCATTTCTCTCCTTCTACCCTTGAATGCCCTCCCACCTAATTTTATCAAAATTTAAAACAGCCAAAATATCTCATATCAAAGTGAGAAAAATATAAGAAGGATTCTAACTCTAAATCCCTCGCAGACATTGAGGCTAAGTTGGAGGACATATATGAGCAAGGATTCCCTTAGAACGTGCTTAGAACACCTTGTTGGACCAGGAGGAAACCATAAAAGTCCTAGAATATTAAAGGAGGAAAATACTTCTTGATAAGGAGAAAAAATGGAGACTGAAGAGTAAAGCCCTATGGCTCTAAGCAAGGGATGAAAACACTAAATTCTTTCACAATATTGCAAATCACAAGAATTCAATTAACACCATCTAGGTGATCAAAAAATACGATAGGTCCTTAACCACCTCCTTCAAGGAAATCTCCTCTAAAGGTTGCAAATACTTTTGAGAGATTTTTTCCCATAATAATAGAGCTACCATACAACATATTCTGGAAGTAGCTAGACTCCTCCCAAGCTTCATAACCCAAGAGGGAAACACGTCACTAATGGCAGAGGTCACAAAGGAGGAATTAGAGAGGGTACTGCTCAATTTTCAAAGGGAAGAATCCGGGTTCGGATGGATTACCTATAGAGTTCTATTTGAAATGCAACGATTTCATAGCAATTGATCTCCTGTCAGTGGTTGAATACTCTAAAACCTCATGGAAAGCCCTTGCACCTTTCACTTCCACCTTTATATCCCTAATTTCAAAAGTTGATTCCCCAGACTCCTTTAACCTATTTTAACCCATTTCTCTATGTAACTCTATTTATAATATTATCTCAAAAATCATTGCCCTCTATTTGAAAGACATCCTGTCTAATAAAATATCGTCAGAACAATTTGGGTTCCTAAAAGATTGCCAAATGCATGAACTTCTTGGATTAGATCAAGAAGGTATACGCTTTATTCATTCCAAAAGACAAAGAGCAATTATAGACAAAGTTTATCTCTTAAATGCCTTTGACCGTGTGAGTGGGCTCTACATCAAACTACTTCTAATTCATTTGGGTTTCTGCCACTCTTTTGTCTTATGGGTTAAAAGCTACAAAGCAATGCCCCCTTTTCCCTTATGATAAATGATGCAACCTACCCATTCTTCCATGGAAAATGGGGACTAAGACAAGGATGTCCTCTCTCTCACCTCCTTTTTCTTTTTATTACAGAAGGTCTCAATAGACTGATTATTGATAAACAATCTAGAGGAGGTTTTAGGAGGTTAACCAACACCTTGTTTAATCGACTATTTGTAGATGAAATTATGATATTTTATGAAGGGAACTTAAATCACATCCATGATTTAAAAGCTCGTATATATCTCTTTACCAAAGCTACAAGTATGATCATTAATGTTACAAATATAGCATATATGGAGGGGGATGTCATCTAGGGAAAAATCACAAGTGGAGGATTTCTTTTCAACTCCTGCTTTAATCTTCAGCCAAGGCTTAAAATACATGGGCTTCACCTTAAAATCAAACAAATATCAGAAACCCTAGTTTACAACCATGGCATCCTTTGTTGTTGCGTAGTGCAAATTTCTGCCCTGTAGATTAAATCCACATTTTAGATGTGACAACATTTATTTCTAGGAAGAGATTTTGGCTCCAATCATTTTGAGATTTCTTGAATCTTCTTCATCTTTGGAAGCAACAATGGCAACCCATACTAACATTGTTGCATCTATTGCATCTCCTCTAACATTATCAAATGGCCACCACCCATTTGAGTCTGAGTTCAAGGGGTTCATCATTTGGATCTCATAGAGGGCATTTTCCTTTGCGCATGCAGGCCATGTGTTGATCGTCATAACAAAGGCTAAGAAGGCCATCATTGTCTTCAAGGGGAATTCACAGGTAAAGGGCATCGTCAATATTTTGCAAGAATATGACAAATTAATTGAAAAAACCTTAGAAGAATCAGATATGGTTGAGGTTGATTAGAACAAGGTGAAAATTTTCCAAATTTTTGTGAAGGCTTTAAACGAGACCTCAATCGCATTTTGGGTGTTGGATGAGGAATATGTGGAAAATATAATGCAAATCTTAGACAAACGATTGGGTATCCAGTAGCCATGCAAAAATTGCTATGTGAAGGAAAGCAACCATAGGTTTCTGTCAGATGTGTGATTACAACATAACTAGGAACTCCACTATTGTACTACTTTTGAGGTTGCATGGAGGTGCTCCGGGTTCTAGAAACCCAATTGCTTTAGTTTCTTACTGGATGTTACTCGGGGAAAAGGTCTCATTACAACGGGACAACCAAAACTGAGTCTAGGACCTTACATTGTTGAACAATTAGAAAAAGTGCTACCTATGGAATTAAATCTAAAAGAGGTAAATCCACTCTTTTTGGACGTTCAATAAAATGATGTGATTTGCAGATTTAATGGTTTTAGGTATGAAGCTTTACATCAATGATTTTTTACAACATGGTCCAAAATTTGTGATATTTACCTATGTTCAAAAGGTTTTTCATTGTTTAGTTTGATTCCCAAGAATATTTGGAGAAATTTTTGAAGGAAGGACCTTGGTTCTGGGGAAGAGCAAGGCTTTTCATCACCCCTTGGTTCCAGAGTTTGATTCTACAACAATGGTGGTAACAAAGATGCCAGTTTGGGTAAGGTTTCCAAACCTCCCTCTTCCCTTTTGGCATCATAAGGTTCTAGAGGGTTTTGGGAACACTTTGGGTTCCTTGAAAAAGATGGATATTGAAAGAATGACAGAAGGTTTATTCACCTTTGCCTGTATATGTGTAGAAATAGACTTAAGCAAGCGTCTACTTGAGAGCATCTTGCCGAAACATGAATCCTTCCAATGGATTCAAATTTTGGACTATGAAAACATGACATTCATATGCCACATATGTTTTCAAATATGACATATTTAAGACTCATGCCCCCTAGTGAAAAATCCACCAAAAAAGAAAAAGGGGCAAACCATTAACAAAAATTGCTGGCAACCTTTTGATCCTATTTTTTTGGAGGAAGAAGAAGGGGAAATCAAGGAGGATTTTTCAAAACAAGAAGATAGGAATACCCAGGTTCATGATGGACATGCACCTCATATGAAAAATAACTTAGAAATTGAACCCATCCATGAAGTGGAACATCATGAAATGGTGGTTAGAAAAGATGGGATGATGGCATAAAGAGAGTTCATGTTTCAAAAAGCTCAGATTTTGACAAAGAACATTCACCAGAGGTGATCGAGAATGATTTGGCAATGGTTCATGTTGACCATCTTGCAGGGAGATGGCAGAAGGTTCAGAGAAAGAAAGGAAAGAAAGAGAAGATAAGTGATTTTTAAATCACTTATATTCTCCTTTGTAATTTTTATTTTTAGTTTTTTACCTACTCCTACGCTGTAAGGTTGCACATACTAAATTCTTTTAACATCTGCAAAATGTAATTTTGTTCATTTTTTTCAAAAGTTGAAATGAAATTACAATTTTTTTCCCTTTGGAAAAAAAATCAAACAAATATTTAAAATATGATTGGAATTGGCTTCTCAAAAAGGTGGAAAAAAGAGACCAGATTTGGTGTAACAAATGGCTATCTAAGGTAGGTAGATTTATTCTTTGTAAATTTGTCAATGAAGCCACACCTGTTTTCTAGGCTTGTTTGGCATGGATCTTCCTTTGCGTCCTACACAAATTAAAACAAATGGCCATAATCTTTCTATTTGCAAGAAAAGAAGGATGAAAAAATTTTGCACTCGTAACCTGAAAATCCATAGCCACTCCGATGATACAAGGTGCATGTGGTCTAAAAAATTCTCTTGGTTCTCAAAAGCATTAGCAACAAAGAGAGTATGGAAGCTCATTTAGGGGGTGGGTTTATGGTCTCCAACCATTCATCAGAGTACATCAACGCTCTCACTACTCTGGATTGGATTAAAACCCCACAACATTTAGTCAAAAATGGCTCCATAATCTGGAAAGTAATTATAGAGGCATTTCCTTTAATTGGTGACTTTTTTATGCTAGAAGGTTGGAAACAAGACTCAAATCAAGATAGGAAAGCATCCCTGGATTGGGACAATATGATGAATAAATAGTTCAATGGGCTAGGTTATTGTCCCTTGTGAACCATCTTTTTATTTAATATCCTTTTACAAAAGATGTCTGGAACGAAAGAAACCAAATGGAGGGCCAATAATCCAATTGGGATGCTCCCTCCATCGAAGAAAATCTCAAAAGATGGCTATATAGTGCAAAAAATCCAAAACGTAAAGTTATTCCTCTCATTGTGTTGGAATTTAGTTGGAAAATATCTAGCAATATTTGAAGGGAAGGTTCTTAACAACTTGACTATAACAAGGGAAATATATCCTATAACTAAGGAAAAATATCATCCCCCTTTCAAGGAAGTTTCCATCCAAACAGACAACACTTGGGCCTTTTTCGATGGTGCAATCCAAGGCTTTCCCTTTTAAGGGAGGGGCTGGAGGAATTCTCTATATAAACTCAAGCACTTCCTTCTCCATCTCAACAAATATGAGACCTGCTGCAAACAATTTTATAGAATTATTTTCTCTCAAACTTATTTTTCAAATAACAATGAATCACATATATGCACATTTATGGGGATACACAAACTGTTATAAAGTGGATGTTGGGCACAACACATATACAAAATTTCACTCTTGTACCTCTATATCAAAAAGTATGTTAAATGAAATCCTCATTCATTGAGTTCTCTTTTAATCATGTTTACAGATACAAGAATACTAAAGCAAACATCCTCTTAAAAGTTGGAATGCATATGGATTGAAACACATGTAAAACCACAAAAAAGGAGGACAAGTGCAATAATTTTTTCTCAACCCTTAGGCATAAATGATACTTTTGCACAATTTAAAATTTTTATTGGTGTTTTTTTGTTGATGGTTAAGGATACTCATAGATGATGATATGGGCTTCACTAATAGGTTTTTTTTAGATGAAATTTTTGGATGACACTTTTTGTAATCTATGCTGAAAAAGATGAAATATTGGAAGTTTGAAAAATATACTTTTTAATTTTTCGAGTTTCTTGATGGATAAGATCCATTTCACCCAGGGTATAAGCCAAAAAAATGATGAGCACATATGTTATTATAATTTTCTCTCTCTTTTTTATTAGAGAAATCTACAATTGGCTCAGGCTCGTACTTGTGTGACACAAGGTTGATTCCAATTGCTATCACTTTGACCCCTAGGTGAATCGTGCTACCCAAAGCATGCAGCCATGGGTTAAGACATTCCGGGAATTGTAACATTAGACCTTTTACCCACATTTATTTTACATTTTCATGGGCTTGCCAAGTGAGCTCCCTTGGGGGCTATTGTAATTTTGTTTATTTAAATTTATTTTAATGTGATATGCCTATTATGATTATTTTCTCGAAAATATTGTTTATAATTTTATTAATAACTAGCTTAGATCCATCTTAACACCGAATCTACCAAGTGTGTGGAGGGATCAAATCTCTTTTCACTTTAAACGAAGTTTGCACCTCAAGATATTTTATCCCTCTTGGCGCTTGGTAAATCCAGAGTTAATATAGATCTACATTGATTTAATTATTAATAATTGATTATTATAATTACTAATTTTATTTTTATTTCTAATTTTATGTAATTTGACCTAATTAAAATGTTTATATATATATAGCCCCAAGGGTTAGCTCAGTTGGTCAAAATCAGTGCCTCGTTGTTTGCGAGGTCACAGGGTCCATTTTTATATATATATATAGAGAGAGAGAGAGAGAGAGAGAGAGAGAGAGAGAGAGAGCCCCAAGGGTTAGCTCAGTTGGTCAAAATCAGTGCCTCGCTATTGGGAGGTCACAAGGCCCATTTTGCTAGAAGCCCTTGGGATTAGGCCTTGCTAGTGGGTTGCGGGGCTAGATTCCTTCGGGATATATATTATTTTTTTAATTGTATTTTATCTATGTTTATTGTTATCTAATTTCACTGAGTCAAATTGATTACATAACATCACATCACATAACATAACCTTACAAAATCTCTTTCACATGGGCTAGAGCGCTCCTCCGGATGCAATAACAAAATTATAATATGACAATTTACTAATATAACAAATTGAATTGAATTGGTTTATTATTTTTATTACCTTTTCAAATTGAGTCAACATTGTTATTATTGTTTTTTGAATTAATGCTTCATTTTAAGTGCCATTACAACATCTCATTCATACTAGGTTGTAAAGTACTTCTAAAAAATAAACTATTTGATTTTTATATTAAACTTTACAATATTATATTTAAATTCAATAAATATAATATAAAATATTCACCAAATACTTATGAGGGATAGACCAATTGGTTTGCGTGAGGTTTAATCTCCACCTACATTAGTTCAAATTCTATAAGAGGGATTGAAAATAAAAACCACTTTAAAGGAATTAAACTATCTCAATAAGCTTCACACAATATCATCAACACAATCCTAGTAATAACATTCTCCAATAAGCTTCACACAATATCATCAACAAAATTATAGTAATAACATTCTATTGGTGAACAGATTATTTTTAATGCTAACACCGGTCACCAGTCTAGGCACAACCAAGGGAAAAAATTTATTTATCAAATATTTATTCCGAAATCGGCGTAATTATCATGCGTGGGAACGGTATATTCTAATTTTCCTTAAAAACAGAAAGTCTACCGAGCAATCGTGTCTGTCTTTGATTCTTGCTCTGGTTGGGTTGATCCGCGTGTGGGTGTGTTTGTGCCGTCGATGGGGCTTGAGAATCTGACGGTGTTGAGTCGCTTGGCGCCAAAGTCAGTAGAATTCAAATTCAAATGGATGGATGTGAGACCATAAAAGCAACGAGACTGAGGTTTCAGAGCATTGCATTGACTCTGTTGTTGAAGGAAAATTAAAGAAGAAGAACAGGAAAGATGTCTGGCCGTGGAAAGGGCGGTAAGGGTTTGGGGAAGGGAGGAGCAAAGAGGCACCGCAAGGTGTTGAGGGATAACATCCAGGGCATTACAAAGCCTGCCATCAGGCGGCTGGCCAGGAGAGGTGGAGTCAAGCGCATAAGCGGTCTCATTTACGAAGAGACGCGGGGAGTTCTGAAGATCTTTCTTGAGAATGTTATCAGGGACGCCGTCACCTACACGGAGCACGCCCGGAGGAAGACAGTGACGGCCATGGATGTCGTCTACTCCCTCAAGAGGCAGGGCAGGACCCTCTACGGCTTTGGCGGTTGATTGAATCAATTCTTCAAATGAATTCATCAATCACTTCCATCATAGCTTTCCTCAATGGTGTCTCTTGACACCGCCTCCTCACACCTCTGGAAATTCTTCTCTTATCTGTGAGAAATGTTGAGCAAACACAAGATAAAATGAGAGAATAAATACGTTTTCATATGCTTCATGCGGGAATTAGTAATGCTTGTTTGTTGGGCTTGGTTAAACTCATTTTGGTCCTCTTTATTATCTGTTATTGATATTCTGCTTTACTTGCTAATTTTTTTTTTTCAGACGAAAAAGGACGGAACCTTCATTCCAAGTAGAACGAGTTTTACAATGTTGCGGGAAAAAAAACAGAGAAGCCAAAATATGTCTAATCGAAATACAGAGGACAATCTTTGTCTGAAGATCAGAAAAGCCAAAATGTCTCCTTTACTAGCTATTTATCTGTAAGATTTGTGTCAATACTGTAATTTTATGATCCATGCACTATGAGCAAGTCAGTGGCCTCTTTTCCTGTGGAATAGCTCTTGCTCATGCTGTATCCTACGAGCAACACCATTGGCTCTCTTTTGGAGCAACAAAGCGTACAATGCAAGTATTGTGGCAGGCTTGCCAGTGCGTGGGAAACATTTGTCTGTCTTCTCAGTGATGGTGCTTGCCAAGTTATTTTAGAACTCGGCTTTACAGTACTGGTCATGTACTGTTATCATATTATTGTATGACGTTTTTTTATTTTATTTTATTTTATAATGTTTTTTTTTGGTTGGAATCTGGCAATACATAAGTTAAAAGATGTTATTAACCATTAAATGTTATAATCTAAATCAAATTGTATCACATAGTCTGACACTGTTTAAAGATTTAGCACTATTACAAGTTTAGTGACTCGTATGATAGTATGGTCTCTACTGTTGATATGCCAAAAATCAAGTTTAAGGATAGAATGGTCTCTATTGTTGATATGCCAAAAATGAAGACAGTTTGGAGGGAAACTAAATTGATCAGTTCCCTTGATTTCTAGAATATCAAGCATAGGTGACCACGGATTTTGCTACAACACACTTGAGAAAAAGATTGTCAATACTTTCTTCATTGCATCTGCAAAAGGACGCATATTGAGACCTTGAAATCCCATTTTTATAAATTGTCCTCTGTTAAAATCTTGTTCTTCAATACAAGCCACAGTTAGTTTGTTTGTTTGCTTGTTTGTGTTTGTTTTGTTTTCAAATTAAGGAAAATCACTAGAGAGTGCCTTCTTGGTAGTGGGGTGAGGCAATAGTAGCATATAATGACTTGGTTGAAACACCTTTTCGAAGAATTCCCCAAGCCCACACGAGACTGTCTTTCTCTGTAGATAGACTTATACCATTAAGATGCAGATCGAGAACACAATGGTCCCATTCAGAAGCAAGCTCTCCTTGTAGACTTAGTTCTTTAGAGGAAAGCCAGTGGCCGCTAGAGAAATCAAAAGGAAAGGAGCTAAAAGCTTGCGTAAGCATAAAGATGCCTTTTGAGTTGAGGAAAGAGGTCAATGCATCAGAAAGGAAAAGATAAATTACTTCCTCATAAAAGGTTCTTTGCCGAGACGAACTTGATGGCCATTGTTAACCTTCCACGAGAGCCATTTATAAATCAAATGGAAGGGATTCATACGTCTTTTCCACAATAGACCCAGAAATAGAAGAGAAAGAGGCCACTGCTGCTGATTTGCGGAGCCAATCATGCACGACTTGATTTTTGAGATATTTGTCTTTAGTAACAGCACTCCAGAGACCATTACCTTCAATGGCACCCCACAGACTCTTACTCAAACCAATATAGATTTTTTAGACCCCAGCCCCCTGAATCTTTTGGTTTTCAAAGAGACTCCCAGCCAGCTAGGTGTATTTCATCTTTCTCAGCCTTACCTGACCACAGAAATTGAAGTATTTTTTGCCTAATTATATTGATCACAAAGGAGGAAGCCAATAGAGATTTTTTAGACCCCAGCCCCCTGACTCTCTTGGTTTTCAAAGAGATTCCCAGCCAGCTAGGTGTATTTCATCTTTCTCAGCCTTATCTGACCACAGAAATTGAAGTTTTTTTTTTTTTTTTTTTTTTTTTTTTTTTTTTTTTCTTTTGCCTAATTATGTTGATCACAAAGGAGGGATCTTTTTATCATACTCATCCAGGAGACAAGGATGCTCTTGAGCATTGATTTGACTAACACTGGGTGGCCTTCAAGAGATAGCCCTCTAAAGCACCAACAGCTGATTTTTTTTCTCGATCTTCTTAATAAGCCAGAACCAATCTTCTTTCCTGTAGTTATTAGGCTTGAACCATAAACCAAGGTTCTTGAATCCGTGGTCCAGATTTTCCATCTTGAAGGCTAGATGTGCAACACACTTGTCATAATTGCATCTCAATCCCATAAGAAAGGAAGCAAGATTTTTCTAGGCTTATGTCCATTCTTGAAACCAGACAAAAGACAAAGATAATCCTCTTATAGACAAACCATTTGTTTAGAGAGCTGTTTCCGAAAATCAACACATCACCAACAAAGAGCAAATGTGAGATGATCATATTAATTGAAACTCTAATGTCTTTTAGAGATCCCTCACTTCTTTCCTTCAAAATAAGTCTGTTGAGCCCTTATATGGCCAAGAGAAAGAGAAGAGGAACATAGAGCATGAGTTTGTTGAGCCCTTGTATGACCAAGAGAAAGAGAAAGGGGACAGAGGGCATTCCTGACGGAGCCCTTTGGAACAGGGAAAAAAATGATGTAGGAGAGACATTAATTAGAACTGCAAAGGAAGCAGAGACAAGCCATTATCCAATTGGTTACAGAAGAACCCAAGCCAATTTGAATTAGCAACATCCTAAGGAAGTCCCAGTTGACTTTATCATAAGCTTTCTTAAGATCTGGTTTGGATCTGGTTTGAACATAAGGGCTTTGAGTTTTTTTTGTCCTTGATCGAGTGAAGGCATTCCTGGGCTAGCCCAATAGCTTTATGAATTTGGGGATTGGGCAAAAAACCAAATTGCTCGGAAAATTTCTGAAACTAACTTCACCTTCGGACGTTGGCAATAGTTTTTGAAATGACTTTGTAGACCAGGTTACACAAAGATATAGGGTGAAAATGGTCAAAGGAGAGGGGCTTTGAAGATTTGGGAATTAAAACCAGAAATGAAGCATTAATGAAATTACCAACTCCGGATTTAACTCTAGATTCTTCCACTACTTTCAATAGGTTTGTCCCCAACAGATCACAGAAATGACTAAAAAATTCAGCAGACCAACCGTCAGGCCCAGGACTCCTATCTTTAGCACATGACATCAGAACACCTTCCAACTCCTGTAGAGAAACAGGTTGACCAACAGATTCTTTCTCATTTGAGAAAAACCGGGGAAAGAGGTTGATTACCTAAAGTTGTTCCAATAAATTATTGACTTGAGGCTGCTTTAAGAGTTGAGAAAAATGAGAGACCGCAGCCTGCTTAAGACCGGCTTGCAATAATCCTGGTTCGAACCAGGAGAATCTTCTCTAATTTCCTTATCTATTTTAGATGATATGAAGTATAATACTAGCTATATGCTAAAATGATATATCATCCTTCACTCAGACTCTTTAGAATATTTCTACAAAATAGTTTCAATGATAGTTCCGATAGTTTTAAGGTACTCTTTAAAATATTTCTACAAAATAGTTCTACAAAATAGTTTCAATGATAGTTCCGATAGTTTTAAGGTACTCTTTAAAATATTTCTACAAAATAGTTTTAATGATAGTTCTTGTAGTTTACCTTAAAAATGAAGTCTGTAGCTTAGCACATTGTCATGCACACAAAGATAATTAATGCATTAGAGATTCACATTATAAGTAGGCAATATTTGAGGTATGAAAGTATGGTATGGATTTGATGCATAAGTAAGGGTTGTAACACTGAATGTATTCTCTCATTGACAAGCAGAGAAGAAAGCACTCTTTCCTTTCATGCATAGGTAATTCATTTTAGGTTGAGTCCATGTATAAAAAAACACTCTATAATAGAAAGTGTAATATAACTTTGCAGATAGTAAAAAATTGAAATATAGAACAAATTTTTTGTTTATGCATTAGTCTTGAAAGGAAATGAAAATTGAAAGATAGAAAAGCTATATGTTTTCCTTGTATTTGTAATGACAATAATGTTCTAAAGATAGGGCATGATAGAATTTGTGAACTATGACTACCTAAAGCTAAAGCTCTTATAGTAAAGTGTGTCAATTGACTTTTTTTTAAATTCATTGGTAGCATCATTTTATGTTGGTTATGATAGACTTTTCCACCCCTAATTGTAAAGAGTTATATATAAAAATTGAACAACCATAGTTATATTCATCAACTAAAATGATATTTTCTTCAATAATTTCTAGAACTAAAATATTTCTATAGTCTTTGGAAAGAAATATAAAAATCCTTATGTATTTAATACCAGAAGATTGTGATGCATTCAATTATAAATGTAAAGGAAATTGAATATAATTTTTTTAAAAGATAGAATAAGAAATGTTATATTCATAAAGACATTTCCAAAACACCATTGACAATGGATCTAACTTTATTGTTCACATTTCCATACAATCAACAACAAATATTTATGTACAAACAAGGGAAGGGAAATAAGGCTCAAATTACTTTATAGTTTAGTTACATAACTACCACTTTGTTACAATAGACAAAGATGAGGAAGAATTTTGGCCTTCACAAATGTTGTTCATAGCAGTACTTGTACTACCCAACAAATGTGTCAGATTTGGTTGGAATTTGGGAATGGATGTAGTGCTCAAAAACATATCTCTGATGTTTTGTAGTGTGCCTAGAATGCCCATCATAGTAGGCCGTCCTTGAGGAGATTCATTTGTGCAAAGCAAGCCCACATTTATGAGTGATCTGATACAATTGATATCTTTATCTTCTTCATTGCATCTATTAACGCTCCTCAATAAACCCATGTCCACCACTTCTTGTACTTGGTTTGGAAAACTACTACCCACCCATTTTTGCAAATTCATTCCTTCCACAAACATGTGGTGGGTGGGATTCTTTCTAGTGAGAATTTCCAATAGCAATATTCCATAGCTATATACATCACCTTTTGTTGTAACTTGCCCTCCCACTCCATATTCTGCATTCATAGATCCTCATCTTAAATTTTTTAATTCAAAATGTTAAGTAAACATAAGAAAATCATAACATTGTTTAAGATGGAATATAGTTTAAATAGTACCTGGAGGAATGTACCCTGTAGATCCTTTGAGTGCATTTGTGGAAGTGAGAGCTCCACCTTCATTATTTGGAAAACATATAGTAGCGATGCCAAAGTCTATTAAATATGCAGTCATATCTTCACCCAACAACACATTGTTGGGTTTCAAATCACAGTGAATCACTTGTATAAAACAATGGTGATGGAGATATGTCATGCCTTGGGCAATGTCTATTGCTATATTCAACCTTTGAATCAAATTCAAACCACTTTGTTCTCCATCATCGGGATATAACCACTTTTCTAGGCTTCCATTTGGCATTAATGGAAATATCAAAGCTTTGATTTGGAGATTTGAATAACATGTTAGGACCCGAATCAAATTTCGGTGTCTAACTTTACCCAAAACTTTGCACTCTCTATCAAAACTCTTTTGAGCCCCTTCATTTTGTAGATCAAGAATCTTGACAGCGACCATTCTACCATCATTCAAAACCCCTTTGTACACTTTGCCAAAATTACCAACTCCTAACAAGTTGGCATCACAAAATTCATTTGTTGCGATGACAAGTTCTGCGTAGGAGATTCTTCCATGCCCCACATTTAATGATAGATCACTCTCTCTTGGAATACGTCTCTTGCAATTTCGTCTCCACAAGATTGCAAGAAACAAACACAATACAACAAATGCTACAACAAAAACAAGTGTGATAACTCTTGTTAGATTTAAAACACTTTCATGTTTATGAGCATAGCATGGTGGTAGATTTATCCAAGGTCCACATAGACCAAGATTCCCCATAAATGCTGTGGCACCAATCTTTTTGAAAACTCCCTCTTTAGGGACTTCTCCTGACAACTTGTTAAAAGAAAAATTCAAGTGATGGAGCATTGTGAGATTTTCTAGTGATATGGGTATTCCACCTGACAAATTGTTGGAAGAGAGATCTAGGTCATGAAGGCTTAGAAGTTTGTTGAGGGATAGTGGAATTGGACCTTCAAGTGCATTGCAAGAAAGATTCAGATATTCTACTTCTTGGCAGCTTCCAAGTGCACTTGGAATGTAGCCAGTTAATTGATTTGCAGAAATATCTATAGCTTGAAGCTTATTGAACTTTTCTAGTTCTAAAGGTACATGGCCATGTAATAAATTGTTTGACAAGTTGAAATAGAAGGCTAAATTTGTAAGGCTTCCAACCTCTCGAGGTATGTGACCACTAAGCTTGTTGTATGATAGATCTAACAGTAGTAAGTTCACACATTTCCCTAAATTTGCAGGTATATTTCCCGATAATTGGTTATGGCTAAGATCTAAATATCTTAGTTGCTGGAGGTTGGCCATAACATCAGGGATTCTTCCAGAGAGATTATTTCTATAGAGAGATAGAAGCCCTAAGCTTTTTAGCTGCCCAATTTCCATAGGGATATTTCCTTGTAAACTATTGAAATCCATATATAACCTCTCTAACTTTTGAAGCATATTAACCGAAGAAGGGATTGACCCAGTAAAAGAATTACCTTCTAAATTGAGAAATGTTAAATTAGTTAGGTTTCCAATTTGCGGAGGTATTCCTCCTGCGAATTCATTGAAACTCAAGTTTAAGAAGTTGAGTTTTGTAGAGAGGTGGCCAATAGAAAATGGCAATTGTCCCATGAGATTATTCATTGATAAGTCTAAACCTCGTAGATTGGAACAGTTGGTAAGAGCAGTTAGAATGGGGCATCTGGTGGTGGTGCTGCCGCTAATCAGGTGATTGCCACCTAAGTAAAGCGTCTGGAGATCTGTCAATTTACCCAACTCCATGGGCACTATTCCGTTGAGCTGGTTACTTGACAAGTCAAAGTGTTGAAACTTCGTACAGTTGAAGAGGGAAGAAGGAATGCTGCCACTCAGCTGATTAAAAGATAGATAGAGTTCCTTAAACTGAGTGGTCTTCTTGCTACAGAACTCCGACGGAATGTGGCCAACTAACTGGTTAAGAGTTAAATCCAATACTTCAATATTGGTGCAGTTAGACAACGAAGATGGAATGCGTCCCGTGAGATGGTTAAATCCCAGATTAAGAGATCTAAGCTGGCTTAGCATACCCAATTCGGAAGCAACTAGGGGAATGTTTCCTGTGAGATTGTTATTGGACAGAGTCAATTCTTCAATATTGGTGCAGTTAGACAACGAAGATGGAATGCGTCCCGTGAGATGGTTAAATCCCAGATCAAGAGATCTAAGCTGGCTTAGCATACCCAATTCGGAAGGAACACTGCCGTGAAGGTTGTTCTCCCCCAAATCTATGTACTGCAAAGAGGATATGTTTCCCAAACAGTCCGGGATTGTTCCCATCAAATTGTTGACTCCCAAGTACATGGTTATTAGCTTGGGGAGAACACATAGTTCTGGGGGAATGTTTCCCGTGAGATTGTTAAAGGACAGAGTCAAGTTCCGCAAACTGCGGCACCTACCGAGAGTGGGTGGAATGGGACCATGGAGTTGATTCACAGACAAGCGAAGCATCTTTAAGCGAAAGAGGGTTCCCAATTGATAGGGAATATGACCGTGGAAACTGTTATTCATTAGGCTGAGTACTCTAAGAAATGAGAGATTGGCGAGAAGGGGAGAGACTGTACCGTGTAATCCCATGCTTGAAACATTCAGGGAAACAACTCTGTGTCTGCGCGTGCTGCATATGATACCCGTCCACTCGCAGAATGAAACATTTGGTTTCCACGTAGAAGCTAAGAATTGGTACGGATCATATGTGATGGCAGACTTGAACGCAAGCAGAGCGTGTTGATCGGACGCATTGGTGAGAGGAGGATGGCGAGGATTAGAGAAATGGCCGACTGTGGAAAACACAAAAGGATTGAGACAGAGAATGAAGTAAAGGGTGAGGAGAAGCATTCTGATAACACACGAGAAAAGAGAAGGAATGTAACAAATCTGCATTTCTGAAATCTGATACTATTGCACAAATTGTAGTTTCATAGTTTACCTATATATAGTAGAAGAATAAAATCTTTCAGATAAAATCTAATCTTCTATCATTCCTTTATAAAATCTAATTGAGTATGTTCACATTCTACAATACCAAGCTAATTTTCTATAGCATCATTTCAACCCTGTGATTGACTTCACAAAATTTCCCGTTGAAAGGTAAGTTGCCGTGCCGTCTCAACTATGTAGTATGACTCCACGAATTTCTATAGCATCATTTCAACCATGTGGTATGACTTTACAAATTTCCCTTTTAACTTTACGGTTGAGAGGTAAGTTGCCGTGCCGTCTCAACTGTGTAGTATGACTCCACGAATTTCTAAAGCATTATTTCAACCCTGTGGTATGACTTCACAGATTTCCCTTTCAAATTTCCCGTTGAAAGGTAAGTTGCCGTGCCGTCTCAACTATGTAGTATGACTCCACGAATTTCAATTTTCTATAGCATCATTTCTACCATGTAGTATGACTTTACAAATTTCCCTTTCAAATTTACCGTTGAGAGGTAAGTTGCCGTGCCGTCTCAACCAGGGTTGGAAAGGTATTTTGACCGTAAAATACGTTTAATAATTTTACATTGCCTTTTCACACTGTGTTTTGAAACTCCCAGAACATAGAAAAACCCGGGTTAAATTGACATACTAAAACGGGACGTCACAGTAGATAACTGGACAATCCAGGCCATGAATGAAAATTACAGTTTGGCCTGGCCTGGCCACATATTGGTTTGAACGTAACTCTGCACTTTCTTCGTTTCGAAGTCAAATAAAATTCAATCGTACATAGAAAAACCCGGGTTAAATTCACATACTAAAACAGGACGTCACAGTAGATAACTGGACAATCCAGGCCATGAATGAAAATTACAGTTTGGCCTGGTCAGACCACATATTGGTTTGAACGTAACTCTGCACTTTCTTCGTTTCGAAGTCAAATAAAATCCAATCGTACATAGAAAAACCTGGGTTATATTCACATACTAAAACGGGACGTCACAGTACATAACTGGACAATCCAGGCCATAATGAAAATTACAGTTTGTCCTGGCCTGGCCACATATTGGTTTAAATGCAATGGTTTTTCCAAATTTGTTAGTTGGTTTTCATACTTTAGACTTGAGTTTTAGAAAGACCATGCAAAGATTTATATTCCTTGACAGCCCACTAATGACAGATAATAATATATTTAAAAATATTGATATGGTTGGTTTAAAAGCTTCCTTTTTCCTTATATTAAGCTTTGTATCCCATGGGTTTGTAACAGAAATTTACTCCATGGGCTTGTAACAGAGGTTTATTTGTAAACATGGCAATGTTTTAGTCCCAAGGCTAAAGGCTGTGTTTTAATAGTTAAGTGTGAAGATTTAGTTTTTAGTACCAGTTTTGCTGTGCAATCTCAAACAATTCCAGATAAATTTATGTACGCTTGAGATGTTTGAATCTTGAGAGCTGTGTCAGGCCTCATTTTTTCCAACATAGCAATGGCTTCTCTGGATTGTCGATGGAGTCTTATTTGCTTACTGTTATTTCTTACTGCCGTCGCATCCGTTACTGACGTGCGGGACATGAATATTGACGAATTTATAAATTTCATCAATCCTCAAGCAGTGCACAAATTTTTGGTACTTTCGAAGCTAATTATATCTTTAATATTTTTACAGTACACGTTATGTTTTGTCTAATCTTAAGATCGTATAGGTTCCTACGGTATACGATTTTTTTATAATATATTTCTTCGTGCAGAATGAACATGGAGATACCATTCTCTGCGTATCATATGCCCATCAAATATCTCTTCAGGTGAGTAGTAGTTAGTAGTTTGTTTTTTCAGATTTCAGGTGACTAATCGCGTGTTGAATTTATGTTAACAATAGATTTTGAGAATATTTCAGAATTTTGATTTTAATATTTTTTTCGGCACATTTCTAAATTTGCAATTAACATTATAATGCATATAATAACTTCAATTTGTAACAATGAAATCTTTTCATCATATGAGATGTGTTTTCTGATTTACAATAACTTCAATTTGTAACAGTGAAATCTTTTTATCATATGAGATGTGTTTTCTGATTGTAAATCAGTTTTAAATGGTTATGGGAAAGTGTTTTTAGATATAGATATACTAACCTCTTTACTGTGGTCTAATCCCAAACAAAATCATATATGCAATTTCTTCAATTGGAAAAAATATTACTATCCTATTTGTAAAAAAGATGTTAATTCTCCTGCTCAAAATATGTCAATATCCATGACCAAATATCAATGTATTTTGAATAACTTTTGTATCACTTGGCTTCCTTTACACGATTTAGAAAAAAAAAAAAATCTGAGAGCATGCAATTTTGTCAAAGGATTTGGAGCAGCGGTCTGTGTGGACTAGGGATGATCAAAACATGAAATCGGGATCAAACTTTTCAAGGTATGACGTTGAAACAAAGTGCCCAGAAGGCACAGTGGCAATTATGGAAACAAAGCGGGAACTTGTAGAAAGGGCAGGATCTGTGGGGCGCTTTATAAGCAAAAGAAGAAGTGTTAGATCCCAAGAAAAAAATGAAGCCACCGTTGACCCGCAGGGATACGAACATGAGGTATCGCGATTTTATTATTGTGGGATGTTTAAAGTTATCTGTTAACTTTGTGGTAATTGTGCGATTCCGTCTTGAAGGTATAATATAACTTAAAGTATAATTTAAGTTAAATGTTCAAGTACTGTTTTGCGTTTTATTTGTTTTGGTTTAATTTATTAATATAATTTGTGAAGATTGTGATTTTTTTATTTTTTATTTTAAATGTCTTTTTTAATATGTAAATAATTTATCATTTAAATTATGCAAATTATATAATTGAAAGCTATAATTTTAGCACATTTTTGTTAAATTTTTAATATAATTAATTAAAATTTTTATTAATAATAATAAAATTGCCATTATTTAATTTTTTTAAAATATATTTTATTATTGATAATGTATAATGAAATGATAAATATTAAATTATTTTGAATATGAATAATAAATATTAAAATATATTTTATTATTAGCTAGAGAAGTGTATCATATATTTCAATATGAGGGTGATGTGTAAGTATGTCCATTGGTCTAATAAATAATAATAAAAATAGAAAAATTTAGAGTAGACGCTAAAGTAAAATGAAAATAACTAAATAAAAAAAAGAGTTTTAATATTTATTTTATCATAAACATTGAATGGATCATAAATTTACCTTGGTCAATTTTTTTAGCACATTAAAATTTCAAATTATGTAAAATTTTAAACATCTTTACTTGTTACAAAAGTCAATACCATTTCTTAAATCAAATTAAAAAGGATAATTCAACACAAAAAAATGGAAAATCTTGTTCCAAACTCTTAATATTTCTTTTAATTAAATATTTGTAAAATGAATCTTTAAAAGAAAAACCATATTCTATGGATATATTAAATCTTTAAAAACATAATATATGAAAATTTTAATTTGATGTGCCTTTATTATACAACATTAGTGGGCCTAATGGTTAAGAGCATGTGTTTCCTCCTAAGAGGTCATAGATTCAAAAACGAGAAAGGTAGAGTATTTATGCCTTCCTAGACTTAATTCTAGATCTATCATGCTTAGAAAAATCAAATATAATAAATGTTGAAATATTTGAACAAACATAGTGAATTAATCTAGATAATTAAAATTTTTAAATTTTAAATTGAAAAAAAAGTTATTTATCTCATAAATATAAATAATTAAATGTTATTAATAATTATTTATTTATAAAAATAAAATATATTATATTCCAAAGAAAAAGATATTTTCCTTTTCAAAAATAAATTTAAAATAAATTATAAAATTACTACAATTAATTTGTAAATAAAATTATTACAATTATTTGATATAATATCATATAAATGTTGTTCTTCTTATATAATATTTTGTTTGAATTTAAAACATTTAATAGTTTTTTTCTTTAATTGAGCTTCTTATACGTGTTTGTGTTTTTGTGAAAGCATGGTGTTGCACAATTTATACCTACTGCTCCAATCCAGGGAGCAAGTGGAGGACTTAATGTATGGCAACCAAATGTGGACACTTCTGATGATGGTATATTCAGTCTCGGTCAAATTTGGGTTTTAAATGACAGTGAACAAGTGGAAAGCATGGAAGTTGGATGGACAGTAAGTTTTTTATTTCAATTTTTCAAATAATTAAATTATTTTTTACATTTTTATAATTGTTTTTTATATTTTCAAGATAAATATATATATATATATATATTTTTATTATTTAATTAATAATAAAAATTCAAATAAATAAATAATATTAAATCGAAATCAATACATCAAAACTGACTATTATTTATTTTTATTTTTTTAACGCAGGTGTATCCAAGTAAATTTGGAGATTCTCATACACGTCTTTTTATATATTGGACAGTAAGTACATCGTTTATATATATATATATACTCGATTGTGATTAAATTAACTCAGTTTTATACTAAAGTTGATTAGATTTTATTTATAGTAGTCAAATAAGAGGGGAAATTGTGTATTTTTGTTTAACATCTTCCCAAATTGTGTATTTATTAATGTCTTTGATATAGGCTGATGGATATCGTAAAACGGGTTGCTATAACTTAGATTGCCCTGGGTTTGTGCTAGCACCTGGTTCTCCAGCATATCCAGGTTCTCCAATAGCATCCGTGTCCACATATGATGGAGAACAACTAGTGTTAGATATAAAGGTTTCTAAAGTAAGTGACCCTTTTTGTTATACGGTAAGAAATTATATTATATTATAATATATTAGTTTTGTGAGGAGAGCTAATTGGCCAAAATTTTATTACATGCATATGCAGGCAAATGATAGCTGGAATTTATATGTGAACAACCAGCTTTTAGGTTGGTGGCCTGCTTCTTTGTTTAAAAATCTTCGTTCCTCGTCCAATAGAGTGGATTTTGGAGGGGAAGTTTGTTTTTCACCTGAAGGTAGCCCAGGATCACAGTTCACTAAAACAGACATGGGCAGCGGCCACTTCCCCTCTGAAGGATTTGGTCGTAGTGCTTTTATAAGGGACGTACAAATTACTGATAACAATGGACAGTTAATCGACATCCCAGGAAGCGCTACGGCAGGTAGACCAAATTGTTATAATGTCTCAATCGAAGTAGACAATCAAAATGGTAAACATGTCTACTTTGGAGGCCCTGGAGGAGATAATCCCGGTTGCGTCGTGTGAGAAATATTTGTAATTGTTTTATATCGAAGTTAGTTTTTTTTGTTTTTTAATGGCTAGAGGTATTTTCAACTTAAAGTAGATGAGGATTCGTTGATTTTTTTAATTGACAGTTTATATTAATTGTCGTTGATTTTTTTAATTTATGGTTTATATTAATTGTTAAGAGATTATGTTCAGCATATGTTTAGTTTTTATGTTTTTCATGTTTATCATTGATTTTTAATAAATTTAAAAAATTATATTTGTGCCTAGTTATTTTCTATCCACCAATTTTCAAGAGATTTGAGATTAGTCCAATTCTAGTATGTTCATATTCTAATTAGATGGAAAAAATAATATATAAACAAATTTTATTTAGCAAAATGGTCCATTTCACAATAAGATGTGTAATTCTTTTTTTTCTTAAATTAGATTAGTTCCATGTGTCCCTATTCACTAATTTCCTAGGGATTTGATATTATTCCAATTCTAATAAGTTCATATTCTAATTAGATGGAGAAATTAATATATAAACAAATTTTATTTACAAAAATGATTCATTTTACAACAAGATGTATAATTCCTTTTTTTTTTATAAGTTAAAATTGACCCACAATCTTTTTATATATAGTTAATCAGATAAATGTGTGCTTTAATAAATCTCTCTTCTTGTTGCAATATTTTTTTGTTATATTGATAAAAACAACAAAAATTATTTAGTTATAAAATATTAAAAAAAATATAATACTATATAACATTTTAATTTTCCATAAAATAATAAAATTAATTTTTCCCCTCAACTATATTTCAAAAAATAAGAATATATAAGAATAGCATGTTGATTAGGTGACTTATATATGCAATTTTGAATTGGTTACTGTAACAACTAAATTAAACCTTACAAAATACATGAACAAAAACAAAAATATTTACCTATATACAGAAATCAGGGCTTGAATGATGGGCCAATCATAACTTAAGGATATATATTAATTGCATTTATGATTAAATTGCGGAACTGGACGGAACTTATACGCGATTAATGTGATATTAAATACATAGTTTCTGAAATCAGAAAGGGGATTTTCCTGGTTTAATGCACACATTAGGGGAGGATCGCCATTACCTGTGTGCCCTCCCCACCACGTCGGAAAACCATGTGACAAAGTGCATGGAGCCAATACGACACATGTCCACCGTGGATCTTTGCGTGTTGGGCATCATGTCACGCTCGAAAAGGGTTTTTAGGACACATGGTATATGCAAGAAAAATAACAACTTTATTTTTTAGATATGATCGATGATCATCATCATTACTACCATTATCATCATCATTATAATTGTCATCATCCCTATCATCATAACTAATATAATTTTTATCATAATTGTTGTCATCTTCATCATGAACATCATAATCATCATTCATGTCATTATTGTTCTTGATGATGACCAAGATGAAAATAATGATAATGATGATTAGATGATGATGACTTGGAAGATGACACCAAAGATAATTATTATGATTTTGACCATGACAACATTTAAAAATTGGGAAGAATGGCCAAGGTCATTAGCATCATCATCATCATTGTCATTGTGACTCCCATCGTCTTTATCATCATTTTCATTATCATAACAATCACAATTCATGTCATCATCATCATCTTCATTATCATCATCATTATAATTATTGACATTGTCATCAATTGTTCATAATTTTCAATGTGATACGAAATATCATCAATGCAAAAAATATGATGCGCGTTGGAAAAGGGATGCAAAAGTGAACAAAAAAAATGGGGGTAAAAATAGACGTAAATTTGGATGAAGAGTGGACACAACATAAGTAGATGCAGAACAAGGCAAAAAAATTGACACAAAAGTGGATGAAAAAGTAGATGCAATAGTTGATGCAAACTTGAACACAAAATAGGATTCAAACATGGATGAAAATGTGTAAGAAAACATGGCCACAATAGTAGGCATAAAACTTAGCATAAATTGTGGTGAAACAAATGTGGATACTACAATGAATGTAAAAAAAAAAAGACACAAAATTGAATGAAAAAAGGAGGAAAAATGGGACGAAAAAAGGGATGTAAACATGGGAAAAACATGGGTGCAATAGTGAACACAAAATTAGTTGCAAATGTGGAAGCAATAGTGGAAGAAAATGTGGGTTGCAACAATAGGCATAAGATATGGCACAAATCATAGCACCAAAAAAGTGGATGAGAAAGTGGATGTAATAATAGACAAAAAAAAAGATGCAAACTTAGATGCAAGACAAGATGCTATAAGGGATGTAAAATTGGATGCAAACACGGATGCAACATGAGAAACAAAATTGGATGAAAAATATGGATGCAATGGAATTATATGCAAAAAAAGATACAAAATGAGATGCAAAACCCAACACAATAGTGGATGCAAAAATAGATGCAATATTTTATGCAAAAGAGGATGCGAAGATGGATGTAAAATTGAAAGAAAACATGGGTACAACAATAAGTACAAAACATGGCACAAATTGTGTCACAACAAAAGTGGATGTAATGATAGATGCAAAAAAAGAAGCAAATGAAGATGAAAAATAGGATGCAAAAATGGATGTAAAAGTGGGCGTAAACATGGGTGCAACAATGGATGTAAAATATGATGCAAAAGTTGATGCAACAAAATTCTATGCAAAAGTAGATGCAATACGAGACACAAAACTTTATGCAAATCTTGACGCAAAAGTGGATATAAAAAGGGATTAAAAATAGATGTAAAAGTCGATGAAAACCTAGATGTATATGAGGACGCAATCGTGGATGCAAATCTAGAAACAAAAAAGGGTGCAAAGGGAGGTGTCAAACTAGGTGCAAATTATGGCACAAGAATGGATGCAATAGTGGACACAAGAACAGATGAAAAAGAGGATGTAAATATGGATGCAAAACAAGATGTAAAAGTCAATGCAACAAAAGTAGATGCAAAAACTAGACACAAATCTCGATGCAAAACTTGGCATAAAAGGGATGCAAAAAATATGCAAAAATGGATGCAAAAAATGATGCAAAAGAGGATGCAAGACATGATGCAAAAGTTGATGCAAGTGTAGGCACAAAAAGTGGATGCAATAGAGGATGTAGAAGATGGTTAAACAAAATTAGGTGCCAAACTTGATGCAAAACATGGTGCAAAGGATGGCACAAAACTTGGCATAAAACGTGGCATAAAACTTGGTGTAAAATCTGGTGCAAAACGTATTACAATACATGGTGCTAAACTTGATGTAAGACTTGGTGCAAAACTCGGTGAAAACTTTGCATCAATTTTTGCACCATATTTGATAAATGGACACAAATAGCACCAAAAATGGTCTCTAGACGCAAAAAAGGAAGCGAAAATGGATGCTAATCACAGGGTTTTGTTGTAGTGACTATGTGATGGCTAGTACGCACATCTCGTTTTGACTTCCACTCTTTGAATCAGTGAACACGTATTTCTTTCTAGGTGGGTAAGCCAAACTAGCTGAATGAGGCATGAGCTATCGAGTTAGATTAGGATACCCTCCTTATAGTTTAGTAAGCCGATGGAAAAATAAGTTAGTTTAAATGGATTAGTTCTATAAGGTCAGCGCTTAATAGGCTTAGTGTCTGGATTAATATAAATATTCATCTCTCCAAGATGCCCTTTGATTCCATTCAATTCTGTGAAATTCTGCAAAACAAGACATGTATTTTTTAATTCACACTTATTACAATGTTGTTTATGGGTCTGAAACAAACTGGAAAACATTTTGTTAATTGAAAAGACAAATTAAATTACATTAAATTTTTAAGCAAATTATATTTTCTTCATCAGTTTGCTGGCCAAATTACATTTTCTTGTCGTGTTTCTCAAATCTCACAATTTTTAATCTAAGGGTTTCCAAATCTCTATTTTTCCACTTAATGTTCTCACTAATCTAATGAATTGAACTGACTATTTTTTTTATGAGTTTTTTAAGTCTTCATCTTGCAGATTAAAAACAGTAAAGAAACCTTACTTGCGAAGTGGAGAACTTTGGAATTCATTTAGTAATATTTTGAAATATTTTCAAAATGCAGAATAAAACTAAGTTCAATCTTTTGAACTGCAAAACCAATACATCATAATTCTATTCCATACACATTAATTTAAGTAAATTGGAATAACACTTTTTGAATTTAGAAGATATATTGAATATTGAAACTTCAGATTTGTAACAAATAAATTTCAACTTTTGCATAAAACTGTCTTGCACATTGTCCTATGTTGTCAATGTCGTGGCTTATCAATGTTCCACAGTTGGTTTTTTCAGACTTCATACTTCCATGATAGGAAAGGAACCAGACAAAGCTTCTTTCTTGAAACAAATTCTATATAGAGGATTTTTCATTTGGGTTTTTCTTGCATCATAAGATTTCATTTAGATTTTTTGAAGTGTACTTGACTTTTAGACGTGAGCCACATCCATGAGCTTCAACAATAGCATTCCTTGCAATAGCCTTCTGTCTTATTTAACTGCTTTTTTCTCCTTTACCAACAAGTCTCTTAGCATGCCCATCTCTCCTTTACCAGCACCATCATGTCTCTTACCATGCCCATCTCTCCTTTACCAGCACCAACATGTCTCTTACCATGCCCATCTTAGTTATACATTAAATATGCCATTGGTACACACGTGGAGGACTGTCGAGAAGTCTCCAACATATGGAATCAATGGCATCTGATACCAACAACTGGATTTTGTGCACAACAAAACTTTGGGTGCAGTGCTGAAAAAACTTTGGTTATAAAAAACCTTGAATAACAAAAAACTTTGCCACAGACTTAAAATCAGTTGTCATGACTTACAATGAGTTGTCACAACATGCAAACTGGATTTTTGGATAAAATAAATTGTCACAACATTCTTACATTTCTTACATTGGGATTCACGAAGCGTGCAATAAGAGGTCCATTTTTTTATATCCAAAAACTTTCATTAAAATTTAGATGGATGAAAATTGAACTATAAAAATTTAGTTAAGTGCTGATAAACCAAAAAGAAAATTGGTCAACGAATGAATTAATGTGCCATCAACGATCTAGTGACCACTATAGTCCATGATGGCCCATTAATTCATTAGTTGTCCAATTTTTTTTGGCTTTATCACCGTTTAACCAAAGTTTTATAGTGCAATTTTTATCCATCTAAATTTTAACGAAAGTTTTTGGATATAAAAAAATCAACCTCTTATTGCACGAATAGAGAATCCCAATGTAAGAATGTTGTGACAATTTATTTTATCCGAAGTCCAGTTTGCAGAATGTGGTGACAATTTATTTTATCCAAAGTCCAGTTTGCATGTTGTGACAACTGATTTTAAGTTTGGGGAAAAGTTTTTTTGGTATCCAAAAGTTTTTTATAACCAAAGTTTTTTAGCATTGCACCCAAAGTTTTTTCGTGCACAACAACTAGTTGTTGGTGTCAGAATTCCATATGTTGGAGACTTCTCAACAATCCTCCATGTGTGTACAAGTGGCATCTTTCGTGTATAATTGTGATGGGCATGGTGAAAAACATGCTAGTGCTGTTAAAGGAGAGATGAGCATGGTAAGAGACATGATGGTGCTGGTAAAGTAGAGATGGGCATGCTAAGAGGCCTGCTAGTAAAGGAGACAAAAGCAGGTAAATGAGGCAGAAGTTTATTGCAGGGAAGGTTATCGCTGAAGCTCACGAACGTCGCTCACATTCGAAGTTAGGTACGCTTCAAAAAATATAAATGCAATCTTATGCTACAAAAAAAACCCAAATGCAAGACTATTAAGTGAGAAAAACCCTCTGTATAGAAGTCGTTTCAAGAAAGAAGCTCTGTCTGTTCCTTTCCTATCCTAGCAGTCTGAAGTCTAAAAAACCCAATTGTGGAACATTCTTAGCCACGACATTGACAATATAGGGCAATGTGCAAGATAGTTTGCTGCCGAAGTTGAAATTTATTTGTTACAAATCTGAAGTTTCAATATTCAATATATCTTCTAAATTCAAAAAGTGTTGAATATATTTTCTTTCCAATTCACTTAAATTGATGTGTATGGAATATAATTATGATGTAATGTTTTTTGCAATTCAAAAAATTGAACTTAGTTTGATTATACATTTTTAAAATATTTCAAAATCTTACTGAGTGAATGCCAAAATTCTCCGCTTCGCAAGTAAGGTTTCTTTCCTGTTTTTAATATGCAAGATGTAGACTTAAACAACTCATAAAATAAATAGTCATCTCAATTAATTAGATTACTGAGAACATTAAGAAACCCTTAGATTTAAAATTGTGAGATTTGAGAAACCCCATAATAAAATGTAATTTGGCCAACAAATTGATGAAGAAAATATAATTTGCTTAAAAATGTAATGTAATTTAATTTGTCTTTTCGCCTAACAAAACGTTATGCATTTCGTTTTAGACCCATAAACAACAATGTAGTCAGCGGGACTTAAACAATACATGTCTTTTGTTCATTAGATCAACAAGAACATTTATGTGGAAAAGGAGATTTGAAAACCCTTACATTTAAAATTGTGAGAATTGAGAAACCCATAAAGAAATAATGATCTGCTTAACAAACCCATCTAGAAATTGTGAGAATTGAGAAACTCGTAAAGAAATTGTGATTTGCTTAACAAACCCATCTAGAAAATATAATTTGCTTAAAAAATGTTATGGAATTTGTCTTTTCGCCAAAACAAACATTTAGCAGTTCATTTCAGGTCCTATAAACAACATTGTATTCTAGCTATGAATACACTTCTGACATTGTAATTCATATTAGCAAAGAATTTGAATATTTTTGCAATAATTATAGACCATCAATATTTTTGAATAAACAACATCAAAAATTACTTCTAATGAACACGTAACAACCATACCACAACTAGTAAAGAGAGCTAGAATCTAATCCATGAAGTGAGGAGGTGGTCAAGCCTTTATAAATACCCCCTGCAACAATAAGACACCTTCAGTAACCTCACCTCATTTATACACTTTCGACGACGAATTTTGAAAAATCATGTACGCTCTGGTTGGCGGGGCTAAAATGAATATCCCATCAGGTAGGTGAGTTATGTAGCACTTTAGTGCTTTCGCTTAAAGGAAGTCATGAATAGACTCAGGATAAAACATAATAAACTCATCTTACTAGAATGTAATAGATTTTTAACTGGTTTTCCTGTTCACTATCACTCACTAGAAGATCTGATTTCACCATGTACACCCACTTAGTACCAATAAAGGCCAAGAACAAGGCTCATACGCAGTCGGGTCGATCAATAAAGGCTAGCTGAAAAAAACTCTCACTCATAATGACATAAGGAATTATTATGGGTAGCGGACAAGCAGAGGAAAAAATGCACTAGTAGTGCTAATGACCCATAAAGAATAAGCTTTTGGACGTTTCTCCTATACAATCAAGTGCGCCAGTTTTCAGGAGTTCCGCATAGCGAAGTGCGTCATTCAAGTTCTTTATTGTAACACCACCTCACTCAATAACATCCCTTCCAATTGCAAATCCAATTGATCAAGTTGGAGAAAAAGGTTGCTTGGGATCGATCTATATGGTTGTGCTACGTTCTCTCTCTTCTGAATCCGCATGAAGACCAAGTATGGGTATGACCTCCTTACCTCACCAATGCTGCTAACTCATTCCATTTAATGCGGGTTTTGCCTCACCCTCAGTCCCATCAAGATCCACCCATTGATCCCAAGCCAGATGATCTAACAATCCTTTCCTTCCATCCCATCTAATCGAGGTTGTGCATAGTCAGGTGATGTATAAAGAAGGACAAGTGTTTACAATGTTAGAACGTGTCAAGGATATAAATACTGTTGAGAACCACGTCAACACGTCAAATTATGTGAGCCTCATATAATGTAATTAATTTGCTATAAATAAATTTGTGGGCCCATCTCTTGGCCACACATCCACACCATTGATATCATGTCCTTCCCTGTGTCGCCATGCTTGTCGTGGCCCTAGCAGAGCCAAGGACATAGCTAATAGATTTGATGTGTTCTGGCTAATGTTATCTTAGCCCAACTAGATGCTATAGTCAAATAAAGAGCTAACCCTACACTACATTTCGATACCGTCCCGGTGTTTCAGATTTGACCTTCTTAGTTGGGAAAAAGGATTTATTTCATTTATTTAGGCTTTCTCTACTCTGCTTTCTAGTGATTACAGTGGTATGATTTTGTTAAATTTTATGTAAATTAATGAAAAAGTTTTAGAATTACAAGGATTTCAGCTGAAAGTTCACGCAAGACTATAGCGATCACTAGATCGTTGACGGCTCATTAATTCATTAGTTGACCAATTTCTTTTGGCTTTATCAACGTTTAACCAAAGTTTTACAGTTCAATTTTCATCCATCTAAATTTTAACGAAAGTTTTTGGATATAAAGTAATCGACCTCTTATTGCACGCTTAGCGAATCCCAATGTAAGAATGTTGTGACAATTTATTTTATCCCACCTCCATTTTTTAGTAGATTTTCTCACTCCTCAAAGTAGTCCATCAACTATCTTTGCATGCGGAAAATCACAACCACCATTGTTGCATTCTGCTTAACTATATCTAACTTAAAATTAACGTCTGTTTACCAATAGGTAGGATTGAGTTGTTGGTTGTTGGAGTTTTGTTGAGAGATTTTGTCAACATTCTCCTTATTTGGAATCTGTTGGAATCATGAGCACTATTTATGTGAGTTGTAATTTGGCTTTGTGAACAATATACGAATTGATTTGTGAGTACTTTATGCACCATGTCTGTTTTACCAATTGTTTTATTAGTATGAAAGCTTGTATGAACTTAACTCCCTAAGTCAGCGCCCAAACAGATGGAAGAGATGTGAGGGATTCCAAATTCTCTGTACATTAGGACAACGTGTAATGTTAGATTAATTTAGAGTGTGAGAGTCTGCGTGAAGATTGGAGTTTTTATTTTTTTGTGTGTAATCGGATTGCAGACAACGGGAAATTTTTGGACCTCCTAACTATTTTAACCAGGGCGTCGAGGCATCAAGGAGAGCTTCTTTTACACTGTTGATATGTTGAGATTGCCTGTGTGCTTGCTTTGAGCAGTGAGCGCTGTGTGGAGCCTTTGAACTATTGCGTTGAACCTTGAACCTACTACGTTGAGGGCTTTGTGGAGTCTTGAACGACTACGTTGAGCCGTGGATAAGGAAACATCAAAGGACTGGGCTGTGAGTTTCACAGCGTTGTGGACGAGCTCGCTTGTGGTGTGGGAGAAGAAATTTGACATGGTGGATAGCCTAGCATTGCACTTTCCATGGTTCAACTGCCAGTGGGCATTGGATCTCATGGGGACGAAGTGGTTGTTGATTGATAGCTTGTAGAATAGCTATAAGTAAACTTCATATGACGGGGTGCTAAGGCATTGATATCACTACCATTGTTTGTCGTGGAGACTGCAAGATCCGTAAAAATGTGTGCAGTATCGTTGAGGTCCAACATAGTGTCCTGTTGCTGCGATGATTGCTCGAAGAATGTCAAGCCTCAATGGATGCTGAGAAGGGTATTCGTACGGGAAGAAAGACCATGTTGTTTTCATTATAATTTTCCTGCAAGTTTGGGTTTGTCGATTTAATTTTTTAACACAATGCAATGAAACTAGAGCTATGCGAAGTGAAAGTAGCTGTCATCAGAAACACTCTTACTTGGGGCTAATTGTATAGTTCATTAATTAAGAAGTTTGGCTCTGAAGCGGGTGGACGTTTTTCGTCTACATTTCGGCTCAATTCTTTTTGAAAGGGAGGAGGAGCTCATAGGTCCCTGCAACTAACAGTGAAGCTATGGTATCTTCATGCTTGAAACAAGGAGATTTAATTCACGGGAGGCTATGCGCAATCATTCCATGCTGGACTGTCAGTTACTCATCTCATGTGTAAGATATCTCCATTGTGCACAGGAGGAGATCATTAAAAGATACTTGTGTGACATTTCTTGAGTATTCTATTTTAAAGTATGTATTAGTGTTGTATTTGAGTTTGTAAAATTTGTATTATGAAATAACTAACAAAGAAACATAGCATAAATTAGTGGTTATCTATGTTTTTTTGGTGTTGAGCAAACATATTGCTAATTTTATTATGTGAATCTATTATTTGTTGATTGGGCTTCAAGAGCATTGTGCTTAGAGCTTCAAGAGCATCATTTACACGTTACTTTATGAAATCTATGTGTAGAATAGTCAATTGCATAATTGATTGTTAGATACAATATCAAGATTGTTCTTCGGGAGATTGAGAAGCATCAATTATACAAAGTTCATCAAAGATGGTTAGAGGCGGTTATGTCTTAAATGAGTTGAATGGGAAGCTCAAATATTGTGGTGGTGAAAGAGCATTGTCTGGAGACTTCAAAATCAGAATATGTGCCTAGGAAGACCAGACAAATGTGACATGTGAATTGTAATTTGTCATTTCTGTATTGAATTTGTAATGATATAATGTAAGCATTAAATGGGGGACTTGGAATAATTTTTATATTAGTATATAGGTAGGATTGAGTTGTTGGGTGTTGGAGTTTTGTTGAGAGATTTTCTCAACATTTGCCTTGTTTGGAATCTGTTGGATTTCATGAACACTATTTATGTGGCTTGTAATTTGGCTTTGTGAGCAATATACAAATTGATTTGTGAGTACTGTGTGCACCATGTTTGCTTTTCCAATTGTTTTGTGAATAAGAATTTTTTTCCGCCACATCAGTGAAAAACGCTATCTACCTTAGAGATTATGAAAGCAAACTAAAAGCTGGAATTGCTTGACTAGTAAGAACTTTTGTTGGAAATAATCTTGCTATGGAACTGAACATTCCATTAGAAATCCTGCCCGGGAATTGGACAATGCACTTAAAGTGGGAGAATTGTAGCTATAATTGCCATTGTATGAGTGCTTGTCAGGCAAAAAGATGCTCCTCGTAGGATATTCTCAAAAACATGCAACATTTGGCTATAGAAAGCTGAATTCTACCCCATGCTTTTATGTTCCTGCTAAATTTCTCGTCATTTAGTTTGGTAGGATTCTTCTCCAATTTAAAGTTCTCGTCAAAACAACTAAATCCTTTGGATCTCTATTTAAATTTATGTCAGAGCGCCCAATTCCTTCGGATCCACATTATCAACAAGAAGAAGTTGGTTGCAAAGTCTTCAATGTGGGTTATATAATTAACAAGTCTCCTAATCAATAGGTTTCAACGCGTACAATTGTTTTCAAAAGTAGATAAAAAAATATAATATTGTTAACCTCTAAAAGTGCAATAAAGAATCACAATGTTGATTAACGGGATTTAAAAAGCATAACATAAATATACAGTGGGAGTGCGAAAACAACTTCTGATACGAATACGACACTCGATTTATTTAAGGTCTTATACGAATACTATATTGTGATTTATATAGCATGTTAAATTTTCCAATTCCCGAATGAGGAATAATATGATAACTCACAATAGATTTGAATTTATACTGTGCATTGTCAGCACGTCTCAAAGATTTCCAAAGCCATGTTAATAGGACCACACCTCCTTACCATTTATGATCTTCCACAAAGGCCATTTGCTTCACTGAAACGTTCTTTATGCAAAATCTCCAAATGGAATAGTTGCCACCATAAAATATCCAAATGGAAGAGTTTCCACCATATCATGTGATGTTTGGTAAGGGAGTGCTTGGTTTCATTGAAGAATATCCACACAACACGAAATTCAAATAGAATCTATACAACATTCTAAAAATTGAGCTATCACTACTCTAACATCCAATATCAATGACAATTTTAAAAATAGAACTTCCACTACTCTAACATCCAATATTGATCACAATTTTGATAATTTATGTTTCTCCAATCATGTTAATCAGAGTATCTCTAGGATCAAAATAAATTCTAAAAATAAAGCTACCACTATTTTAACATTCAATATTAATGACAGTTTTAAAAATATAAATTCCACTACTCTAACATCCAATATTTATCATGGCTTTCATAATTCAGGATTCTCCAATTAAAACTAACATGGCTCTGAATCATAGTATCTCTATGATCAAAATAGATTGTTGGAAAAGGAAGGAATGTTTAATTTGTACTAGTCAATTTTCTGCTACATAACTCTTTAATACATGCTTCATAGCTTGATAATAACACCCAACCTTTTACTCTATTATACTTTATTACTAGTGTATGTTGCAAGATACACAACCTCTTAATAAGGTATGGATGTGCCTATGATTTTGTTAATCATAACAATTCTAGTTTGATGATAATATAATCAAATTAGAGCTCTCAAACTTGTGCTTGTGATTAGTCTCTCAAACTTTTACATGTGGACATGTTCTTTCACCAAAAGACTTGACAAAGGTCTTTGAAAAGGTACCTAATCCGTTTCCTTTTTAATCAAAAACATGGTACTGGGCAAAAACATGGTACTCGGCAAAGAAACATTGATATTTTAGTAAGATTTCATTTTAATCACTTGCATTTATATTTATTTACCAATATTATTCACTCCAAGATACTAACGAACATAATATATCTTAATCATCAAGATAATTCATGAAAATACTCAATTTAAAATACTAAGAATACTAACAAAAATCAAGACCATTCACAAAAATAGTCAATTTAAAATACTGGAAATCTAATGGAAAAATAATTGTATCAACTTTTAAATGCTAAAACTCTAGTCAATCACGAGTAAGATTGGAAACTCATAAACTTCTTTTATGTTTTCTAATTTCCTTATCTATTTTAGATGATATGAAGTATAATATTAGCTATATGCTAAAATCTCGGACTCTTTAGAATATTTCTACAAAATAGTTTCAATGATAGATATAAAGTATGCTATTAGCTATATGCTAAAATGATATATTATCCTTTAATTGGACTCTTTAGAATATTTCTACAAAATAATTTCAATGATAGTTCCGATAGTTTTAAGGTACTCTTTAAAATATTTCTACAAAATAGTTTCAATGATAGTTCTAGTAGTTTACCTTAAAAATGAAGTCTATAGCTTAGCACATTGTCATGCACATAAAGATAATTAATGCATTAGAGATTCACATTATAAGTAGGCAATATTTGAGGTGTGAAAGTATGGTATGGATTTGATGCATAAGTAAGGGTTGTAACACTAAATGTATTCTCTCATTGACAAGCAGAGAAGAAAGCACTCTTTCCTTTCATGCATAGGTAATTCATTTTAGGTTGAGTCCATGTATAAAAAACACTCTATAATAGAAACTGTAATATAACTTTGCAGATAGTAAAAACTTGAAATATAGAACAAATTTTTTGTTTATGCATTAGTCTTAAAAGGAAATGAAATTTACTAATTTATTGAAAGATAGAAAAGCTATATGTTTTCCTTGTATTTGTAACGACAATAATGTTCTAAAGATAGGGCATGATAGAATTTGTGAACTATGACTACCTAAAGCTAAAGCTCTTATAGTAAAGTGTGTTAATTGAATTTTCTTTAAAATCACTGGTAACATCAATTTTATGTTGGTTATGATAGACTTTTCCACCCCTAATTGTAAAGAGCTATATATAAAAATTGAACAACCATAGTTATATTCATCAACTAGAATGATATTTTCTTCAATAATTTATAGAACTAAAAAATATTTCTGTAGTCATTGGAAAAAAATATTTTTTTAAAGATAGAATAAGAAATGTTATAATCATAAAGACATTTCCAAAACACCATTGACAATGGATCTAACTTTATTGTTCACATTTACATACAATCAACAACAAATATTTATCTACAAACAAGGGAAGGGAAATAAGGCTCAAATTACTTCATAGTTTAGTTACATAACTACCACTTTGTTACAATAGACTAAGACGAGGAAGAATTTTTGTTACGTAAACTTGACTCGGGATAGAGTCAAAATTTGACCAGGGTAAACAGTGATGGTTTTGGGGCACATGCTATTGTGCACCCATCGTATTATGCCCGTGGTATTATATGTAATGGAGCCTATAAAAGGTTGGAAGGACTTCATTGTAATGAAAAGGCTTGGAGGTGTGCGGTGAAGGCTCACTTGGCCGGATGGGCCAGGGTTTTGGCCAAGGATAATGAAACTTCATTATGATTGGGTTTTTCCCCGGATTTGGGGTTTTCTGGATAAACATGTGTATTTATGTGTTTATGGTTATTGCTGGTTAATTTTATATTTATTCCTCTCAGTATTTATTTATGTTATGCAGTAAATTTCTTAACAATTGGTATCAGAGCCAAATATTGGCTTCAAAGGGATTCTTTGATGCCAGGGGTTTATAGTGCCTGATGAGATCAATGCAGCATTTTTCCAGATCTCGATCTGGAAAATAATGGTGGAACAATCGTACGCGGAAGATAGTGCCATAACCACCAGGGATCGTAGTGCATTTGCGATATTTACTAATTTGGAACATTTTGACGAATTGTTCAGGGTTCATGCAGCTTCAAAAATTGTTCATTTTCTGCTACATGAGGCCACTGGTGCTGGAATCTACAAGGTTCTCAGAGGGCTCGCAGTTGGAGTGGTTTGATAGAAGTTTTTGAGCAAATCAAATTGAGAGAGGATGGATCAGAATCGCAGCAGCAAGAAACGAAAAAAAAAATTAATGAAGTCAAAATTATTGCATGTAAACGGGCATACTACTGTAAGACCTCGTAAGGCATGTGTACCCCTGGTGATCACCGGTAAAGTCTGGGTTATACCTAGGTGATAGGGGGGATGTCGGGTTAACAATACCCCGGGTAAAAAATCTAAGGGGGGTAAGAGCTAGAGTGAGTGGGATTATCTCACTTAGCAGGTTTGGCTGGAGTTAGTCAAGGAACCCCAAGTCAAGTTTAAGGGGGGAATTGTTAGGTAAACTTGACTCGGGATAGAATCAAAATTTGACCAGGGTAAACAGTGATGGTTTTGGGGCACATGCTATTGTGCACCCATGGTATTATGCCCATGGTATTATATGTAATGGAGCCTATAAAAGGTTGGAAGGACTTCATTGTAATGAAAAGGCCTGGAGGTGTGAGGTGAAGGCTCACTTGGCCGGATTGGCCAGGGCTTTGGCCAAGGATAATGAAACTTCATTATGATTGGGTTTTTCCCCGGATTTGGGGTTTTCCTGGATAAACATGTGTATTTATGTGTTTATGGTTATTGCTGGTTAATTTTATATTTATTCTTCTCACTATTTATTTATGTTATGCAGTAAATTTCTTAACAATTTTGGCCCGCACAAATGTTGTTCATTGTAGTACTTGTACTACCCAACAAATGTGTTAGATTTGGTTGGAATTTGGGAATGGAAGTAGTGCTTAAAAACGTATCTCTGATGTTTTGCAGTGTGCCTAGAATGCCCACCATAGTAGGCCATCCTTGAGGAGATTCATTTGCGCAAAGCAAGCCCACATTTATGAGTGAACTGATACAATTGATATCTTTATCTTCTTCATTGCATCTATTAGTGCTCCTCAATAAACCCACGTCCACCACTTCTTGTACTCGGTTTGGAAAACTACTACCCACCCATTTTTGCAAATTCATTCCTTCCACAAACATGTGGTAGGTGGGATTCTTTCTAGTGAGAATTTCCAATAGCACTATTCCATAGCTATAAACATCACCTTTTGTTGTAACTTGCCCTCCCACTCCATATTCTACATTCATAGATCCTCATCTTAAATTTTTTAATTCAAAATGTTAAGTAAACATAAGAAAATCATAACATTGTTTAAGATGGAATATAGTTTAAATAATAACTAGAGGAATGTACCCTGTAGATCCTTTGAGTGGATTTGTGGAAGTGAGAGCTTCACCTTCATTATTTGGAAAACATATAGTAGCAATGCCAAAGTCTATTAAATATGCAATCATATCTTCACCCAAAAACACATTGTTGGGTTTCAAATCACAATGAATCACTTGTATAAAACAATGGTGATGGAGATATGTCATGCCTTGGGCAATGTCTATTGCTATATTCAACCTTTGAATCAAATTCAAACCACTTTGTTCTCCATCATCAGGATATAACCACTTTTCTAGGCTTCCATTTGCATTAATGGAAATATCAAAGCTTTGATTTGGAGATTTGAATAACATGTTAGGACCCGAATCAAATTTCGGTGTCTAACTTTACCCAAAACTTTGCACTCTCTATCGAAACCATTTTGAGCCCCTTCATTTTGTAGATTGAGAATCTTGACAGCGACCATTCTACCATCATTCAAAACCCCTTTGTACACTTTGCCAAAACTACCAACTCCTAACAAGTTGGCATCACTAAATTCATTTGTTGCGATGACGAGCTCTGCATAGGAGATTCTTCGATGACCCACATTTAATGTTGGACCAATCTCTTTCTGAATATGTCTCTTGCATTTTCGTCTCCACAAGATTGCAAGAAACAAACACAATACAACAAATGCTACAACAAAAACAAGTGTGATAACTCTTTTTAGATTTAGAACACTTTCATGTTTATGAGCATAGCATGGTGGTAGATTTATCCAAGGTCCACATAGACCAAGATTTCCCATAAATGTCGTGGCACCAATCTTTTTGAAAACTCCCTCTTTAGGGACTTCTCCTGACAACTTGTTAAAAGAAAAATTCAAGTGATGGAGCATTGTGAGATTTTCTAGTGATATGGGTATTCCACTTGACAAATTGTTGGAAGAGAGATCTAGGTCATGAAGGCTTAGAAGTTTGTTGAGGGATAATGGAATTGGACCTTCAAGTGCATTGCAAGAAAGATTCAGATATTCTACTTCTTGGCAGTTTCCAAGTGCACTTGGAATGTACCCAGTTAATTGATTTGCAGAAATATCTATAGCTTGAAGCTTATTGAACTTTCCTAGTTCTAAAGGTACATGGCCATGTAATAAATTGTTTGACAAGTTGAAATAGAAGGCTAAATTTGTAAGGCTTGCAACCTTTGGAGGTATATGACCACTAAGCTTGTTGTATGATAGATCTAGCAGTAGTAAGTTCACACATTTCCCTAAATTTGTAGGTATATTTCCTGATAATTGGTTATGGTTAAGATCTAAATATCTTAGTTGCTGGAGGTTAGCCATAACATCAGGGATTCTTCCAGAGAGATTATTTCTATAGAAAGATAAGAGCCCTAAGCTTTTTAGCTGGCCAATTTCCATAGGAATGTTTCCTTGTAAATGATTGAAATCCATATATAGCCTCTCCAACTTTTGAAGCTTATTAACGGAAGAAGAGATTAACCCTATAAAAGAATTACCTTCTAAACTGAGAAATGTTAAATTAGTTAGGTTTCCAATTTGTGGAGGTATTCCTCCTGCGAATTCATTGAAACTCAAGTTTAAGAAGTTGAGTTTTGTAGAGAGGTGGCCAATAGAAAATGGCAATTGTCCCATGAGATTATTCATTGATAAGTCTAAACCTCGTAATTGGAACAATTGGTAAGAGCAGTTAGAATGGGGCAGCTGGTGGTGGTGCTGCCGCTAATCAGGTGATTGCCACCTAGGTAAAGCGTCTGAAGATCTGTCAATTTACCCAACTCCATGGGCACTATTCCGTTGAGCTGGTTACTTGACAAGTCAAAGTGTTGAAACTTCGTGCAGTTGAAGAGGGAAGAAGGAATGCTGCCACTCAGCTGATTAAAAGATAGATAGAGTTCCTTAAACTGAGTGGTCTTCTTGCTACAGAACTCCGACGGAATGTGGCCAACTAACGGGTTAAGAGTTAAATCCAATACTTCAATATTGGTGCAGTTAGACAACGAAGATGGAATGCGTCCCGTGAGATGGTTAAATCCCAGATTAAGAGATCTAAGCTGGCGTAGCATACCCAATTCGGAAGCAACTAGGGGAATGTTTCCTGTGAGATTGTTATTGGACAGAGTCAATTCTTCAATATTGGTGCAGTTAGACAACGAAGATGGAATGCTTCCCGTGCGATGGTTAAATCCCAGATTAAGAGTGTTAAGCTGGCTTAGCATACCCAATTCGGAAGGAACACTGCCGTGAAGGTTGTTGCTACCTAATTCTAAGTACTGCAAAGAGGATATGTTTCCCAAGCAGTCCGGGATTGTTCCCATCAAATTGTTAACTCCCAAGTACATGGTTATTAGCTTGGGGAGAGCACATAGTTCTGGGGGAATGTTTCCCGTGAGATTGTTAAAGGACAGAGTCAAGTTCCGCAAACTGCGGCACCTACAGAGAGTGGGCGGAATGGGACCATGGAGTTGATTCAGAGACAAGCGAAGCATCTTTAAGCGAAAGAGGGTTCCCAATTAATAGGGAATATGACCGTGGAAACTATTATTCTTTAGGCTAAGTACTCTAAGAAATGAGAGATTGGCGAGAAGGGGAGAGACTGTACCTTGTAATCCCATGCTTGAGACATTCAGGGAAACAACTCTGTGTCTGCGCCTGCTGCACATGATACCCGTCCACTCGCAGAATGAAACATTTGGTTTCCACGTAGAAGCTAAGAATTGGTACGGATAATATGTGATGGCAGACTTGAACGCAAGCAGAGCGTGTTGATCGGACGCATTGGTGAGAGGAGGATGGCGAAGATTAGAGAAATGGCCGACTGTGGAAAACACAAAAGGATTGAGTATGTTCACATTCTACAATACCAAGCTAATTTTCTATAGCATCATTTCAACCCTGTGATTGACTTCACAAAATTTCCCGTTGAAAGGTAAGTTGCCGTGCCGTCTCAACTATGTAATATGACTCCACAAATTTCTATAGCATCATTTCAACCATGTGGTATGACTTTACAAATTTCCCTTTTAACTTTACGGTTGAGAGGTAAGTTGCCGTGCCGTCTCAACTATGTAGTATGACTCCACGAATTTCTATAGCATTATTTCAACCCTGTGGTATGACTTCGCAAATTTCCCTTTCAAATTTCCCGTTGAAAGGTAAGTTGCCGTGCCGTCTCAACTATGTAGTATGACTCCACGAATTTCTCTACCATCATTTCTACCATGTAGTATGACTTTACAAATTTCCCTTTCAAATTTACCGTTGAGAGGTAAGTTGCCGTGCCGTCTCAACCAGGGTTGGAAAGGTATTTTGACCGTAAAATACGTTTAATAATTTTACATTGCCGTCTCACACTGTGTTTTGAAACTCCCAGAACGTAGAAAAACCCGGGTTAAATTGACATACTAAAACGGGACGTCACAGTAGATAAGTGGAGAATCCAGGCCATGAATGAAAATTACAGTTTGGCCTGGCCTGGCCACATATTGGTTTGAACGTAACTCTGCACTTTCTTCGTTTCGAAGTCAAATAAAATTCAATCTTATGTTAAAATTGTAATTTTACGCCGCACGGTGGTTTTTGAAAACCATCCCGGTCTCCCCGCACCGCTCTTGGCAAAGACTGTACGAGCAGGAGGAGGCTCCGAACACATTCACACTCCGCCACGCGTCCCATGTACGAGCGCCGAAAACTGCTTTCCCCGGACGCTAAAGTCCGTTTGTTTTGCTGGAGGTTGGCGTGCGAACCACGTTGGATCGGCTCAGCGATTTGATCGCGTGATCTCAGCCGTTGACTTCCCGAATGTGCTGTCCGCCCACGTCACATCAAATTTTGTCATTGTCCCGTTGACCGCCGTAGGTGAAAACGTCGTGGTTTTTAAATGCCTTTACATGATTTTTGGTGGCGGCCTTTAATATTATGATGGGCATACGTCCCATGCTTTTAATATTGTTATGGGCTTGTTTTTAATATAGTGATGGGCACATTTTTTATATGTTTTTTTATATGTACACGTTGTCATATGTAAAACAAAAAAAAGGTCTAAGTGCTGTAGTTTTGATATATGGTGCATGCGCACGATGTCAAGTGTTTTTTTTTATGTTGTGAGTGGAGTGGCTACGCACGAGGGTGAGTGATTTTTTTATGCACAGCAGTGCTGTAGTGTTTGTCTGAAAATGAAAAACACAAGAATGTTTTGAAGCTGTTTATGTAATATCCACAGCAGTGGAAAATTTGTGTCTGCAACAGAGTTTGTTTTGTAAATTCCTCTCTGCACAGAGGATGAAATATGTATCAGTTTTTTTTTAATTAATAGAAATGCTTTGTGACTGTGTAATGCTGTCTTCTGAGTTAAATTTTAAGAGGTTCTCTGCATAAGATCCTGGACAGAGTAAACAGAATATTGTCTCTGTGGTGAATTTTTTTCTGGTTTTGGTATTTCTCCATTTAAAAAAAAAAAAATCCCCAACATCTTACATAGAAAAACCTGGGTTAAATTCACATACTAAAACGGGACGTCACAGTAGATAACTGGACAATCCAGGGCATGAATGAAAATTACAGTTTGTCCTGGGCTGACCACATATTGGTTTGAACATAACTCTGCACTTTCTTCGTTTCGAAGTCAAATAAAATTCAATCGTACATAGAAAAACCCGGGTTAAATTGACATACTAAAACAGGACGTCACAGTCGATAACTGGACAATCCAGGCCATGAATGAAAATTACAGTTTGGCCTGGCCTGGCCACATATTGGTTTGAACGTAACTCTGCACTTTCTTCGTTTCGAAGTCAAATAAAATTCAATCTTACATAGAAAAACCCCGGTTAGATTCACATACTAAAACGGGACGTCACAGTAGATAACTGGACAATCCAGGCCATAATGAAAATTACAGTTTGTCCTGGCCTGGCCACATATTGGTTTAAATGCAATGGCTTTTCCAAATTTGTTAGTTGGTTTTCATAGTTTAGACTTGAGTTCTAGAAAGACCATGCAAAGATTTATATTGCTTGACAGCCCACTAATGACAGATAATAATATATTAAAAATATGGATATGGTTGGTTTAAAAGCTTCCTTTTTCCTTATATTAAGCTTTGTATCCCATGGGTTTGTAACAGAAGTTTACCCCATGGGCTTGTAACAGAGGTTTATTCGTAACCAGGGCAATGTTTTAGTCCCAAGGCTAAAGGCTGTGTTTTAATAGTTAAGTGTGAAGATTTAGTTTTTGGTACCAGTTTTGCTGTGCAATCTCAAACAATTCCAGATAAATTGATGTTTGAATCTTGAGAGCTGTGCCAGGCCTCATTTTTTCCAACATAGCAATGGCTTCTCTGGATTGTCAATGGAGTCTTATTTGCTTACTCTTATTTCTTACTGCCGTCGCATCTGTTACTAACGTGCGGGACATGAATATTGACGAATTTATAAATTTCATCAATCCTCCAGCAGTGCACAAATTTTTGGTACTTTCGAATCTAATTAAATCTTTAATATTTTTACAGTACACGTTATGTTTTGTCTAATCTTAAGATCGTATAGGTTCCTACGGTATACAATTTTTTTATAATATATTTCTTCCTGCAGAATGAACATGGAGATACCATTCTCTGCGTATCATATGCCCATCAAATATCTCTTCAGGTGAGTAGTAGTTAGTAGTTTGTTTTTTCAGATTTCAGGTGACTAATAGTGTGTTTAATTTATATTAACAATAGATTTTGAGAACATTTCAGAATTTTGATTTTAATATTTTTTTTCGGAACATTTCCAAATTTGCAATTAACATTATAATGCATATAATAACTTCAATTTGTAACAATGAAGAAACTTTTTTTACTGTGATGTGATTTTTTTATTATGAAGAAACTTTTGCGTAGGTTTTTCACTCCTCTGGCTCATTCAAGTCAATTTTTAGGCTCAGGGGCTTCGTTCAAGTCAAGTCAACACGCTCAAAACTTTGTAATTGTCTTCCAATTTCCCAAATCGATTTCTCCAATTTTCATTTTCCTTGTTTTGTATCTCCAACTCAGCGTTTGACTAAGGATGGAGTTTGCCAAAACTACAACGTTGTGGTTTTCTCTCTTTATATGTCGTTATCACAATCACTTAGAATAAGCATCCACGTTTATGCAAATCGAAAGAAACGCAGCAATTCTAGCTGCTATATCCGAAGAAAGACTGAGTTTCAGCGTGAGCGCAATTTTCAGGACTCTAGAGATAATTGGAGATACATTTTATTAGATTTATAATTGAATAACCAAGTTAAATAGGCATTAATATTATTTTAAAATATTTTCAATATAATGTCAAATATTCAACTAAATTAGTCACTCAATCTAAATACTATGAAATAATCATAATCATATGCACGGCTACCATATTTTTGCTCATTTTTCTTTGGTGATGTTGTTGATTCGAGCTGTTGAGTAATTATATAACTAATTAACAACACCAACACTTTTAATTCAATGTCTCTCGTCAACATGACCATCGCATATATAACAAATGGCATGTATTACATTCTATAATTATTCAATATTATATTATATGCAAGTGTTTTAAAGAATAAAAGTTAGTGGTACAAGATATATTTGATTTGAAATAAAAGCTATCATAATTTTATTTTAAATATTAAATAAAAATTTATGTTATTTATATAAAATATATGTGTATTTCAAAGATTAATATACCAAAGAAAAGGGGTACTTAATATAATAAAATGAGATTTTAAATATGAAATTTAAAATAAGATGATATTATTTTCATTTGACAAATTTAGTATATAGAAAAGAAAAAGGTTGTAAGGTTAAATAATTTTATATTAAAAATAATAAAATAATAACTATATTAAAAAATAAAATAAATATAATTTATTTAAAATAATATATATATATTAATTTTAAAGTAAATTAAAATTTATATTAAATTTAATTAACCTATTTTGAAGTCATATTAATAAAATTGTTTAAAATAATTGTTAAAATATATTTTATATTTTTTTTTTATAAAGTATAAAAGATTTTATTAAATTCTTATTAAAAGGAAAATGAGAAGAAGTTGTGCTAATAAAATATTAATAATCAGGAAGGCATAAACTTGACATCCTTAATATTAACAAATTAATGAAGAAATAGAAGGGCGAGTCATTCTTTTTTTAATTAATTTTTTCAATCCATAAAAGATAGTATATTTTGATAATTAATATTATTTTTCATTAATCTTTTTTTTTAAAAGAAACGGTTAGACTGATATATTCCTTCTTGGCTGAAATGCCTCAATTCAAATTACAAAATGGGGGGAGAGGCTCAGCTTTTGCCTCATCCAGAATCCATATAGCTGTCTTCTTAAAGATTTTGTTGATTTTACATGTTGTTCGTCTTGCAGAATTTCCAATCTGTCCTAATTTAAAAATACAAACAAACTGCTTCAGCAATACACAGTAATACATTCTTATTGATCTGCTAGGGGATGGGATCCCAACTTTCTTCTCCGTCTCTTATACATTTTCCGAGAGGGAGATGGACTGCTATATTGGCTTCAGCATCTGCTTCTTTGTTGTTTTCCCTCTTTATGTGAAGAAATTCCAACTTCTGGAAGGAGGATGAGAGGATGTTGATTCTGCTCAGCAATCTGGAAAGTCTTAAATCAGAGGGAGAGGATTTGTTCACCATGGCGTTTATGATGATCTGAGAATCTCCAAACACTACTGCCTCTCTGATTCCCAAATTCTTGATCACCTTGAGACCCTGTAGGAGAGCTAGAGCTTCAGCTTGAATACTGGTGTTGACACCTACTCCCCAAGCATATCTAGCTTCCGTTATACCTTCTTCACTTTTAATGACCCCACCAGCTCCAGAACTACCAGGATTACCTTTAGCTGCACCGTCAAAAAAGAGGGCTTTCCTTGCCTTTTTGTTGCAGAATTCGGCAAACTCTGTATCATGTAAGCGAATTTGCTAGGAATTTAAGGGGGGAGGGGGGTTCTTTTCAATATCTGAGAAGTGAAGATCCAGGGAGGCACCCCAGGCTATATCTTGTTCAGTGAGGTCCTTTATGCTTAACTGATCTCCCATACATTCTTTAAGATGGCTTTTAATTTTAACCCAGATTAACTTAGAAGCTCTCTTCTTACTCTTGAAAATCCTTTGGTTTCTTTCTAGCCAGATATGCCAGCAAATTAGCTTGGGCAGGGCGAGCCAAGCATCTCTGATTTGTGAATCCTGGGCGGCTCCACCTGGATATATTCGTTTCCAATTGGAAAAGAGCTCTGAGCAGTGATTGAATGGACCAAATTTCATGTTCCATGCATCTAAAGCCTCCTTCCATAATTCTGAAGCGAAGTTACAGGTTAACATCATGTGTGCTGCGTTTTCCTCATGATTTTCACACAGAGAGCAACGAGATGGCCCTGAATGCCCTATTTTTTTAAGCCTGTCTTCTGTCAGAATTCTATGATGACATAGAAGCCAGCAAAACGTATCCACTTTGGGCAACGTAGCAGAAGACCATACCCCCTGCCATGGTCTCGGATCAGGCGGTGCGCTGGGGATTCGGGTGAGCTGGGCATATCCCTTCGACACAGTGTAATTGCCTGGGATCGATCCCCAACCTCTGTTGTCGGCTATTCTTCTGTTTAACGGAGCTTTGACTTTTAAATGGGATAGGAGAACAACATAATCCTGAGCAATATTCGCAGGCACCTCTAGATATTTCCACCGCCACCATTCGTCCTTATCCCAAAGGGACAGATCCCACAGAGTTTTGATATTTTCTGTATTCATCCATTCTCTCAGAGCTGCTAAGGAATGGTCTTCTGCCAACGGATCACTTCCCATAATGTTATCATCCCAAATGAATATTCGCTGTCCGTTCCCTGGGATCCAGTGGGCGTGCTGTCTGATCAGAGCTGCGGAATTTTGACATAGTTTGTGGATCAACGTACCTGTTCTTCCCTTTGGATTACTCAGACAGCGCAATCTCTGCCCTCCGAAATATTTTTTCCACAAAACCCGTTGTGCCCAACCCGAATTTGGAGCGATGATTCTCCAAGCCAATTTGGCACCCATTGCTGTGTTTTGGGTACTGAAATTTTTAAAATTTAGGCCACCTTCTAACTTTGGCAGAGAGATCGTTTTCCAGTTTAGTAATGGGATTTTTCTCTCGTTACCTTTGACCCCTTTCCAGAATTTTTTTTTTTATGTACTCATCCATCTTCCTCATTATACCCATGGGCGCCATCATAACTGTTGCCTGAAAGATAGGCAGACTATTCAATACAGACTTTATCAGAACTGTCTTGCCTGCTAGGTTGAGCCAGTTATATCCCCAGGACTGGATTTTGAGCTTGAATTTATCCAGTAGTGGCATCCATTCACTGCTGAGGATCTTCTATTGGAAGACAGGAAGCCCCAGGTATTTGAAAGAAGTCCAAGTAGAGGAGGCTGTGAAGCCAAGACAAATAGAAATTGCTTGAGTCAATCTGGCAGAGGTGTTCCAACAGTAAACTTGACATTTTCCTTTGTTAAGCTTACTTCCTGAGTCTGCACAGTTGTTGTGGGGAAAAATGCCTATGCAGGACGATCCTATCCACCTAAGGTGTGACAGTGCCTTAGCAACAAACAGAGACAGCTATTCTAGTATTCTTCCTTTATGAATTAAGAATGAAGAGAGATAGATGGACTAACCGGTGTCTTCCGTTTGTCCCTCGATCCGGTCTCTCTTCTCTTTGAGGGTTCCCAGCTACTTGCCTTCTCGCTCGCCCAGCTTCAAGAGGTTTCTGCAAGATCACAAGAAGAGAATGCTACACAAGACATGGATTCATATTCATAACTAGTTCAGGATTAGAAATAAACTAAACGTACTAATGCAATCATACATCAAAGATACATCAGTATATAGGAGAAACCAAGATAGCTTTATTGATGAATAACAAGGTTCAGGAAGAGTTACAACCCAGAGGGCTCCAATCCAGCATCTCCTTCCCAGCAATTGGAATTCCTATCTTCACCCCCTTCAAAGCATTAAGCACCCAATGATTCCAATCTCAAACCAACAACAATTCTTTGCAATAACAAAATTCCAGCCTCTAGATCTCATGGAGGAGAGATCCATATATAGATGTTTGGAGAGAGGATGAGTCAGCTTGAGATCTGACTAGTGTCCTCTCCCTCTGTCAGTTCTTGATTCCACTTGGAGGTTCTTGCTTCCACTTGGAGATTGGGAACCTCTTACTCATCACCAGTCGAATTCACTGAGGCAAGTGTCATTGAGGAAGATTCTGGAAGCTTCCTGGGTCTTGACACCTCTTGGAATGAACCTGCCATTTGGAAATTCTTGCTCAACGCACCCTGGTAGTGCTTCTACCTGCGTTGCAGTGCAGGTAGCCAGTGTTGGCTTTGACATTCAGCGCAGACAGCTAGTGGAGCCATTGAATTGATCCTGAATTGACTTGTTTTTGAGCAGTTTCTGGTGGAGAACTTCTGTGAATTGCTGTGGTTTGTTAGCCTTGTTCCTCTAGGGGTAGGAACAACATGTTTAGGGACTTTGGATCCCTTAGATTATGGACATTTCATGCTTAATGCTGTAAGGCAAAAAAATGTCTATAACAGTTGCCCCCTAAAGTATGAGGCCGTTTATCGGGTGAAATGCTTTATCAGGGGGATCTGAAGTTCATCCAATGCTGGGAGGAGACCTGTAATAAGATACAATACATTACATTATTTTTCATACTGATTTCATGATCTAGCTGAGGCGGGTATTCCCATGATCATCTTTATAAATTCATTTTTCTGTACATAGAACAGACAATCGTCTGATGGTAGACTGATAATTTTGATGAAATTATCATCCTTTGGGTAGGATGATTATCTGCTGCAATGATGTACATGTCAATGTCTTTATCTTTCCTGAATATATATCGCAGCCCGGATGGATGAAACTAGATCCAGGGTCTTCAAACTCGTTCGATCTTCACTCTAAGTACAAGTCGATCCATGTGAGAAATGTTCTGAAGTCGAACATGGAAAGACATCGCTTGATTACCGGTCAATGAGGTAAACCGTTAACAAGCGCGAGAGGAATCACCGATAATGATAATGACCCTCAAGGTACTGCAGTACAATTCACGTGGTGTGAATAAGGACTTGGCGTCGAACACCACGCAAAATCTTTCGGTCGAAGGTCATTGATGTATACCTGTCGCCGGAAGTGAGAAACTTGCCATTGAGGTATGCAAGCTTCAAAGTACTGAAGGGGTTGTTCCTAGATCAACTTCTTGGATAATGAGCTGATGTCGACAAGAAGCGATCCGTCAAAGGAGGGCCTTAATGAATCCCACATCAATGACACGGAACAGAGCTAATGATTTTGATGGAGGTGAAAACGATCTGTGACATATGATTCAGGGTGGCGGTCATGAAAGGATGAAGGATAATGTACAGCAGTGGATGGGACATGGTTGACTTTTCTAAACGACTTCTCTTGAACATATGGTGACACTGATGCGATGGATCGGTAGCATTACCCCAAATATGGATGGTATGGCGAGACCATGGATGTGACCGGTGAATGAAACAACCCAACCCGATTGTGGTACGGAGGAAAAGTGTCATGTTCAAGAGCGACTTGCTACCATCAAAGTTTTCTTTAGTTTCTCCCAATTTTTCCCCAGTCATTGCTGACCAGTACCTCTTTATATTTGTCAATCTTGAGGAGGATAACATATGCTTGTTCTATAACCTGCCCTACGGGCAAGCCCATCGCTATGTTTTAACGAGCCTAGCGATAGTGAAACTCGTTCTCGTCTAAAGACAAGTTTGTCGCTATTTAATGCATTTAACGAGTCTAACGACAAAGATAACTCGGTCCCTTTCATTTTTAGAGAGTCTGAAAAGGTACATAAAGTTAACTCCAAAAGTCCTTTTTCGTCATCTAATCCCTTAAGTCCGAAAAAGTATAAAACAATACTGAAGGGATGAGTTTTCGATAGTTTTAACGAGCCGAATAAAACAAGTGCTCAATCTTTTTGTGCAATAATCCCTCAGGTCCAAAAAGATTAAAATCTAGAGGAGGGATAGCACTTCCTGTCCCTTTAACGAGCTGGAAGGCCAAGGACTCGACAATCTTTCCATATTTTACGAGTCAGATGAAAAGAGTTTAAATAAGACTCGTCTTTTGAGGAACGAGTGATGAAACAGGTTAGCAGCTGATTCCAGGTACAGGTTGGAATTTTCCAATCACGGCAGTGTCACAAGGATGGCTAGTCAAATCACTCTTCGCAGCTGTTCCTCAAAATGGGTAAACAATCATATGGAGGTGAACGATCAGCCAATGGAAAAGTGGAGGTGACGGTGCAAACACGACCAAGGCTTTAATGGCTGATGATATTACATTCACTGTGGTTATTTACCGGGATAGTTCATTTTTTAACGAGCTTAAATGCGGGTGGAAACATTTGCTCGATTTTATGTTTATTTTTTAACGAGCATGAACTATACGATAAAACTGCTCGGATCTTGCGTTTATTTTTTAACGAGCATGAACTGTGTGCTAAAATTGCTTGAATCTTGCGTTTATTTTTTAACGAGCCTGAACTGTGTGCTAAAACTGCTCGATTTTGTATGGTCAAATTATTGATTTTTTTTTTACCATGACTAGCTTTGCCCTTTTCAAAGATAGTACTGTATCCTCAATTGCTGCATCAAACTAGTTAGAAATGAATAACATTTGCTTGAAAACGAGATTAAAACCCTAATATTTCGCTTTGAACTACGTAAAAAGCAATTAAAAAGTGTTTTTACCTCTCATTTTACCATTTCATTTGAACTTGGTTTGTTGGAGCTTTGGAGGTGCCTCTTCCCCCTTGATTTTCATCAGCTGATCTCGGGAGATTCTGCGGACGATTTTCAGCGCCGTCTGGGCCAGGTAGGAGCTAAACCCTAGCTCTTTCTTTTCATGGTCTCCTTTTTCCATTCTGTGCCTGATTTCCTGTTCCCCTGAGCCCCTGGGGTTTTGTTAGGGCGCTCTGCCATCAGTGCAGCTGGTTCACTCGAAACCTGCGTTGAATGTCAAGCTGCATGAAGGCAATTTGACCTTCAACGCAGGTGGAACACTGGCTAGTTACGTTGAGCACAGAAAAATAGTTTTGTTGCATAGTTTTTGATGAAAATTTTGCCAGTTTCTCATCAAATCCAGGATCTAACTCCTCTCATGTTTGTTTTTTCAGAGATTATTGGAGCAAAATGACCCTTACATGGCGAGAACGAGAACATGAAGAAGAGGACATGATTGCCCTCCATGATCCTGTCACGGTGAACGCGCTGCAGAACTGTGGTCTGCTGAAGTTCTTCCGTATCTCTAGTATGAGAGCACAGATCTCCCTACTGCAGTATATGCTTGATGCTTGGGATCCTATCAACCAAGTATTTCAGATTAGAGGCAAATCTATCCCCTTGACCGTGGTAGACATTTACTTCTTGACTGGCTTGTCGAGGCGGGGTGCCCCCATTTCTTTGTCAGGTTCGGCCAGAGGGAATGACTCTGTGAGAGATTATGTCCGCCAGTATTGCAGGGAAGGATCTTAGCCGAGTAGAGACGGCAAGGTCGTTATCCGTGAGATTCCTGACAGGTCTCTCAGGTCCATTCTGTATACTATTGGTAGGATGGCCGGTAGTGCATCTCTTCATGTTGTCAACAGATCCTATGTGCAGCACACCTTGGAGTGCCTCCAACCGAAAATATTCAACTGGTGTGATGCAGTACTTCTTCGGATGAAAAGTCAGTTGACCAAGGTAAAGGACGGGAAGCTGAAGAACTTTGGATTTGGTTCTATTTTGACTGCCTTTGCCTTGTAGAAGATACCACTGATGCAGCCTCAGTATATCGCACTCGACTTGACTTCTCCTACCGAGCCATGCATGCAGAGATGGGTTGATCACATGTCTAGGCATGCTTGGTCAATCTCAGATTTCTTTCACTGATACCTTCTTCAGGTGGTTCGAGCGTCAGGAGATGGTCTATTCCGAGTATCCATACGTTGGTATGGATTTCTGAGGTGATCCAGACTTGGTACTACCGGATGGCGAACAATGGGGCGCTATTGGTAAAATCTTAGACCATATCACTGTTTACTGTTTTTATTTATAATGTCCTTGTGCTTTATTCTATCAAGACTTTAATCAAACTCATGTGTGCATGCAGATGTTGGTCCTGTTCGTCCAGCAGTTCGCCAAGAGTGCCAGTTGCTGCCCCAGCAGGGGAGACTGCTGGGAGGGTTATTCTTCGTGACCTTGATGTGGCCGAGACCCTTACAGCTGTGCAGGAGCAGGTTGAGAGCCTTACTCTCGGCATTCCCGATGTGACGATTGACGAGTTACCTTTACAGTTGCAGCGACATACTACCGGTGTGCCTAGACGATGGACTCATCTCTTACGCATGATTGCACAGGCCGTGATGTGTTATCATGAGCATCACTAGACTAGGGTGCCCCCTAGCATTTTTGAGTTTGAGGGTCATGCGACCGATTTTTGTCTTGGTTACAGAACATTATGTATAAACGATAAACAACTTATATATATATATATTTTGATTTTCGGGGTTTATTTTGGTTGAGTTATATGATCCATATGTACAACATTGATGATGTGTCTCTTTTTATAAATGTTGCAAATGTCTATCTAACACATAGTTTGCTAATGAGTCGGTTAATGTGTTTAAGTTTTTGGAAATATGCTGGTATTGAATTAAATCAAACTGTCTTTCCAAAATCTTAACCCTTAGGAACATGTGATAAATAGCTGGGTTGCGGACGGAATATATACCATTGAGTTGTAGTATTACGAGTTGTGAGTCTAGCCTGACGATTAGTCGGCGTATACCATGGGTGATGGCATCAGAGAGTAGTTCTATCAACACGCTATACTCAGCGATGTTATTCGTTGATTGACCAATACATACACCTCTAAAACTCACTAACTCGCCGCTTGGATCAAAAATGGCCCAGGCTGTGGAGGACAGGTTCCGCGAACTACGACTCGCTCCGTCGGCATATCCAACACATGTCTCCAGAAGGTTTGACATCTGCAATAAGTGTAAAAAGGTGGATTACTCGACCAAAACAAACACTTTAGCGAAAAAAAAAATACAACAAAAGCATACAGGTTACTATTTAAGCATAGTAACGCTTGAGGTACAACCCATTACGGGGTTGCGCCAGTGGAATTCTGTCATAATCCATTAACTCGTAGGCTCCTTTTGCTAACACTCGTTTAACAATATAGGGGCCCATCCATAAAGAATTAAATTTACCTGCTCCCAATTTATCGGATTCTTGGTCATAAAGCAAGACCAAGTCACCTTCTGAGAAGACATGGGGTTTGACATTTTTGTCGAACTGCGCCTTAACTCATTTCTTATGGGCTTCGTTAGCCAAAGTGGCATCACGACGGGTTTCATCCAATTGGATTAATTCCAAGAAACGGGCCTCTTCTTCTGAAGTTCCGGGGAGGAGATCAATTGCGAGTTTAAGAGACGAGATTTCACACTGGATTGGCAAGACTGCTTCCAGGCCATACACTAGTTGGAAAGGTGTGAACCCGGTCGCATTCCTTACCGATGTTTGGTAAGCCCACAAGGCTGAGTACAGGATTAGGTGCTACCTTCTTTTGTGAACTCCGATCATCCTTTGCAACATACGCTTCAGGACCTTGTTGATCGCTTCAACTTGTCCGTTGGCTTGTGGATAATACGGGGTAGAGCTGTCGTGAGATAGCCCTAGCTTGGCAGCTAATTCAACCATCATGTGATTGCGAAAATGCGATCCATGATCTGTAACTATAGCCTGTGGTTACAGAACATTATGTATAAACGATAAACAACTTATATATATATATATATATATATATATATATATATATATATATATATATATATATATATATATATATATATATATATATTTTGATTTTCGGGGTTTATTTTGGTTGAGTTATATGATCCATATGTACAACATTGATGATGTGTCTCTTTTTATAAATGTCGCAAATGTCTATCTAACACATAGTTTGCTAATGAGTCGGTTAATGTGTTTAAGTTTCTGGAAATATGCTGGTATTGAATTAAATCAAACTGTCTTTCCAAAATCTTAACCCTTAGGAACATGCGATAAATAACTGGGTTACGGACGGAATATATACCATTGAGTTGTAGTATTACGAGTTGTGAGTCTAGCCTGACGATTAGAAGGAGGTTCATTCCAAATTACGCAGAACTTGCTAAAGGCTATACTCATCTTTTGAAAAAGGATATACCTTTTGTCTGAGATCAGGTGGCGCAATCTTCCTTTGATGCTCTGAAAGATTCTCTAGTAAAAGCATCATTAATGTATGCCCCGGACTATCAAAGAGATTTTAACCTGTATCTGGCTGCAGCGGATACGACCATTGCGATGTTTTTAGTTCAAGAAGTCGATGGAATTGAACATCCTATATATTATTTAAGTAAAAACTTGAATGATACAAAGATTTCGACATTATGTCCTCTTTCGGAAAACTACCATTTTATCAGATTGCAACCCCATGACTTATATATTGTCGCGACAGTTGCTGGGGGGAAAATATTCAAAATGGATAGCGATCCTTCAAGAGTTTGATCTGGAATTTGTAAAATCCAAATCAAAGAAAGCTTTAGTTTTCGCAGAATTATTATGCGATCTCCCATCATCATCCAACGATGAAACATCCGAAGAATCAATCGTGGACGAAAGTTTGTTTCTGATATCTGCAAGCAATGAGTGGTATGGAGATATAATAATTTATTTCCAAACCCAAAAATTCAGGCCTAACACCTCTCACTCAGAACAGAAACATATACGATACCAAGCAAAAGACTACATGATCGTCGGTGATACGCTTTACCGTCGTGGTATCGATACAGTTCTGAGGAGTTGCCTTACCCATGAGGAGGCCAAAAAATCCCTGAATGAGTGTCATTCAGGCGCGTGTGGGGGGCATCAATCTGGATATGCTACAGCACAGAAAATCTTACGAGTAGGATACTTCTGGCCAACCATGTTCAAAGATTGCATAACCGCAGTCAGAAGTTGCCATGCTTGTCAAATTTTTGATAGCAAAACCAGAAGACCACCCGCACCTTTACAGCCAATAGTTGCTGTTGGGCCTTTCGCCAAATGGGGCATCGATTTCATGACATGTAACCCCACCTCGACCGGGGGGCATGGGTATATTATAGTCGCCGTTGACTATTTTACCAAATGGGCCGAGGCGATGCCTACATTAGACAACACTGGTGAAACAACTGCCCTTTTCTTTTTCAATCATGTAGTTGCCAGGTTCGGCGTACCACAGGCTATAGTTACAGATCATGGATCGCATTTTCGCAATCACATGATGGTTGAATTAGCTGCCAAGCTAGGGCTATCTCACGACAGCTCTACCCCGTATTATCCACAAGCCAACGGACAAGTTGAAGCGATCAACAAGGTCCTGAAGCGTATGTTGCAAAGGATGATCGGAGTTCACAAAAGAAGGTGGCACCTAATCCTGTACTCAGCCTTGTGGGCTTACCGAACATCGGTAAGGAATGCGACCGGGTTCACACCTTTCCAACTGGTGTATGGCCTGGAAGCAGTCTTGCCAATCCAGTGTGAAATCTCATCTCTTAAACTCACAATTGATCTCCTCCCCGGAACTTCAGAAGAAGAGGCCCGTTTCTTGGAATTAATCCAATTGGATGAAACCCGTCATGATGCCGCTTTGGCTAACGAAGCCCATAAGAAACGAGTCAAGGCGCAGTTCGACAAAAATGTCAAACCCCGTGTCTTCTCAGAAGGTGACTTGGTCTTGCTTTATGACCAAGAATCCGATAAATTGGGAGCAGGTAAATTTAATTCTTTATGGATGGGCCCCTATATTGTTAAACGAGTGTTAGCAAAAGGAGCCTACGAGTTAATGGATTATGACGGAATTCCACTGGCGCAACCCCGTAATGGGTTGTACCTCAAGCGTTACTATGCTTAAATAGTAACCTGTATGCTTTTGTTGTATTTTGTTTTCGCTAAAGTGTTTGTTTTGGTCGAGTAATCCACCTTTTTACACTTATTGCAGATGTCAAACCTTCTGGAGACATGTGTTGGATATGCCGACGGAGCGAGTCGTAGTTCGCGGAACCTATCCTCCGCAGCCTGGGCCATTTTTGATCCAAGCGGCAAGTTAGTGAGTTTCAGAGGTGTATGTATTGGTCAATCAACGAATAACATCGCTGAGTATAGCGCGTTGATAGAACTACTCTCTGATGCCATCACCCATGGTATACGCCGACTAATCGTCAGGCTAGACTCACAACTCGTAATACTACAACTCAATGGTATATATTCCGTCCGCAACCCAGCTATTTATCGCATGTTCCTAAGGGTTAAGATTTTGGAAAGACAGTTTGATTTAATTCAATACCAGCATATTTCCAGAAACTTAAACACATTAACCGAATCATTAGCAAACTATGTGTTAGATAGACATTTGCGACATTTATAAAAAGAGACACATCATCAATGTTGTACATATGGATCATATAAAAAGAAAAGGGCAGCTGTTTCACCAGTGTTGTCTAATGTAGGCATCGCCTCGGCCCATTTGGTAAAATAGTCAACGGCGACTATAATATACCCATGCCCCCCGGTCGAGGTGGGTTTACATGTCATGAAATCGATGCCCCATTTGGCGAAAGGCCCAACAACAACTATTGGCTGTAAAGGTGCGGGTGGTCTTCTGGTTTTGCTATCAAAAATTTGACAAGCATGGCAACTTCTGACTGCGGTTATGCAATATTTGAACATGGTTGGCCAGAAGTATCCTGCTCGTAAGATTTTTTGTGCTGTAGCATATCCAAATTGATGCCCCCCACACGCGCCTGAATGACACTCATTCAGGGCTTTTTTGGCCTCCTCATGGGTAAGGCACCTCCTCAGAACTGTATCGATACCACGACGGTAAAGCGTATTACCGACGATCATGTAGTCTTTTGCTTGGTATCGTATACGTTTTTGTTCTGAGTGAGAGGTGTTAGGCCTGAATTTTTGGGTTTGGAGATAAATTATTATATCTCCATACCACTCATTGCTTGCAGATATCAGAAACAAACTTTCGTCCACGATTGATTCTTCGGATGTTTCATCGTTGGACGACGATGGGAGATCGCATAATAATTCTGCGAAAACTAAATCTTTCTTTGATTTGGATTTTACAAATTCTAGATCAAACTCTTGAAGGATCGCTATCCATTTTGAATATTTGCCCCCCAGCAACTGTCGCGACAATATATAAGTCATGGGGTTGCAATATGATAAAATGGTAGTTTTCCGAAAGAGGACATAATGTCGAAATCTTTGTATCATTCAAGTTTTTACTTAAATAATATATAGGATGTTCAATTCCATCGACTTCTTGAACTAAAACCATCGCAATGGTCGTATCCGCTGCAGCCAGATACAGGTTAAAATCTCTTTGATAGTCCGGGGCATACATTAATGATGCTTTTACTAGAGAATCTTTCAGAGCATCAAAGGAAGATTGCGCCACCTAATCTCAGACAAAAGGTATATCCTTTTTCAAAAGACGAGTATAGCCTTTAGCAAGTTCTGCGTAATTTGGAATGAACCTCCTCAGAAAGTTTGCTTTCCCTTGGAGTTTCTGAATCTGAAGCAAATTTGAAGGTGGAGGCAAATTAATGATTGCGTGAACCTTGCAAGGGTCGAGACGAATCCCATCCTTAGAGACTACAAAGCCAAGTAAACGACCAGAACCGACGCAAAATACACATTTGTGCGGATTGAGTCTTATCTTATAGTGTCGGCAATGTAGAAATATCGCTCTTAAATGCTGCGGATGATCAGTCCGCTTTCGCGAATGAGCCAGAAGGTCGTCGAGATATGGTTGTACGATGCTCTTGATGTCATGGAAGGCATAATTCATTGCCCTCTGAAACGTCGCCCCTGCGTTCTTTAAACCAAAGGGTAATTTTCGATAAGAAAATGTGCCCCACGGACAAATGAATGCAGTCTTTGACTGGTCCTGTGGGCGGATATTTATTTGATTATACCCGGAAAATCCATCCATGAATGAAAAGATTTCACATTCGGTGCATTCATCAATTATCTGGTCGATGAAGGGTGTAGGGTAGTTGTCTTTCGGACAAGCTTGGTTTACATCCCTATAATCGACACACACTCTAATTGTCCCTTGTTTCTTCATAACAGGGACAATATTCGATACCCAATCAGTTAGAGGAACCGGGTAGATGAAACCAGCATGGAGAAGCTTTTCAACTTCTGCTTTAATGGCAGCGGCTTTCTTGGGGTGCACCTGCCGAAGCCGTTGTCTTACTGGTTTGACATCAGGATACATCTTAATTTCATGTTCAACGATACTCGAGTCAATGCCTGGCATTTCATCATATGACCAAGCAAAGACATCTCTGAACTCGCGAAAAAGAGCGTTATATATTTCCAGTTCTGAAGGAGTACATCCTTTGCCGACATAAATATTCTCTACAACATTTGTTTTATTCGAGATATTTATGGCTATAGTCTCTTCAATATTGGATAAGTTTCGCTCGGAATCCACCGTATTTACAGTATTTGATAGGAATTCAAAAACTGAAGGTTGATAAAGGTCATGTTGAGTATCTTCTTCATATTCTGGAAGAAGGGAACGATGGTGGTAATCATTCCATGGTGCCCCCTCAATCATTGATTGTAGGATTCCTTCGTCAGTCCCATGCACTTTCGACCAAGGATCTAATGGGGTACCATATTCTCTAGACCTATCTACCCAAACGCTTGATGAGCGTTGATTTGGGTTCGCCTCCCATGCCTGAAACATTGATTGCTACAATATTTCTATTGGGCTTGGGGGCAAAACCATTGCATGATCCATGTCGATATCGTCTTCTGAGATCTTCGTGGAAGATATCATGTTGCAGGCTCCTACCAACGCTACTTCTCCTATATAGATTGGAGGTGGAAGTGCGAAAGTTCCCATTAATGTGGGGTCTTTCAGTAGGCCTACTCCGATGTCTTGAAGCGAATGGTTGCTTCCATGGATCATGGGAATGCTTCCTGTAACTTGTGAACCATTAGGGAGGAAGTCTTGTTGGTCGACGATCGTAATCCCTCCTTGAAAAGGGAATGCGATCTTCCTAAAATAAGTCGACACTACAGCTGCCATGGCATATATCCACGGTCTTCCCAGTAGGATGTTGTAGTCAAGATTCCCATCGATGACTTCAACATCTATTTCTACTGTTTTTCCCCCCAGTTCAATCTTCAAGTTATTTAGGATACCGCACGGGGTATAGGTCCTTCCGTCGAATGCTTTCAATGTCGTCGAAGATCGTGACAAGGTCGGAGACCCTAAAGTTTTCCAGCAACTCATCGACATAATACATGTAGATGCCCCCTCATCAATGATTGTTCGGTGAACAGTTTTGTTGAGGGCTTTCACTTGAATAAGGAAAGGTAGTTGAGCTGGTAACTTAGGATCATACCCTTTGTGGTCGAAGGATACAAGATTGGAATCCTTAGGATCAACCCCACCAATAGCCGATAACAAAGCCTGCCTTTGGGATGGGCAATTTTGTAGTACTTCAAGAGTCGACATAGCGGATGGCGATTGGGCCAAATCTTCCACTATGTTATAATGCTGCGCCGCTCTGGCGCGAGGATTAAATGTCGACTTGTGTACTACTCCCTTTGGCGGTTTTATTGTTAATTCAGGAATGATGGGTGATACAACTTCTGTTGAAGTTGTTGTCGAACTACTTGGTTGATCTTTACCTTTATCGTTCGACAGCTGTGGATTCCCGTAATCTTTGTTCCTTGTCGAAATCAAAGCATCATTTTGTTGCTTGGAGATCGACAACATTAGCACTTGCGACGGGGAAGAATTTCCACTATCAACCAGATTTTGACCTGGATTTGGGAATGGATCAGTTAACACAGCTGAGGTTTGCGAACTTTTGAAGAACCTTTTAAGCTCAGCTTTGTATGGACAATTGCCTATCCAATGATCCTCATCACATATTTGACATGGATTTTTTGGTTTCCCTTTCCCAGGAGGGTTTGCAGAAGTTTTTCCGGGAGATGACTCACCCTGTTTCTTCTTCTTCCCTTTGTTTTGCTTCTTCTTGCTTCCTGGTTGATTGGTTTCTTTGCCTTTATCTGCTGATACGACATTTACTTCCGAAGCAAGAATTTCTTCTTTTGCATTTTGATCTGAAGTCTTACGGGCTTTCTTAGACGAAGCCTTTGTCGATTTCGCGTTTGTCGTGCCAATCACGCCATTGCCGGCATGAGTCACTATTTGATTTAGGAGGAGGAGGAATTGAGAATTCTGGTCTAGGGGCGTCAAGTATTTTGTCATAGAGCGTGCCAGATTGAGTGTAGACTAAGTCTAGATATTGTGCACGAGCAATAACTTGCTCCTCCGTTACGACTCCCCCCTTGGCCACATCTTCTGTTATGGCAGGAAGTAACGACTTGATAAACCATTCAGCTAATAGCTGATCGGGAACGTACGTTTTCACCATCCTACGACGACGCCACCACTCATGTATATGATCGGATATATGAGTGGCCGTTGTCTGCTTGAAGTTGGTTAAGATTTCCGTTCCCGTTTCATACCTTATCGGTAATTGAAAATGGGTTAAGAAAGTCGTGGCTAGGGAGCTGAAATTGTCGAACGAGGCTCTAGGTAATTCAATATACCATTTAGCCGCTGGACCCGTTAACGTCCTCTGAAAAAGGCGAAGCCTTATTGAATCATCATTTAGGGTGTTTGATGAACACCACAGATGAAAAGTCATCACGTGATTCGATGGGTCTTCACCTGGATTTCCATTAAATTTAGGAATGTCCGATGGAAGTTTGTGAGGAATCGCTGGCCACCAAGGGGCGTAAGCAATCGGATCGTTGGTTAACCGGTGTAAATCGGGTAACTCTAAAGTTGCCACGAATGGTAACTGTTGATTCAGGTTAGGTGAAGCATACCCAGGGTACGATGGAATTGCCTGAGCAGTGGGCCTTTGCATACCAGCATAATGTAATTGATGTTGGTATGACTGATACGGTTGGTGGACTTGACCACTGTAAAGCGGTTGGTTTTGACCGTTTTGAATATACGGTTGTCCACTGTTCGCAAAGATCTGCTGCTCAGAACCTTGGTATACTTGCTGGAATTGTGGTTGTTGGTATTGCACCAGCCACGGTTGTGAAGCCATGTTCTGCTGTGCTATACTAACCGTTGGACCAAGGTGTGGGGTAATTGTACCCGTTTGGACCTGTGTCGCCCCACCAGTAGGCGATTGTGGTTGAGTCACAGGGTCAAGGGGCTGTTGCATTACAACCTGAGAAATATGAGGTTGACATACAACAGGCAACGTTTGAACTTGCGACATTGTTACAATAGCCTGTGTGGTCGGGATGTTCTACATTGGTACACATTGTTGCATAGAATACACAACCCTTGGTTGTTGAGGTAGCATAGGTACCCAACCACTTGATGTAACTCCAGTGTAACCTGAATACTGTTGTGAACTCCCGTATGGATATCCTCCCGGAGGGGTAATGAAAGGGCATACTGCCCCCCATACGGTAGCAATCCGGAACTCAAGGGGATTGTTTGTCCTTGGGGACTGGATTGCCCAAATTGACCTCCAAATGGATCAATCTGGCGAGTCTCAACATAAGAGTTGCCGGATATTATTCCGGAGGAACAAACTGGAACGAACCACACTGTCGAAATAGTCCCTTGGTGGACTCCTTCTAGCGGTTGTGAGCTAGTCGGGACAGATGGTATGCCGGAAAACATTGTCGGAGTGACGGCAGGGAGTTCTGTTGTCGCTGTGTCATTCGACACAGTCCTAGATGTTGTCGGTTGTTCAGACATTTTGAGTCTATCCAATAGATTGCCTAGCGATTCTACAAGAACTTCCACTGGTGATAGACTAACTTCTGATGTAGAAGGAAATAGAGTGACCCCTACTCCAAAATGTGTTGGAGTACTTGCTTGTGGATCCTCTACAATTTCCTCTATCGCAATCAAACCCGGTGGAAGGGGAAGACCGTCAGGTCCGTAAAATATATCTGGTGCCGAAGAAGGGGTTGAATCGACAGCGACAGTTGTTTGAGGAGCAAGACTCTCTGAACCGGTCACAGATGGAACTGGTTCAGTAGTGCAAGTATTTGCTCCCAGACTAAGATCAGTGTTACTGTCCCTCTGTGGCTGTTGAACTTCTTCTGTAGAGGCAGGGTTTCCAGAAATGTTTGGAGTAACCGGAATCTCAGATGTCGTTGGAACACTTGTTCTAACTTTGATAGGAGATTTCAAACCGGTTAAACGAGTTCGCTTTGTCCGTACTGTTTTCGATTCTGGAGACAAAGACGGTTGACTCGTAAGCCTCCGCGAACGACGGGGTTTCAATTGACTTTCTTCCATGATTGCGGATTACTCGATCAACCAAAATACAAAAGGGGAAAATGTGTTTCCGAATTAAATGAATTTTTTAGACGCTTTTAGACACAACTTGCTTTTTCAATTTTAAAGAGTCGAGAAAAAGCTAAAGATGACTCTAGTCTCCTTCGATGTTTTAACGAGCCCGAAGTGACAAATGCTCGGATGGAATTTTTCTGTTATAGAGTCTGAAAAAGGCCAAAAGGAACTGCTCCGGAGTTCTAGGTAGAGGGTGTGCCAAACTTTTCGCAAAACTGCAGAATACTTTTTAGGGTACGGGCGGTCGATCTTCCTGAATGCTGTGTTCAGTGCATTGCGATCAGTAGGGTGGCCGACACGGCTTCCTAAGGATAAAGGTTTATGCCTATAGGGGTCTCCCAATATATACGCGACGGTACGTGGGAGCACTATCCGTACTGGCGCTATCGTCCCTCAGGAGGAATCACCCACCATCAACGAGATCGACAGTCACCAGGCTTTACGACGCTGGAATACGTCTCTAGCCTAGACCTCTATGTTGTGCGTTATGTTGCAAAGCGTTGTTAAGTTCATTCAATTTATTTTAGGTTGATCTTTTTAGAAGTTTGCCTTTTGAGGTTCACCACGAGATGTATGATACAATTCCTAAATGCAGTCTAAAGATGATAAGCAAGCTTTATATCTTTTCAACTTATGAAAATCCTAGCTACTAAGGGAAAAGAAAGACATCATCTTTTCTCAAAGAGCAATCATCACACTCTAATGCACTTTTCCTAAATCAGACATGCAAACTATCAAGATGCAAATGCACAATGCAGGTGTTTGTTTTCCGCTTTCTTAGTATTGATGCCTACAAAGAAAGCTTTTTGTACAACTTTGAATTTGCTTTTAAATGACAAATACAAACAAGTTACTTTTTCCAAATCAGAAAGGGTAGAAGAGATTACACACTTAACGATTTTCGAAATGAATACTTGTTTCGACACTTAAAAGAGACAAACTCAAACCAATAAGCAAAAGAAAATGTATAATCAACTGTAAACAGCCAATGAACTCTCTCCTAAGATCACAATCAACAGATCTGAATCAAGGGCTACAGGATGACTATTTCACTCTTGCAAAGGAAAACTGCAAATGACGCCACAAACACATAAAAACACTCACAGTCTTTTTGTACAAAAGGAGGCAAAATTTAAGCAGAGAAAAGGAGTTATCAGACTGGTACCTATGCTGGTTACAGGATACAAAAATCAGAGATCAAAACAAGGCAAAACAGAGCAGAGAACCCCAGCTGCACAAGGCCTAACTGGTTCAATGCAACCTCAACACAGGGGTTTTGACATTCAGCGCAGGTAGCCTTCACAGGACCTGCGTTGAAATGCAGAACCTCTTCACAGGGGTCACGCTGAAGGAGAAACGAGAGTTTCTCATTAGGTTCTGGGTCACAGATTGCTATTTAATCTACAGTTTCAGGCCAAATAAAAGCAACAAGCAAGGTGCAATCAAAGGGATGCTTTGAGGGAGTACTAAGATCTATCACAAAGGATCATCAAATCATTTGTGAGTCCATTGTTCAGATCATAGACAAGTCCAGTGATTGGATCAAAGCAGCAACTGTCTACTTTGCATCTGGGAATAGCAGATGCAGTTCGATTGTTGCTGTCGAGCCTATGAAACAAACAATGATAGAAACACAAATAAAATGACTAAACAGATCTCCCCAGCGGAGTCGCCAATTTTTTGTGGGGAAAAATGCCTATGCAGGACGATCCTATCCACCTAAGGTGTGACAGTGCCTTAGCAACAAATAGAGACAGCTATTCTAGTATTCTTCCTTTATGAATTAAGAATGAAGAGAGATAGATGGACTAACCGGTGTCTTCCGTTTGTCCCTTGATCCGGTCTCTCTTCTCTTTGAGGGTTCCCAGCTACTTGCCTTCTCGCTCGCCCAGCTTCAAGAGGTTTCTGCAAGATCACAAGAAGAGAACACTACACAAGACATGGATTCATATTCATAACTAGTTCAGGATTAGAAATAAACTAAACATACTAATGCAATCATACATCAAAGATACATCAGTATATAGGAGAAACCAAGATAGCTTTATTGATGAATAACAAGGTTCAGGAAGAGTTACAACCCAGAGGGCTCCAATCCAGCATCTCCTTCCCAGCAAATGAAATTCCTATCTTCACCCCCTTCAAAGCATTAAGCACCCAATGATTCCAATCTCAAAACAACAACAATTCTTTGCAATAACAAAATTCCAGCCTCTGGATCTCATGGAGGAGAGATCCATATATAGATGTTTGGAGAGAGGATGAGTCAGCTTGAGATCTGACTAGTGTCCTCTCACTCTGTCAGTTCTTGATTCCACTTGGAGGTTCTTGCTTCCACTTGGAGATTGGGAACCTCTTACTCATCACCAGTAGAATTCACTGAGGCAAGTGTCATTGAGGAAGATTCTGGAAGCTTCCTGGGTCTTGACACCTCTTGGAATGAACCTGCCATTTGGCAATTCTCGCTCAACGCACCCTAGTAGTGCTTCTACCTGCGTTGCAGTGCAGGTAGCCAGTGTTGGCTTTGACATTCAGCGCAGACAGCTAGTGGAGCCATTGAATTTATCCCGAATTGACTTGTTTTTGAGTAGTTTCTGGTGGAGAACTTCTGTGAATTGCTGTGGTTTGTTAGCCTTGTTCCTCTAGGGGTAGGAACAACATGTTTAGGGACTTTGGATCCCTTAGATTATGGACATTTCATGCTTAATGCTGTAAGGCACAAAAATGTCTATAACAACAGTAGTCATCCACTACCTCTTTAAATCGGTTTGCCAAGACCACTGAAGCAGCTCCCAGCAACAGAGTGTCATCTGCAAACAACGCATGGTTTATGCTTTTTACTCCTCTTGCAATGTTTATTCCCATTATTCCCATTATTTCTTGCTCTGTCTGTTTTCTATTCAAAAGGAAGCTTAACACTGATGCTTGGATGACAAAGAGCAAGGGGGAGAGGGGACACCCTTGCCTCAACCCTCTTGAGGCTTTGAAGAAGTCCGTGGCTCTCCCGTTCACCAGTGGGGAAATCCGTGGCTCACTAATGCAAGCCTTGATCCAATTGATGAACTTATGCCCGAATCCAAATTTATGAAGGACCTCCAGCAAGAATCTGTGTCTAACCCTATCAAAGGCACTTTCAAGATCAAGTTTGATAACCATTCCTTGCTCCTTCCGGGCTAAACTTGAGTGGATTGCTTCTTGAACCAGTGTGTAGTTGTTTGCTATTTGTCTTCCCTGGATGAAACCCCCGTGGTTCTCAGGGATAATGTCCGGGAGGATAGTTTTCAACCTGTTCGCTATCACTTTTGTTATCAGCTTATAGCCTATATTACAGAGGGAGATAGGGCGGAATCTGGAGAAGGAGTTTGCACCTCTTTCCTTGGGGATGAGGGTCAAGAAAGTCGAGTTAGTGCTTCCCCCTATCTTCTGACAATTTTGAGACTTCCGGACCATCCTGCACAAATCTTTTTCGATAATTTGCCAACAGTGCTGTAAGAATCTTGCTGTAAAGCCATCAAGCCCTGGAGCCTTGTCCGGCTCCATAGAGAAGAGAGCTGTTTTGATCTCGTTATTTGTGACTTCTGCTTCCAAGAACTGATGCTTTCTATTAGAAATCCGCTTGGGAACCTCATTTACAGTCAATGGAATTTGAGCCTGTCCCTCTTTTTCATTATACAACTTTTTAAAATGCTGAAAGGCCACATTTTTTATGCTTTGAGTGTCTCTGTGAATAGCGTTCTCTTCCCTGATTTCGATGATGCTGTTGGAGTTTTTTCGAGCTTGGGCTTGTTTATGGATGAAGGATGTGTTTCTGTCACCTGCCTTGAGCCAGAGTCTGCGAGATTTGGTCCTCCAATATCCTTCCTCGGCCAGACTTGCTTTGAGCAGCTTTTGTTGGAGATCTGCTTCTTTTTCGAGAATTTCTTTTGTGATCTCCTCATTTTCTGAATTATGCTGGTGGATCTCTAGCTGGTCTTGTAACTTCTTTCTTTCCACTGTAGGTTATGGGAGAGATTTTTCCCAAACTTTAAGGGCTGCCTTCACTTTCCTGAGTTTTTCCTCCCACACAAAGAACGGAGAGCCATTAACAGGTTGCTTCCACATATCCTTTACTAGTTGCAAGAAGGATTGCTCCTTGATCCAGAGAGGATTGAATTTGAAAGGAGTGGGGCCTTTATCCCAATGAGCTGAGAGTTCTAGCTTAATGGGCCTGTGATCAGAGACATTGCATGGAAGAATATGCATTCTAGTATCTAGACCAAGAAGTAAAAAAGAACTTTGCACAAGAAATCGATCTAACCTTGCAGCGATGTGGCCTGGGCCAAGCCTTTTATTGGACCAGGTATATTTGCCCGACGAGGGTTTGATGTCGATCATGTCCCAATCCTGGAGTAGGTCTTCAACCCACTCTCTCGCTGGATCCCTTACTATGCTTCCACCACGTTTTTCAGCCGCAGATAGCGTGAGGTTAAGATCTCCAGCGATGATAATATTTGCTAGATCTTCAGAGTCTGCCAGCTCTCTGATAGAATCCCAGCAATTCTTTTTTTCTCCTGCGCTGACCGGGATGTACACATTAAAGAGACAAAGGATCTCATCTGTATCAACGTGCTTTAGTTTTGTGAATAACCAGTGGGTGTTGGCGATCTCTTTCACCTTTGTGATCTTGCTTGGATTCCAAAGGGTACCCAGGCCTCCTGAGGCACCTCTTGCTGAGACAGCTTGCCCTTCACTTTTTTTCCAGAGATTTTTGCCTATTTGGAGGAAGACCTTGTCCTCCATTTTAGTCTCCTGGATGAGGAGTATGTCAGGATATTCCGATCTTATCAAATTTTTTACTGCTTCTTCCTTGATTTTGCTCCCCATACCCCTACAATTCCAGGAGACGATTCTCATTACTTATTTTTGGAGTGGGGAGCTCCTTTAGAGCTCTGGGGCGGGTTTCTATTCATCTTCGGAGTCTTAACCAGGAGTTTCTCAATAGTGGGTTGGCTTCCTTGCAGTTTGTCTTTGTATGTCTCCTGCTCTCTTTTTTCACGGGCTGATTTTCGGCCCCTTAAAGATCTTCTGGCCGAAGTTTGTGTTTCTCCTATCTCACCTTCTTCTTCTGAATCTTCTGAGGTTTGTACTTCCTCAGCCTCTTCTGAGGGTGAGTCCTCCATTCTGTCTGTTTTGCTATCTGTTCTCTCTGGTTCCTGAGGGGGTTCTTTTTGGGCCGATTCCTTCTTTTGTGTCTCTAGTTCGTGGACTTCCTCTGATGCTGAGCTGAGTTGAATAAATCTGTTTCCTTGCTCTTCCCTGTGTGGGTTTTGAGATCCCATTTGAAGAGATTTCCCGTTGGCATTTCCTGTTTTTGGGGCTTTGTTTTTTGTCCTTTTGACCTGCATCCACCCGTCCTCTTTGCCTTTCTCTGATTCTGCATTTTTTGGACATCCTCTGGCGAAGTGGCCATAGACCTGGCACTTCCTACATTTGAACGGCAACTGCTCATAATCCAGCTTTTGGAGATGCGTCCAACTGCCAACTCTGATATTTATTGCCTCAGGGAGCCCAACCTCAAGATCTACTTCAACACAAATTCTCGTGCAGTCGTATTGATCTTTGCTGTTAGCTCGATCTATGAATTTACCCAGGGTATTTCCGATATGCTTGAGGGATTCCCAGTTCCAACAATGCATTGGCAGATTAGGAAATCTAACCCATACAGGCATGGCAGTGGGCACGTCGACTGCTGGATCGAAGTCTGGCATCCACTTATTGAGATACAGTCCTTGGGGGCCCATGAAATAGGGTCCATTTCAGAAGATCAGATCCTTGTCTTCCTTTTCTGAAAATTCGAATAGGAAGAAACCCTTCCCCAGAAAGTAAGAGGTGACTTTGCCCAAGGCACGTTCAGACAAAGAAAGGGAAACCTGGATCGGTTTCTCAGGCGGGAGTGAGATCTCCAGGATGTCATCAAGACGTTTCACGAATTTCGAAGCCTCAGGGGCTTTCTTTTTTGGCAGAGATTTCAGAAGATTTGAGAAAGCTTGTGCTTCAGCGGGAGAGGGAGAAGAGGACTCCATGAAGAAAGACTCAGCTCGGACGGATCGAACTCCTCCAGATCTCACCGGGCATATTCGCTTGGATCAGCTTGCAGATCGGATTAGTCTGCCAGTCCAACGAGAGAGCTGAGGATCGCTGCTCGGAAACCCTTAGGCGGCCGCTGGGCCGAGAGTCAATGCTCGGTGCAGAGTCGGCTCAGCGCAGCGCGGATCCGAGGTCGTCAATACAGCTCGAAACTCCAAACCTTAATAGGTTCATGATTCCTTATTTTTCATTAATCTTACAGTTATACAATAAATTATTTAAAAATTAAATTTTATATTATTTTAATAAAATGATACGTTATCTAATTTTAAGGTTACAAACAAGCTAGGCACCAAATTAGTGTATGAGACCTCTTATTTTTGGGACAAAGGATGCACCTTTGCACAAAGATTTGATTGCTAAAGTCTATGAAGGCATCCCCTCTTGCTTTGAACCTTTGACCTATTACTAGGAAACACATGCTCTTAACCATTAATAAACAAATTCATAAATTATAGATTAATTGTTTTGTTTGGTGTTTTTTTCTCTAACAAGTTTTAGGGTTGACAATAAAAACCACCTTCTAAGAATTAAACTATCAAGAAGAGTCCTAACTTCTTATAATCCATTTATCATTAAATGAAATAAATAACATATGTAATATAAAAATTAAAGTATTAAAAATATATATAAATATACACTTTCCCTTTTATTATTATTATTATTAAAATATTTTGAAGTAGATATTTTAATGTAAATACATATATCTACATAGTTATTTGTATTTTTGTTATCATAAATATATATACAATTATTCAATTTTCACGATCATATTATAATTTAAAGTGATTTTTTTGTTACTATTATTATGTATTTAAATTTATTGCAAAACCTAATTTTTTTATTTGTATTTTTCACTAATTTTATTTTGAAATTCAAAGTTAGACCACATCATCATGAGCTTATAATATTTTTGTAAATATTTATTATAAAGAATGAAAATTATCGTTGTTAAAAAAAAATTATACCATTTTTAAATTACACATTTAAAATATTAAAATAAATTAAATAATTTTATTTTTTTAATGGATTTTTAGAAATCGAATTTATTTTTCTAATAATTTTAGTAAATATTAGTAATAAATAAAATTTAAATCTTCACTAATAATGATGAGTTCCAATATTGATTTGACAATTTTTTTTAGTATTTAAAAGAACACTAAAACATTACCAAAATAAAAATATTGAAATCAAAATTTGTAAACTTTTGTAATTGATTTAAATGTATATTTCATTGATAATGAAGTTGCCATAAAAAGGACAATTAAAAATGGAGAAATTGTTAGGAAATTTTATTAAAACTTAACCGATAATAGGTTGTTGATGAGCCAAAATAAAACATTTGAAAAAATCACTATTGGTGGCCTTTTAACCCCATCCAAAAATCAGAAAGAAGAATATGACATCTCTACAAGAATTTAGAAAGAAAAATAATTCATAGATTTGGAGGACCTTAGACTCATATGACATCTCTACAAGAATTTAGAAAGAAAAATAATTCATAGATTTGGAGGAGCTTAGACTCTCTTGATAACGTCAAGTTCTATTGCAATTTATTTTCCTTAGTAACCTTCTTTGCTCCTCTACCTCACTCAAGTCAAGTCAATAAACTAGATTTTCAATTTTCCAAACCAACGAGCAATAATACTGTGTTATTGGTTATTTAATACACCAATAGGTATCCCAGCATTACCATGATAGTACTTGATGGCATGCCCACCATACATACATGACCATGATCATGTCTGACAACTCCGGGGTGCCTCAATCTACCGGCCACTCTGCTCCAGCTTTTTTGGTAGTTTGCTTTACAACTTTGACTCCAGATGTGATCACAAGTGTTGGACGATAAGACAAATCCATTATAACATTCAATGCTAGCTCTGTGCAAAAATTTCAAATGTTATTAGCCTACCTATGATTTCAAACTAAAGGGTTTCCCGCAAGATTTTTGAAATGAAATTTCAAACTAAACAGTTGCCCAGAAGATTTTTGAAATGAAATAAACCCATCGCAGGATTATCCTTGAGTTCCTGAATACGAGTTTATCCAGGATGTCATTTATGTCATTAATCAGTAGAATCCTGGGGCTAAATACAAGAGATCCAAAATGGTGTGATATTGAATGGGATGCAACAACCGGACCATTGCAGATGAACTATTATCCTCCTTATCCACAACCATTTCGTACAATGGGAATGACTCCTCAGGCAGAATCTACACTCCTTAACCTCCTTTACCAGGGCCGAGTAAAAGGTCTTCATTTTTAGTTGTAGGATGAAAGATGGATTATCGTGCCTTCTATAACCAATTAATTAGTAGTCAATATGGGAGAATTACTACAAGTAATTGTACATGATAATGATTTAAGTTGTTGTTTGATGGATTAAATGCTTAGATAAATTATGGTGATTGTTGCTACTTGCAGGTGTTGAGTAATGTAAGATGCATAAGTGTTGTTCTTAGGGTTGTACTGAATAGAAGAAGCAAAATGCTCTTTATTACATATCTATGGGGTCCCCCTTCTATGAAATTCATAAGGCATGCACCAGTGCTGGTAGATTTAGAGCATCCACTATTGTACAAACCACTTATGTGAGCCACAAGAGAAAAGAAGGCTAATAAGGAAATAAAAAACACAATATTAACATAAATTGACCTTATTAAGAGAGTCTAAGGTCCTCCAAACCCATGGATTATTTTTCTTTCTAAATTCTTGTAGAGATGCCATATTCTTCTTTCCAATTTTTGGATGGGGTTAAGAGACCACCAACAATAAATCTTTCAAATGTTTTACTTTTTCTCATTAACAAATTATTATTGTAGAATTGAGGCTTCTGTGATCCATGACAAGCATATGATAGGGGTTTCGGCGTAAATCACATTATTTGACAAATGATTGATAATGTGATTTACACCAAAACCCCTACCATATAAATTATTATCGGTTAAGCTTTAATAAAACTTACTAAAATTTTCCCCAATTTTACTTGTCTTCTTTATGGCAACTTTTTTTTTTTTTCTCTGCAAATACTAAATTCTATTAGCTGAAAAGAAGAATATTTTTACATAGAGTTGAGGCCTCAGAAATCATAGCTTGAGGACACTCAACACAGCAGAACTACCCCCTTACAAAAAGAAGCTGGGGAGACCAGTTACATATAGCAAAAAACCAGATATAAAACACAGAGAGTGACATGTTTAGCTGAGAAGGAGACATTGGCCACAGAAGCGCGAAATCAGTGCAAACCAGCAGTAAGTGTATCACCAATTCCCCAGCGGGAAGCCAAAAACAACAGGTCATGAGTGCTGAATCCTGACTGTGAGCGAGGATGCCTGTAGGTGGTTATCTGAGCAGTAGCCAAAACAGAAAGGAAAAAGCGGTCCCAGGTGGCGCTACCCTTCCTTAACCTTGCCATGATTCTTTTCCTCAACCAGACACGCACTGCCGGTCCTCAGACTCTCATTGCCATCCAAATCGCTGACAGGCATTGCCATGGAGTGACTTGCTTCACAATGAGTCCCTTCCTCAACAGCAGGGCCTATGTCTTCAAGGGGCGGAATACTTTTAAGAAATTCCTCCTAACCAGACTTCTCACTTTTCCAATTCTCCGGGCTAGCTTTATCCATGCAATGCTCACTGATTTGGGAAGGATCAGGAGCAATGCAAGCCAAAGGGGAGACTTGATTTTCCTCTTCCGAGAGGATAATGGTGATATGAGCAGTAATAAGAGGCCTGTTCAAATTGCTTTGCAATTTAAAGTGCGTGGTTTGGAAAGCACTGTTCGAAACTGGCTTGCACCCAGAGCTCAAAGGTGGCATAGCCTCATGGGTGGGGGGAGGATTGATGGGCGCCTTCTCAGGTTCCAGAGGAGTGCTTACCCCTGAAAAAGTTAGCCTAGAGCTCGCGTCTGTGAGCAAGAATCAGCCCGTCACCATCTACCCCCGCTAACCAGGTTCCATTGCCGTGAGACTGAGCGCAAGGTGTGAGGAAGACACAAAGGATCGACATGATTATAACAGAGGGAATGTTGCGTTGAACAGCGCGAGCCATTAATGCAAATCTCCTACCAGATCCAGCCTTAAAACCTCCCTCCCGCTCGCACAAGGTGAAGTCTTGGAAAGCCACGCTGCTCTGCAGCTGGTCGTACCAGGCTTTAATGTGTTGCATGATGAGCATTAAGAGTTGTAGTGCCACCCGCATCCGGGGTTCTTTATGGCAACTTCATTATCAATGAAATATACATTTAAATCAATTACAAAAGTTTACAAATTTTGAAATCAATATTTTCATTATGGTAATGCTTTAGTATTTTTTTAAAATACTGGAAAAAATAGTCAAATCAATATTGTAATTCGTTGACGATGGTCAATACTAACAAAATTCACAAACCATTGTGACGCCTAAAATAATCCTCCCCTTAAATAATACGTCTTGTTAAAAGGCCTAATAGGTGGGACCTCTCTTAAAGATATACCTCTCAAATAATATTATTCAAGGAATAACTGATTATGATTAATTGTATGGCATCAGAGCTATGTATTATGGCTTGGATATATATGTGATCATATGGATTATGGTATGATTGAAGGGTGGTTGAAGTTGTTGTTTAAGTGCATGAGAATAAACATTTTATATAAGATTATAAATTTATGCATTGTGAACACTATGGTAATTGGTATGTGAGTATGTTGTAAAGTTGTGTGCCATACAGAAATTGGATTTCCGATGTTATATATCTTGCATGCCAATTATCAAATATTTCAACCTCTGATTGACATATGTTTGAATGACATTTTAGCGATTTGTTTTTCAGAATCAATGTATCAGAACTCCATAGATTAGTATTGCAACAATTTGTTTTGCAGCAACAAACTTTCAATTTAATTAAATGTTACACATTCTAATACAATGCCCATTCGTGCCTTAATGCAGTGTTTTTATTTACGTTGATAGAGTGATGGGGCAAGTGATATGGCTCATTCTAATTGGTTTGATTGATCGGTTCATTGGTTTGCTGCTCTTTCATGGCACGTTGTAGACCCAAGTCAGTGCCTCGACACGTAAATGTTATACTTTGGAAACTCAATACTTACCTCCCTCTTCTCCGACATTTACTCTGCCACCCTTCAGTTCTTTTCTCGATGCTTGGAATTTTGAAAACCCTCCAATGAATTGACTCATTATGCTACAAATCTCGTTACCCCACGAGGTTAGTTTCATGAGATGTTGGTAGAAAAGTTCATTGCTTCAATGGTTCAATAACATGATGTGGAATTGAGTGTATAAACACAATTTCTTTTTCACACATTGCACCAGGTATGTATCTACACACCACCATTATTTTCATGTGAAGCACACAGATTTTTATTCCTTCCTCTTTCAACCTCTTCCCCTTGACTGTTTGCGAACTATGTATGCATGCCAGTCTTTCTTGGGCGATTATAGAATTCATTTGTTGGGTTGTGTGTCTCTTAAGGTTCAGTTAGAAAATATTTGCATGGTTTCATAAGCTTAGTCCCTGTGCATTAGAGACTTGGAGCCTTGGGATAATTGGTTTGGCATTTACTCAGGCGTTACCATAATGGTCATGGAAGTTTATGTGAGTGTAGTTGTTAGTTAACAAGTAGGGATTAACCCTTGCTTATAATATATGAGCACGAACAAAATGATATTATTTTCCCTCCTCAAGAACTGTCAACACATCACGCTATATTTTGTGTCGTTACGATTTGTGTTTATGGCTAAAAATGGGTTTATTGTTATTATTCCTCATCGAGTGTATTGTTCTTTGTTTACTCTAATTAACTGCATGCAGGAACTCTAGGGCCTCAGGGTCTTGAGCACAAAACCCTTGTGAAGGCCATGCACAGGGAACTGCTCAAATTTTCATTTGGTGTGGTCATTGGAAAATCTGAATGCACATTCCAACTAAATAAACAAACCCGCAACTCTGAGGGTTTATATGTTTCTTGAGACATTATGGTATGGTTTTGTTAAACATTCTTTGAGTCTATTTTAGCCCCTGTCATATTACAATTACATATGAGGCAACTCGTAAGCGTTTTACTGTCAAATCATAATGGACCATTACATTAGGGTTCTTGATTCAACCTTATGTTGAAAATTGTATAATTTTGTTGTTGGGATCTTTCGATTATGATGTGTCACTTCGTTTTCTTGTCCTCCATTACAGGTTTGTTCTAAAAATTGTAAAATAAAAAAGGTATGGACCCTTCATGTTGTTTCTCTTACTTTTATTTTTTATTACGAAGACTCATGATTCTGTATATATGTTGGCATTTGTTTTTTTGTAAAATAAAAAAGGAGAAAAGGAATCTACTTCGAATTGACCATCAAATTTGTTTAAAAGTTCATGTTGTTGCCTGGATTCATCTTTCTGCATACAAGGTTTTTCCCTATCCTTATTTGATTATTTTTCCCTCTATTTTTTCTTCAAGCTCAGTGTTTCATTCTTGAAATAACAAATGGCATTGAATCATTAGTCGCATGTGTGTAATTAGTCATTCATTTTTGCAAAATGAGGTTTTTTTAATATGAACAGAGGGAGAGGCAGGCAAAGAAGGACTAGAAATAGAGATCAACATTTGGTGTAAGAAGGGATAGGAGACCAAGGGTCTCTATCGACTTCGATGCAGATCCCCAAGAACTAAGACAATTACTTAACAATGGTGTTATTAATTTTCTGGGCTAGATAGAACCTCTGTCTATGGTACAATCACAAACAAAACAACCTACTTTGGTACAACAACCTTTTATAGGCTTTCTTGTTCCCCCACATGTTTCTTCCCTTGTTGTTAACCCAAATAATGACGATTGGGGATCAACGATTTCTGCACAACCTGTGCAATCTATACATGGTTGGACCACTATTTTACCACCTAATCCCCCTCACCACTCCCACATATCACACTTACAATATGATGCCTCACGAATATCTCACACTCCTCCTACAACACCCCTACTACTCATCATACTCCTTTTACACATCAGAATTCTAAGTAGCTTGTAATAATGGTTGGGCCTATTGCTCAACCATCAAAATGCCCAGTCATTCCCATGCCAATTACCTGTGAACAAGAGAAAAACACATAATCCTCACCCCATGGTTCTTCTCACACACCTTCTCACTTAGTCACTTCACACCCGCAACAAGAGGAGCAATAAGCAGAATCATCTCCTTCTCATGGGCAAAGGAAATGATCAGGGTTCTTTCTTATGCACTTCAGTTATGATACAGTACAAGTTACCTTACTTAACTTGTAGTTGTGTTAATATGTTTATGAGGTGAGGTTATCCGTTTAAATTGATCACCAGATGCTATGCTTATCATTTTGACAACTTATCAATTTAAGGAGAATGGTTATATTTGTGTGAATATTAGGCTTTGTATTTTGTGGTACCACTTGGATATGAGTTTTATGGAGTAGCAAGGAGCATGGAGGTACAAGGAGTCATTTTTGTTTTAGTTTATGTGATGATTACATTAATGATGCATTATATGCAGTGGTTGTTTATTTGTGATGGTTAATTCTTATTTGTGTTATATGTTACAACCAACAATTCAATTTGAAATGAAAAAGTTCAACAGATAAATGACACATAATGACTATTTATGATAAAATAAAGAGGAAACTTGATCGAATGAATTATAGAGGGTCCCACCTATTAGAGTCTAGTCTTAATTTAATTATTTTAGCAACCTTTAAAATTTTCTCCTCTTATTTATCTAATCAACTTCGATTAGAAAAATTAAAGAAACTAATCATTTTAAGACTAAAGAAAAAATACCAAAACTGCCTGAAGCCTTCTTAAAAGAGGATAAATCTATGAAGGCAAAAGGAGAACTGTTGAGGGAGAGGTATGTTATAACTTCTGGCCACTATTTTTTATAGTTTCTCACAAACTCTGAAGCTAATCTTGATGGTGACAACAAATCTATATCATCTATGGGCAACAAGCTAGGTGAATCCTTTGAAATTAGTAATTATTATTTAGGTATATTGTGTCTTTCTGATTATTTTTATTGTTGTTTGAAGGTCAAACTAATGTATTGCCAATGCTAACAACTAGTTATTTGCGGAAAAACAAGTTGGCCACATCTTACTAGCTTGAAGGATTTCATTTTGCTGCTATTCTTGTTTCTTGCTCAAATTATTATATATGATAGCTTTACATTGCAATAGTCTATGATTGGGTTAGTCAAAAGTCTTCAGAAAGGATTGAATTTTAGAATTTTGGTTGTCTGTCTCATTTCAATAAAAATCGGCCATTGATTCATCAAATACCTGTTTATATGCCTCTTTATGTCTGATTTGTTTTATACTATTTCTCACTAGTTTACTTAATTTTTTTCGTAGTTTATGCTCTACATGATACAAGGTTGTTGCCCCAATCCTAGTTAGCTTACTACCTTGTTTGTAATTATAACAACTTATGTTGTACAAAACCTTGGGCTCTAATTAGTTCGCTACTTTTGTCTAATCTTTCATTTTGAATTTTCTATTTATATGTTGCATATTTATTTATTTCAATTGTAATTATTGTAGTTAATGTATATACAACTATTTTAATTGCTACTTTGTTTTTGTACACTTGATAAAAATCCAAAAAATTCATAAAATACATAAAATAATCCCACTCCCCTTCATATACGAGCTAGCATGTCTCATTATCTCGTTGTGAGACGATATTCGAGGTAGTTGATTTGATAATCTTATAGTAACATCAACATCTTTTTTGGCAACCATACTAGTGAACGATTCGTTCCCTCAATCTTTTGAAATCTCATTACTTCCATGACAATTCAGTCTCCAGAACAAACTAACCTTGGCTTTTGGATCCATGATCAAACTAACATTGTTCATTCTCTGCTTGATTTTATTTTGAAAAATTCACTTTCCAATGAATAATGTGCTAGGAATTGGGCCATTATTTCCTGAGACATTGAGTTAGAGGAAAGAGGATTAGCTCTACAAACACGAGTAAGATAATATCCCAATCATTTTTAAGTTGATATGTTTAATTCATGACAATACAATCAAATATACAACCTAGTCTTATCCCTCGATTAAATGATTAAAGAAACATTTCCAGTTCCTTGATCGATTATATATTTAATAACACACTTACTATCCGAGAACTAAATCATGATTTTGCTTGGAAAACAAATTTTCGCTAGAATCCAACCATTTTTTCTTTCAAAAAAATCCAACCCTTAGGTTGTTTAAATACTTTTTTGATGGTGGAAGTTGATTCAGCACCATCAAAAACCCTCGGGGCACCCAAAAGCATGAAGCTTGACAACTTTAACCTAGATTTCCCAAAAATTTTGCTGGATTTTAATCAAAATCTTGCTGAAATTTGCATTATTTTTCAAGTAAAATTGTGGCCTAGTTAGACTACTCTATTTGTTATTATTAAGGATTTCAAGTTTGTGGCTTCTTCACTATTAATATTTTATTGGGGCAGCTTCATCTTAACTTCTTTTGTGATTTTGTTGCCTATCATCTTAACTTTTTTTTTTTTGGTTATTTTCCCTTTAAAATGATTTTAATATCTTTTATATTTTTTAAGAAAATATGATAATATATTTTAAAATTTTTATTAATATGATTTAAAATATATTAATTAAATTCAAATAATTTTAATATAAATTTAAATTCACTTTGAAATATATATATATATATATATATATAATCAATTATATTTATTTTATTTTTTCAATATAATTATTTTTTTTATTTATTATTTTTAATAGGTTTTTTATTATTATTATATCATATTAAGTATCACTTTTCCTTTCTTTACTATATTAATCTTTAAAAAACACATATTTTATATAAATAATATAATTTTTTATTTAATATTTAAAATAAAATTATTGATGATGATGATGATGATGGTGGTGGTTAACGTCCACTGAGACCAAATTGGTCTATCGGACCTACAATTTGGCTCCTTGTCTTTCTTGGTGAGATTGGTGCTGTAGCTTTCTTTTTTTTCTCTATGGTCTTCCAACTTCTTTTATCTTACATCTCCTTCATCTCTTCTGGTTCTTGGGACATTGGTGTCTTAGCTTCACAATCTATTGTGTTCGTCCTTTTGAAGATAGTAGGAGAAGAAGTTTGGTCTAGGAGATCTACTTTGTTGTTAAATGAAGATTTATTTTGTGCAGTATTCGAATCCTCATAACTATTGATTTGTTGGGCGGGACTTTCTCCCTGCTTGTCTTGAGAGTTGTTTCTTCCTTGCCCGATTTCTTGTGATTCAGAGCTTTCTTTAGAGTATTCTTCTTTGATGACAGTGTAGTTTTCTTTTTCGACTCCTTCCCACCATGTAGATCTATGATGGTTTTTTCTAGCAGAATTTTTCTGGGAGGCTTTTGGGCAATTTTTTGCTAGATGGTCTGTCTCAAAGCAGGATTGACATCTGAAGAGGACACTTTCATAATCGAGTTTCTGGTTCCACACATAGTCTTTACTTGTTAGGTTTATTTCAGGTGGGAATTCGGCGCTGAAGTCCATTTCCACACAGATGTGTGCATAGGTGGTTCTGGTATATTCCTCTGTTTCTGGGCACCTGCAGTAAAATTTCCCAATTACATTTCCAATGGATTTTAGCGAAGAGAGATTCCAAAGATGCAAGGGTAGGCTTGGCAATCTCACCCAAATTGGTGCTGAGGTTATGACTGTTGTAGAGGGATCGAATGATGGGTTCCATGGCTTCATGAATAGCCTTGATTTTTCCCAAAACCAAGGGCTGGAATCTAGAATACATTGTTTGCTTTCAGGATTTTCAAAATCTACTATAAAGAAAACCCTAGCACAAGGGTAGATATTAATTTCATCAGAAATGACAGGCTTCCATACCTCCAAGATCCAATTGTGGAGATCTGTCAGCTACGGCCAAAAACCATTGAACCGACAGATTAGGGCACTTTCGGAAAACTTCAAAGCCTCATTGAGTGAGGCCTGGACCACCTGGACAATCGGAGCTGGGGCTTCACTGACGATATGGGCAGGAGCTTGCCCTCTAGAAGTGGATGAGCCAGCAGCTATTTTCGCGAAGCTAAGAGCCATATTTTATTCCCAATAAAATATATTTTTTACCATTTACGTTTATTCTTTAAAATATTGGGATATAATATAATATTGAATTAAAGAATGTAATACATGCGAAATGTTGTATGTGGGATAGGTATGTTGACAAAGACATTGAATTAAAGGCGAAGTTGATGTTAATTAATCATATAATCACTCAACAACTCAAATCAACATCACCAACGAAAAATGAGCAGAAGTATCGTATCCGTGTATATGATTATGACTATTCCATAGAGTTTAGATTTAGTGAGTAATTTAATTTAATATTCTACGTTAAATTTGAATATTTAAAAATAATATTAATGTTTATTTAACTTTGTTACTCAATTATAAATCCTGAAAAATTGTTGTCGTCGAAACACAGTCTTTGTTAGGAAATAAGTTTTAAAATTTTGAATAACAGCAAGACTTGATGTGTTTCTTTTGATTCGTATAAACGTGGGTGTGTATTTTAAGTGATTGTGATAACCAGAGATACAACGAGAGATCACAACGTGGCAGTTTTGGCAAACTGCATCCTCTGTCAAACGCTGATTGGAAATGAAAGATGGAGAAATCGATTTGGGAAATTGGAAGATAGAGCTCTGAGTGTATTGACTTGACTTGAATGAGGCCAGGAGGCGCCTGGGCCTAAAAATTGACTTGAAGGGTGAAGAACCTATGAAGAAGTTTCTTCCTAATAAAAAAATCACAGTAAAAAAAATTGTAAGTGGATTTGGGAAATCGGAAGACAATTACAGAGCTCTGAGTGTATTGACTTGACTTGAGTGAGGACAGAGGCCCTGTGCCAAAAAATTGGCTTGAATGGGCAGAGGGGTGAAGAACCTACCAAAAAGTTTCTTCGTAATAAAAAAGTCACAGTAAAAAGATTGTAGTAGTATTCAGAAAATTTAAGGTCCTCCCAAACCTGAGCTCTCCGTCTGCTTCATACTGGTCATCTCTTTTACTTTTCATCTACTCTGTAAATTCAAACACACAACAAAGATTTTTCATTGTCGTAGAATCGAGTTCCTTTTTATTTACAATTTCAATTTATTTATTTATTACTTAATTCAAATTTCAATTGCGCGCCCATAGATCTCTACCGTCCAAATTTTACTTCTAATCGACGGCTGACCTTGTGATCCTCATCTCCTGTCACATGGATCAGGACAACCTGCACTTTCTATCAATAAATATAAAAAGAACGGTAGTCGACGGGATGGAGACGAACATCGATAGAGGGACGGAGTAGTCAACCAACACATCAGTCAGAAAAGAGTCACCACTCCCTGATCTTTGCCATACTATACACATGACCATCATCCATGTGAACCAGCAATCATAGAGGCATTAAATGCCTTATGGCAGGCTGGTTAGCTCTTGCCATGGAACTTATATGCAATTTGTGTGATATTAGATACACAGTGGGTGAAATCAGAAAGGGGATTTTCCTGGTTTAATGCGCACATTAACCCTGCTCAGATTACATTGAGCTGGCTCTTGTATGCGGTAACACGCGGCAAGAAGATAGATTATGAGACGAGATTTTCATTGGCTTGCACCATCTGTTTCGCTTTACATCCGTTGATCCTGGTTCAGCAATCTGACGACGTAAGGAATTTAGGGTTTGGTCCTCTAACCAACTCTTCACACCCGAGCTCTAGAGGATTCATTGTTGATGTCGTTTATGGGTTTCTTGCTCCTCCACGACGGTTTCTTGCCTTCGTCCAACTGTTGAGATTTTTGCAGATTGAGATGGTAGAGTCGGTTGAAAATATAGAAGCAAGAATGCTTGACGGACTTGTAAAACATGATTTTCATTTTCTAAATGTTGAGGATTCAGCGACTACTTGGCGTTTCTGCCTTGAACCTATTCTAATGGTCCACCTCCACTACACAGGGATGGCTCAAGGGGATCCAGAGGTAGCGGGGAAGACTATGATCCAGGAACCATCTTTGAAAGGTAAATAGGAACCATCTTTGAAGGCTATGAAGTTTTACGGGTTCCTTTTGATTTCGCACTGCGTCTTTCAATGTTTAACTGAAACCACTCTTTGTTCCATAGGTAGACGATTCACCGAGGATACATTCCAAAATCAGGTGAGAATCCCTCCTAGGGCATCATTCTACTTGCATATATATAAAGTGGATTCTAGCACATATTGAATTTATTTTTTTGACCTCTATGACAGGTAATATGGTGTGATTTCTTAGATAGACTTATGCGCAAGATCACGACCCTTAAAATATTAAGAACTTACAGCATCCTGGTTTATTTATAGGTTGGACCTATCCTCTGGTACATCAACCTGTTTACAAAAACAACTGTTTAATTATACGAAAGTAGAGGCTGAAGTGTATATGGTTTCTAATATCCCAGAATGGGTCGTGAATTAAGCAGGGCTCTTACAATTTTTTTTGAGACACTGCTCTAGACTTAGTCGTTAGAGGGCTTTGGGGGCTTCTCCTCTATGTAAAATCTTAAGTTATTAATGTACAAGATGGTTCTCTCCTTGACATGCTCCAGCTGTCGAGAGTTTTTCCGAAATGCAATACTGTGCTATTTTGAAACTTATATAATCTATGTCATCGACACTTTGTTTTAAAAGGTCCGTTATGCTATTTCTAATTTTATTTGAATGGTGGATTTCGTAGTTTCTTATTGATTTGAAAGTTAGGCCAAGAATGCCTCTGTTTTTCTTTGCTCATGGCATTGACTGATTCATTGATTGCTCCTGTTTTTAGGATTAATTGCTTTCAATTTGCTACTGTAATAATATGCAGTTAATACATTATTCTAATCTAGTGTGGATTAATATCCGGCAACATGGTTTCTGTATATATTACTATAACTTAACATTAGAGATAGATTTTGTTTAAATCTCGTAGCATTTCCTACCGACCATTATATAGAATCTCTGGTAATATTTCAAATCGAATGTTTTGCTACTATGCTATAATTAATTGCTTTTCATACTCCAGAGTAGAGGACTGATTAATGATTGGATGAACTGTTGTAGCTCTGATACCAATTGTTGTAGATCTAACCCAGAATATTATAGATCTGATATAAAAGTATAAAATAATGCAAATAAACCCAGAAATAATATGAAATGATACTTTATTGATCAAAACCCTTATGGTAGGGCAACACCATACATTCACTCCTTGAGGAAGGAGAACACTCCACAAGCCATATGCCTGTTCATACAATAATACTTCTCTTCATCTTCATATGGAGTCTCTAGCCTTTATATAGGCCTCATACATACAATACCATGTATCATTACCATGGTTTCCTCATACCATCAACTAATACCATGGGCCCCTTACATTATTATTAACTAGTTGTGGTCCCTTACATGACATGGGTTAACCACCTTATTTATTACTATGGCCCCTCCCATTATTACATTATTACCTTGGGTACCTCCCTTGGTACCCCATATTATCCCCCCTAGGTACATAACATTCCACCCCCCTAAACATGTTTCGTCCCCGAAACATGGGAAGAACATAAATAATAAGATCTACTCAAGAGAGTAGTCCACTGATACCATGCACGTGCATCTAACCATCCAAGAGAAAGGTGAACCCTCGATCTCGCTGGTGCCTCGCTCGCTTGAGATGGAAGTTGACTGCGGTAGCTCTTCTGTGTAGAAGTGTAGTAGGTGGATCTTTGTTCCTCTCGATCTGTCCTGCGGGGTTTGTTGTCCATGTGGCTAATTGGTTGCCATCTTGATTGTTGTCTTGCTGGGTGATGTGGGTGATGATATGTTGAAGTTTTAACCCACGATGGCTTTTGCTTGACTTCACCCTGCTGTGGTGCCTGTTGTGGTGTCTTCTTTGTCAATATGACTTCAACCACTGAGCCCTCCTCTGATGTATCATCACCTGTAACCTTTTCTTCTGCAGCCTCTGTTTGTGTTTGATTGTCGATCATCAACGGCTCATCATCTGATATGTCAGTCCCTTGAACATCTTCTGCTTCAACCTCCATATGCTCTACCTGTTTATGGATGGAAATATCCTGTAATGTAATTTTCTTCTTTTTATACCATAGCTTCAGGAATTTCTTCTGCACATTAATATTGATAGTACCCACGGATTCCATCCAAGGATATCCCAAAACAACATCCATATTATCCATCTCTGAAGCATAAAAATCACCATGCAACCCATATTTATCCATAGAAATCTTCAAATCCTTGTACACTTGAACATTCTCATTATCAACCTGTGTATGTTCAATTTGTTTTGCTGGGACTTGCAATTTTTTTGCCAAATTAACACTGATAAAATTATGTTTACAACTAGGATTGATAGAAACAATGATGTTCTCTTTCTGAATCAATCCATGAACCTGCAATAAAGATATACCAGTAGGAAATAACCCTTTACGTGGCTCATTCTCCTTTTTTCTAGCACGAGACCATTTGTCTAAAAGTACTTTTTCAAATTCTGCATCTGAGAGTTTGGTCAACTGTTTGTTATCAAGTGAGAGATACCATTTGTGAGCCTCATCTTTGAAACCATACCACCATGAATTCCTCCAATTTTTTTCCCATGCCCACTTCTGGTGTTTTATGTATTCTTCAATAGTAGGACCATCATCTTTTCCTGTAAAGTATGGAACCTTGCTAGAAGCCATGAATGGTTTGGGAAAAAATTCAGTTACTTGGCGAAAATTTGAAAATGTCACAGTTTCGTCAATATTGCTCAGAATCTCTATTATAACCTGTTTTTGGAAATGGAACAACCATTCTGCATCTGCCCATGTGATAGAAATCCTGATTCAGGCACTGGAATTTCAGATCTGCGCTGCTATTCTCCCGCCGTCACCCAAAATTTCTGAAAAAAAGAGCTGATTTTAAATCAGCGATATCTCCCTCATCCGGACTCCGATTCGACTGATTTTTTTTTTGAAGTTGGGTATTTTTTCCCAAAGAATCCAGATCTGCAATTAGATTTTGCAGATATTGTACCAGGACGTCTAGATCTGCACCACAAAATCGCTGCCCTGAAAATTGTCTGCAACCCCACTGATTTTTAAATCAGCGATATCTTCTTCATCCAGACTCCGATTCAACCGATTTTTTTTTTGAAATCGGCTATTTTTTCACAAGGAATACAGATCTACAATTAGATTTTTCATATCTTGCACCAAAATGTACAGATCTGATCTGCAAATTCGCCACCCCCGAAACCCTGCAAAAATGAAAAAAAAAATTCTCCACGGTTTGCCCAAGAAAATGCTCTGATACCAATTGTTGTAGCTCTGATACCAATTGTTGTAGATCTAACCCAGAATATTATAGATCTGATATAAAAATATAAAATAATGCAAATAAACCCAAAAATAATATGAAATGATACTTTATTGATCAAAACCCTTATGTTAGGGCAACACCATACATTCACTCCTTAAGGAAGGAGAACACTCCACAAGCCATATGCCTGTTCATACAATAATACTTCTCTTCATCTTCATATGGAGTCTCTAGCCTTTATATAGGCCTCATACATACAATACCATGTATCATTACCATGGTTTCCTCATACCATCAACTAATACCATGGGCCCCTTACATTATTATTAACTACTTGTGGTCCCTTACATGACATGGGTTAACCACCTTATTTATTACTATGGCCCCTCCCAATATTACATTATTACCTTAGGTACCTCCCTTGGTACCCCATATTATCCCCCCTAGGTACATAACAAAATCTGGTAGCAATGAAAAATAAATCAAAACAAGGAAACTAGCAAAATGGGTTGTGTTTATGTTAGGAAACTTTATAACCGTTCAATGATTATTTGGGTTGTGTTTATGATAGGAAACTTTATAACAGTTAAATGATACCTCTGGATTGTGTTTAGGTTAGGAAATTTTATAAAGGGTGAATTATATATTTTTATATAGATTTTTGTGTTTTTTTGGTGTGCAACATCTTGTGTATTTTTATTTTTGGTGAGGTGTATTTTTATTAGTTTTTTGTGTTTTTTTTATGTTTTTGCTTTTATTGATGTGTATTTTTATTAAAAATATTTTGTAAATTGTTATTTATTTTTTATTATTAAAAAAAATAAAAAGAAATCTCACAAGTTATATTTAATTGCAAGATAGAGTTTATTCACTAAGGATTGACCAATTACTTTATCTGTTAATATTACAACAAAATCTATTTATTTATTTATATTTTTTTCATTTTTCTTCCTAAATTATATTTTTAACCCATTAATTTTTTTAACATATTTTTTATTGTGTTTACATGAAAAGAAAGTATGGTTTATTGATGATGATGATGATGATGGTTAACGTCCACTGAGACCAAATAATGATCTATCGGACCTAAAAAGACAAATTATTTATTTTGATTTAAGATTTTATTCCTATGCTCAAAAAGCTTGGAGAGAAGCCTCCCGAGATCACTATAATTTTGGCATTGTAAAAGGCTAGGAAGGTCAGTATTGTAACAAAGGTTGTGGAATTGAGATCTAATGTGGTTGTATGCAGGGCACTCTAAGAGGAAGTGGTTTTCATCCTCGATGCTCCCATTCTCACAAATATGGCAGATCCTTTCCATCCATGGCGTTTTAGGAACTACCCAGCGGCCAGTTTCGCTATGGAGCTCATGGGAATTCATTCCAATCTTTGCTATATTATAAAGTAGTCTTGAAGTGCCAACTACCGGGTGAAGTAACATATTTTTAATTGTGTTGAAATGAAACGAGTATGATTTATTATGTAGTTGTGGTAAAGTGCCAATTATGAGATGATTAACTTCACTTGACTTCTTATAATGTTGTGATTAAATCCCAATTAAGGTGATAAACTTCACTAGCCTTTGGTTTTTATTTTTATGTTAATTGTTTAATTTAAAATTTACTAAACATTTCATAATAAAATTTGGAAAAAAAAAACTAAAAATAATTTTAGTTTTAATTAATATTAGTGTGTTAAGAAATTCTCAATTAAATTTAGTTTCAATTTGAAATGAGTTGTAATTATGGTTAAGAAAGAATTAAATGAAAGAAAGGAGTTGAAAGTGTTATTCAAATGTAAGAGAAGGAAAATGAGTGAAAATGTGTTTGAGGAATAGAGTATAAAGTGTATATTATAGAATTTTATGAGATATCATTTTACATAAAAATTAGGAGGAAAAAAGAATTTCAACATCCTAAATATGTGTTACACAAAAATATCGTCACCATGATTATTTGCAGTCAGTATGGGTCTATCATCACTTGTACTGTCCTCCTAAGCAAGTCTAAGACCTCAGCTCTTCAAATCAAGCTTTGGAAGTGGGAGAAAGACATTAAAAATCAATGTAACTCTGGTTCCGCACTTTCTCTCATGGTCACCTGCGGTCCCGCACCTTCTGTGTACAAAAGATGCGTACCTACCCGCTCTGTTCCTAACGGTGTAGGTGCGGACCCCTGTGAAAGTCAAAAGGCGTAATTTTTATCTTAAAAAACTCACTTTGGGTTAATTCTAGAGTTTTCTAGAACGAATTTTGACGTGGATTGTTCGCTCTGAGGTGGTTCATGCAACCCAAAAGAGAAGGAGCTAATCCCTTGACTAAAGGAGCTATCCCTTTGAAGGAGGGCTTTATCCCTTTGAAGGAGGACCTAGTAACTTCCCTCCATTGCACTATAAATACAGGCATTGGGGTGAGGACTAGGGAGGTTAGAAGCTGAACATTTTGAGGGTAAATGCTGGTGAAATTGAGACTCTTTGGTTGAGCTTGAGAGGAGAGATCACATACCTCTTGGTTCCATTGGAGAGTGAGTGAAACTTGTCAAAGTAGAGGAGACATCTTGTTGGACCCTGGGAGGAGCTTGTACAGCGTCAAGGCAAAGGTTGTAAGGTTCTTCTTCTTTTGAATTAATACAATCAAACTCATTTTTCTCAACAAGTATCTTATGTTATTTGTTTCATGGACTCCTTGACTTTCATGTTAAATATGTTTTATGCAATTGGTTTTTCAGGTGCTATTTAATGTGTTTGCCTTGTTTGTGTTTGCAGATTCGCGAAAAGGAGCTCATTTGGATCAAAGGAGCGAGGGCATCCACAAGCTTGCGTTGGACCAAAGGTAGGCCCTAAAAACCTTTGTTTGCTATTGTTAATTGAAGCATATTTAGAGAAAGATAGTGTCTGGTTGGTTTGCTTGTCGTTAGGTCTTCTTTAGATTCTAGGAAGGTCTATCTTGTCCGCAAGATCGACTCATTCCGCGCGACAAAATGGCGACCATACTGGGGACTTGATTGTTTTCTTTGTCTATACTTTGACCTGAGAAACTGTATTTTCTGTTTCTGTTTTTGACTTGATGATTGTGGGATTGGGTGAATTTAGTTAATTTTGAGTCAGTTTGTATTTTTCATAGTTTTGGGAGAGGTACGCACCCTATGAGTTAGGCACAGTGCATACCTGTACGCACTTTTCCTTTGTGCACAGAGCGTAGACGCACCTGTGTAAATAGGTTTCCTGCGTACCCTGTCAAAAATTTGAAAAATTTTAAATTTTTCTCTTTTTTATTAGTTTAGAATTTGTTTATAGGCTTTAGCCATTTCCCAGACCTGCTTGTTCCCTGTCAAAAACTTTCCTTGGTTTGATTTCATTAGCATTAGGGTTTTAGGTGGAATTCCTAGGAATTTTGCTTGTTGGGTTTGTTTTTCGTTTTGGTTGTGTAGTGGCTCTGAGCTTAGAAGCCCTAGGGACCTCAGATTACCTTGGTGTCTACTGGTCTTCTTGTGAGTCTGACCATTTATGAAATCTCCCCTTGTTGAGGAATTCGCTTTGAGTTTTCTCATTTCAAAATTTCGAAAAGCTTGTAGTTGAAAGTTTGGAATTTTCATTTTTACAAAAAGAAAACGAAAGATTGGTTGTTTTTTGACTAATTGTGATTCTGCATACATTAGTCCTTAGCTCACATTTAGCTAAGTAAAACATCCTCAAAAAGACTTTTAGTAGGCTTTGACTTCAAGTAGCTTTCTATAGTTTGTAGCTATCAAAGTTAGTCATTTTCATTAGTTTTGAGTGTTTTATTTACAAAATATAAAAAAATCTCTTTTGGAAAAGTTTGTTTTGTAGTGATTGAGTGCTTTGAAAAGAAAAAGAAAATTTTTGTGAAATAACTAGTTGTCTCGTTTCGAGTGCTTTGGAAAGGAAAAAGCTCTTCTTTTAATTTGTTTAATTGAGAAGGATTTGTGTTTACAAAGTATTTGCATTCTCAAACTCTTTCTTAGTTTAGAAGTTCATCGAAGAGAAAATATTGTTTAAATCATCTTAGGTGCATCTTTTTAGTGATTTCGAGTCGAGTCTTTACACCACGAGTTTCATCTCCGCCACCTCTTGACTTAAATAACAACCACTAAAATTAACGCTTAAAGTAAAATTCACTTAGTAACATTTTATTTCTAGGGCTCTTATACACCAACTTAGCTTAGGCTAGTGTCTTGGAGTAGGAGAGTAATTAACTCTCCAAGACAGTAAAAACAAACAAGTAGTTGTATCTTGTGGTAGGAAGAAATCCAATTGTTGCATTTATGCTCTGGGAAAGCTCCTCTTAAAGGAGAAGCACGAAATCGTGTCCGAACTAGTGTGGGAATCAATCCTTCCTCATTGGGAACGATGCCAGATATTCACGTATTAAAAACGGTAAACCTCGGATTAACCATTGTCGAGGAGCCTAGGGTCACTTGTTGGTAAACCTTGGATTATGTCAAGGAGCCTTGAAGGGGATTGAGCTTGCTACTCTGCCCTTGCGTGCGTATCAGATCGTAGACTGTTCCCCCAGGTGTATTTGTCTCAGTTGGTAGCCTTAGTGACCATATTCTTTAGGATTCTTCCTAAGGTGACAGTGGTGGGAAGATCCCACTGTACTTGGAGCAAACGTCGGCTAGACTCACTTGGATTTTCTGGGGGGTTCACTTCACTCAAGATGGTTAAGTGGAGGAACTTGGTCCAGTCTATTCATTAAGCAGGTTGCCAGGGTAATTGTTCCAACCGCCATTTCTGTACTGAATTCTGCGACGTTGGATTTCATCACCAACTAGTGTTTTCGGTCCGGAAAGTTACTGTTTGTGTGTGTTTGATCTCTAGATTCTTTAGGCGTGTGATTCAAATTTGTTTGGTTCTTTAGAGGCTTTAGGTTTTTTTCATTGAGATTTTACTTTGTTTGCATGTGAAGTAGTTAAAGTTTTTAACTGTGGCTGAATTACCAAGACAATCCCGTAGACTTCGGGGCCAGTCTCCTGAGTTTGTAACCGTGGCTGATTTACTGAGGAAGTCTCGTAGACTTCGGGGCCAACCTCCTGAAGAAGTCCCGAGCCATCTTGAAGGCTTGAAAGTCCTCGTAACTCCTAGTGGCAGTAAAGTTGGGTCACCTGAAGAGGGAGAGTCTTTGTTGGTTGTACATCCTGATTACCAAACTCTAGGAACAGGTTATAATCCTGAAGCTATTTCGGTTTCCGAACTTACTGGTAGCTTTTCATCTACTAGTGATATAGGCGAAGAACCTGAGATATCTGAACCTGTTACTCCAATATTGGGGTTTGTCTCTCCAACTTCTAGTGGTCCTAATTCACCTAGGGTAGAAAGAGTAATCACCGAAAATCTTCCTTCTGGTTTGATAGCTATTGAAGAAATTGCTCCGGAAGAAGAAGTAGGCATCCCTATCCCTGAAAATCAACCTATTATTGATCTAAGGGAGCGTGAATCAATTTTTTACAGTCCACCTAGAAGTACAACTTGGTATCTTTCTTTGACTAATTATTTGGAAAACTCAGTGTTAAGTTTTTCACCACCTTGTGCTCCTTATCATCCTAGAGGTTTTTATACTCCTGTAAATATGTCAGGTCAGTCGTCCATGTTTACTCAATCACCTGAATTTTTTTTGTACGACGGTCCTTCTGTTCCCTCTGGGTATCAGTCACTTTCTGGTACTTTTTCAGGAACATCTCCTCAACCCATTGAACAAGGGTTATTCACTGGAAGCAATGGTGCAAAGCCGTTGAGCGTAGAAGACATTCTTATGATGTCAGGTTCTATTCCCAATTCTCAACCTCAAGGTGGCCAGTTACCGCCTAGGGGCAACCTCAAGGTACACAATTTGCATCTGGGGGGCAACCTCAAGGACAGTACGTGCCTATGGTACAATACGTTCCTCAAGGTCAACCCCAGACTCAATATGTACCCCAAGGTCAACCCCAGTATCAATTTATACCTCAAGGTCAACCTCAGTATCAGTACGTGCCTCAGGGGTATCTACCCCAAGGTCAGTACTCGAACCAAGGTTTCCAACCACCCCAAGGTCAATCTTATGTTCAAGGGACGGGAAATGTACCTTTCAATTATCAAACCTACCCTCAACCCGATTATGGTCCTCAATATTCTCAACCTGTTATGGGTCAGTACCTCGGAATGAACATAGTGTGGGATCCATCGCAAACTCAACAGGTGTTGCAGCTAAATGTACAGTTGTCATCTCAAACTGGACAACCCTTAGTTTCTGGTTCACCCCAGCAACCAGTCCAGTCTAATATTCAAACTTCTGTACCTTCAGTAGTTTCTCAGTCTGGGCCTACTGCGCCTCGTACTCCATCTCAAACGACTGCTGCAACTGCCGCAACATCTGTTCAATCTACCCCACCTACTTCTGGAGTATCGACAGCTCCAGTTTCTACTGTTCTTGTATCTACTCCTCAGACATCTTTACCACCGTCTGGATCCACGATTCAAACTATGGTTCAGATGCCTGTAGGACAACCTGGTTTAAGTACGGTTGTCACAAGTCAACCACAATTCACTTATCAACCGTACCAGGGACAGTACCAATTCAGTCCTGCTGTCCAACAGCCAGTTTATCAGTATCAACCGTATCCTGGGTACACTTATCAACAACCTCAACAACCCCAGTATGGTCCGGTTAATCCTGGTTTTCCAAGAGGATACAATATCCCGAACGTGATTCCTATTCCTAGTTATCCTGGATATCCTCCTCCTGGGGTTGGTCTGATGACCCAGAGTATTAGGGATCCTAATTGGCAACTACCATTTATCGCAACTTTGGACTTACCAGACTTGTCGCGCCTAACGAACGATCCGATTAATTATCTTCCGTTTTGGCCGCCAATGCCGAATAAGTTTCTCAGTGACATTCCCAAGTTCGAAGGTAAATCTGGAGAGGACCCGTCGAACCATGTGATGACTTACCACCTCTGGTGTGCATCTAACTCCATCACAGATGATTCGATCCGTCTTAGACTTTTCCAGCGCACTCTAATTGGTCTCGCGGCCAAGTGGTACATTGAGTTACCGCGAGGCACTTTTTATAATTTTAGTCATTTAGCTACCTCGTTTTTAACTCATTTCCAGTTGCTAGTCCGATATGACAATGGCACGTAATTGTTAACTTCGCTAAAATAATCGACATCCACGTACATTTCAGATCATATTCATGAGTGGAGACGTCGATGACGTTTAGAGAAGGTATTTATTCCGGATCAAATCTTGGCTGAGTGGTTTGTAAAATCTTTGTTGCCAAGGATCACTGAAGATGTTGCTAAAGCCGGAGTTGTTACTGAGGAGCAAGTGATTGCTCAAGCACAGTACCTTGACTTGGTCTATACTCATTCAGGTACGTTACACGAAAAGATCCCCGATCTTCCCAAATCAAATCAAATCACTGCAGCTCCTTCGGGATCTCATGTCGCTGACGGTATGATTGGTACGGTTAACACTAAAAGTAAGAAGAAGTCTTCCAAGAATTCTTCTCCTATCATAACCTTGCCTGATTCCCCGACAGGAGATTCTTCTGCAGAAGTTTCCGCTGATGTTCACATTGTAGAATCATCTACGACTAAATCAAAATCTGGTGGGAAGAAGAAAGGAAAGAAGAAGAATAAAACGGACAAAAGTTCAAAAGAGAAATCTGAAAAGGCGGAATCCAATGATGAAAAGCGCAAACCTTGTTATCCATGTCTCATTTGTGACGAAGAACATTTTACAAGAGATTGCCCTCATTGAGCAGAGGTTGCGAAGATCGTCAAAGGTTCCCAAACTCCTGCTGTTTTGAAGGATCCATTTCCAAATCAAGATAGCAAGATGATAGGTTCTTCCTCGAGTGCCAATGAAGAACCCATATTGATGATGTCTCATGTAAGGATTGCGACTCGATCGCAAGATTATGGTATTAAAAGTCCTGTTGATGGCAAAGAAGCAGAATCTTCTCATTCTAATCCATCAACCTCAGCTCCCGGTTCCGATCCACTACAGATCGAGAAACCTAATCCAGACTTAGTAATCAAACCGCCCGCCAAGGGTATACTTCGAAAGTCAGCTTTCAATCCACATGCGAGAGCGGCTCAGAATTATAACATTGTTGAGGATTTAGCTATTTCACCCTCAGCAATGTCGGCTTTGGAAGTGCTGCAATCATGCCCAGCACAGCGTAAATTGCTTTTGTCGGCTATAGGAGCTGTTGATGTTCAGGACCCGAACCTTATAATCTTTGATCTAGAAAATAGTACACCGCGTTTGCCTCATCAAATGGCTTTCCAGATCCCAGTGATAGTAAAAAACAGGCCTATTCATCGGACTGTAATTGATGAGGGAGCCTCAACGTGTATTATGTCGATACAATGTTGGAGATCGCTTGGTTCTCCTTCACTAAATCAATCCCCGACAATTCTTAAGGCCTTTGATGGCCGTGGGTTTCATCCTTTTGGCATTCTACAGGATTTGCCTATAGGGGTTGAAGGAAAAACCGTTAGTCTAGATGTGGAGGTGGTTGATGCCCCTCTAGACTACAACCTTCTCTTGGGTCGAAGTTGGTCTTACGCTATGACAGCGGTCGTTTCATCGGTCTTTAGAGTCATAAAGTTTCCACATAATGGAAAGATCGTAACAATAGACAAGCTGGCTTACTTTTCATCTGACCCAGCCTCTTCGAAGAGTATTCAGCATGTTGGTAAAACGAATATCCCATATAAGGATGTTGGAGTAGGATTAGTTAAAGATGCCGGTTTACTGGGAACTTTTCCTTTTCCTCCAATCAACGCATCATCTTCATTTGCAACCATTCATATGATTACATCAGACACTATTTTTTATGACGATCCTTGGATCGTTCCTTCTGAATCTGAAATAGACTCATTTGGTAATTCTATGCCTTTGAGTCCATATGAAATTGCCTATGAAGCCGTGCAGTCTTTTCCCGACCCGTGTTCAACTGAAAATGACTTAATGAATGTGGTCCGTGAGGAATCACTTTTCACATCAACCTCGGATTTAACTACGTTTTCTAAACTTGTTCACTCTGATGAGCAAATTCGTGAAATCCTATGTGTAGATGATTTACCATGGGAAGATCTCCATCACAGATCTTCGTTTTTACCTGAGGATGATCGTTTTGAAAATGATTTCTCATCAATCTTTACGACTGAATATGTCAAGGAACCTCAGAATTCAATGAAACATCCCGATTCAGAGTTAAATTTGGGGAACATCTCTCAAACTATTCCCATTGACATTTCGGTTAAGCCCGGAATTGTTGAGAACATTCATATAGGTGCCTCGTGTACAGATGACGAAATCCAATTATATAAGGCCCTATTTCAAGAATTCCGCGACGTGTTTGCTTGGTCCTACGAGGAAATGCTAGGAATTGATCCCGTGATTGTTGTTCATGAGATCAAAACTTACCCAGATGCTAAACCCGTCCGGCAACGTTTGCGTCAGATTCACCCACGAAAAGCTGCTGCAATAATTGTCGAAGTTGAAAAACTGTTGAAAGCAGGTTTCATTTATCCGATCCCGTTAACGGATTGGGTATCGAATATTGTTCCAGTTAACAAAAAACAAGGAACAATAAGAATATGCATCGACTATAGGGACATTAATCGAGCTTGTCCAAAGGACAACTACCCAACTCCTTATATCGATCAAATCATTGATGATTGTGCCGGCAGCGAAATATTTTCCTTTATGGACGGTTTTTCCGGATACAATCAAATCAACATTCTACCTGCCGATCAACCAAAAATGGATTTCATTTGTCCATGGGGGACATTTGCTTATTGCAAATTACCTTTTGGGCTTAAGAATGCCGAAGAAACTTTTCAGAGGGCGATGTCTTATGCGTTTCATGACATCAAGCACATTGTGCAACCCTATCTCGATGACTTGCCTGCTCATTCATTACATCGAGCTGATCACCTCGTCCACTTACGAGCAATCTTTATGAGGTGTAGGCATTATCGTATTCGGTTGAACCCACACAAATGTGTCTTCTGTATAGAAACGAGTCGATTGCTGGGATTTGTAGTTTCGAAAGCCAGCATTCGCGTTGATCCCTCGAAGGTCGAAGCTATTATCAATTTGCCTCCTCCTTCGAGTCTTCGCCAACTCCAAAGTTTGCAGGGGAAAGCAAACTTTTTACGACGATTCATTCCTAACTACGCCGAGGTTACAAAGGGTTTTACACGGTTGTTGAAACAAAATACTCAATTTTCTTGGGATGAGATAGCTCAGAATTTTTTTGATGCACTCAAACACGCGTTGACCCATGCACCGTTGTTGCATCCTCCCAACTACAACCAGGATTACTTTTTGTATCTCGCCGCCTCCCATTCCACCATTGGAATGGTCTTAGTTCAGGAAGATGAATTCGGAACGGAACATGTGATATATTACCTTAGTCGAACGTTAAATCCAACTGAGCTAAAATACTCACATGTGGAGAAATTGGCATTGGCAGCCGTTCAAGCTGTCCAACGTTTTCGTCACTACATTTTACTACACAAAACTACAGTCATTTCGGATTGCAACCCTATGATCTACATTTTGACCAAACAATTGCTAGGGGGCAAGTACTCTAAATGGATCGTTATCCTGCAGGAGTTCGACTTGGAGTTTGAGAAATCTAAGTCTAAGAAATCTTTAGTTTTTGCAGAGTTAATGTGTGACTTCCCGCGTGCTGACACGGAAACTGTGGCATAGGAGCCCATTGCGGATGAATCTTTGTTTCTAATCAGCACTTTAGATCCGTGGTATGGGGATATCATCATCTATCTCCAGACCCAATCCTTTCGGTCATAAATTTCAAAGTCAAAACGTCGGAAAATTCGCTTCCAGTCCCAAAAATTCAAAATTATTGGAGATACTCTTTATCGCCGTGGGGCGGATTCTATTTTTCGACATTGCTTAACTCACAAAGAGGCTGAAAGGGTTCTAAATGACTGTCACTCTAGAGCATGTGGCGGTCATATGTCTGGGTATGCCGCATCCCAAAAGATATTGCGCGCTGGCTACTTCTGGCCGTCTTTATTTAAAGATTGTATTACGGCAATCTGAAAATGCCACAACTGCTAGATTTTTGATCGTAAGATGCGCGCTCCACCAGCTCCTCTCCACCCTATAATTGCCGTTGGTACTTTTGCCAAATGGGGTATCGATTTTATTACTTGTAACCCTCACTCGGCCGGGGGGCATGCGTATATCATCCTTGCGGTAGATTATTTTACTAAGTGGGCCGAGGCGATGCCTACATTCGAGGCAGACGGCAAGACAGCTGCAATTTTCGTGTTCAATCATATAATTGCTAGGTTTGGTGTCCCACAAGCGATAATCACTGATCATGGACGGAATTTTCGAAACGTTATGATGACCGAACTTACAGTCCAGCTTGGTTTACGTCACGATAGTTCAACTCCTTATTATCCACAAGCGAATGGTCTGGTTGAGTCCATCAACAAAGTTTTAGTTATCATGATCCGACGAATCGTTGGGATTCATCGGTCGAATTGGCACAACATGCTATTTTCAGCGCTTTGGGCGTACCGAACTTCAGTAAAAACATCAACAGGGTTCACTCCTTTCCAGCTAGTTTATGGTTTGGAAGCTGTGTTACCCATTGAGTGCGAAATCCCGTCACTACAAATGGCCATCGAGTTACTTCCAGCTACTTCCGAAGAGGAAAAGCGTTTGTTATACTTAGCTCAATTAGATGAGAATCGACGTGATGCTGCATTGGCGATCGAGACTCACGCAAAACGTATGAAAGCTCAGTATGATCGGAATGTGACCCCTTGAAATTCTTCGGAAGGAGACCTAGTGTTATTGTATGATCAAGCTAATGATAAATTAGTAGCTGGAAAATTCGTTCCTATGTGGCATGGGCCCTATATTGTCAAGCGAAAGCTAGCAAAAGGGGCCTATGAGTTGGTAGACTTTGACGGGGACTCTTTAGGTAAACCCAGAAATGGTCTTTACTTGAAGAGGTATTATGCTTAAAAGAATGGGTATGGAGATTTTTAGTTAGGTTAGTTTTTGTTTTTCCTAGCAAGTGTGTTTTAGTTGAAAAAGTGTGCTTAGCTTAGAGAGTGTTTTTCGTCATTATTCCTGCTTATCTTGGTTTTACTCTCGATATTGCAGATGTCGATGCCTCTCCAAACATACATTGGATTTGCTGATGGTGCTTGTCGTAGTACACAGAACATTTCTTCCGCAACTTGGGTTATCTATTTTCCCTCTGATGAGTTAGTTTCTATGCATGGGGTAAGCCTCGGTCAAACAACAAACAACATTGCCGAGTATAGTGCAGTGATTGAGTTATTATCTGAATCTATTTCATTTGGGATTCGGAGTTTGATAGTGAGGTTAGATTCTGAACTCGTTGTATTACAGCTTAATAGAGTGTATGCCATTAGAAATCCAGTGTTATTAAGATTATTTTTGAGAGTGCGTCTCTTGGAACGTGAGTTTGATTACATTGAATATCAACATATTCCAAGGTCTTTAAATACATTAGCAGATGCAATTGCTTCTCGAATGTTAAATAGACATTTTCAATAATCATACATGTAAATTTAAAACCATTCCATAACATGATTTACAAGATAAGCCGGTAAGAGTGATATATATATATATATATATATATATATATATATATATATATAGGAGTGTGTCAAAAATACATCATCCTCGATCATAGGTTGAAAAACACCTTATGATCGACAAAAATGACAAGTACAAAAAATAAAAATGTCACATGTGCCCACAATAGGCGATCATCCTATCACTGGTGATGATCTCTATAAGAAACCACTGCCCGGGCCACCTTGCAAAGGAACCTCCTAAAAGGTCCCGGGACTCCAATCACATAGCGCTGAAGTCGACGAGGAATGTCGTCTATAGTGGTCTCAGGAATATCCCCTGTCAAGCGCTCAAGATGGCCCTCCAACTCGGCCAAAACCTCTGCTGATTCGTCCTGTGGGGCTGGTGCGGGTGCAACTGGTTGCCTTCTCTCGAAAGGCCGGAGAGTGGCTGGTCGCTATGGACCCACATCTGCATTTGAAATTTTTACTATCAGTTTTGAGATGATGCAAAAATAAAAAAAAAATTTAAATAGAAAAGTTGAAAAGGATTTTACCTGACTCGTCCCACTGCTCTCCTGGTGGAAGAGCCATGTCTGGGTCACCACGGAAATCTATCCCAGCGTAAGGGAAGTCCTGAATGGAAAAAACCTGGTTTTCCAACCATTGGAAATACTCAGGTTTGAACCGAGCAACCTTTGTCCTCTCGTCCGGGTGACGGGCCATGACTGTGACCCATCGCATCAGTTTGGGCTCTCGAGGAAGCCCAGCTCCAACAGTAAGATGCTGTGGGATCAGCATAGGAACCCTCTCCAGGCCAAAACTCACGACCAAAGCCCCATAACCAAAGGTCTTTAGTCGTCCGCTCTTGGCCCTGGTCAGTTGGCCTTTCACATTGGCCAGCACAACATTGCACCAGTTGAAGATGGTGCCTTGAAAGCAATCAACTGCCATACGCATCTGGGATCCGGTGGCAACATGTAATGCGGCAGCTCCGCAAATTCTGGTGACAGTAAACGCAATCACCATGAGCTCAGGACGGGATATGGTTTTTATGTCTATCCCTTTGTCTTTAGCCTGGCTGTTGCAGTACTCTAGCCGGAGGCTATCGACAGACTGGCCACCTGGCCTAGTCCCGTATAGAGTCAAGTCCTCGCCTCTCTTAGGCAAACCAGTCAAGAAATAAATGTCCTCCGGCTCGATTTCGAGCCGGTGCCTGCCAATGAAGAAACACTGGTCCTGTACGCTCCATCGGTCAACCAGCCACTGTAAGAAATCTACCTGAGCCCTCATGCCAGGAATGGTCCAAAACTTGTACAGTCCGCATGCCCTCAAAGCATCAAGTGAAGGCTGATGATTCCATGCGGCGGTATCCACGTCCTCATGCTCCCGTTCGTGCCAATCTAGCATGATATATTCTCTGCATCAAGAATAAAGATTAATTAGATTGCTAGAAAACTTTTTGATTGGTCCATTTTTGAGAAATTTTGGGTTCAAAACCCTTGCGGCGGGGTACGCACCCTCCACGTTAGACACAATGCGTGGGTCCGCACTTTGTCTACACGGAAGGTGCGGACCCCGAGCTTTTTCCCAATGGAGAAAAAGTCGGGGTCCGCGGGTCCGCAATGGTAAACCTACGGACCCCCGCGCGCGGGTTTTGCGCCTAAAAACTCTCCCAAAAAACAAAATGAGGGGCTAAATCAAAAAACTAAACGGTTGAAAATGAAGAGTAAGGTGATGTGGATTACCTGGAGAAGACGGCGCTCGATTTCGACGGTTGGATTTTCCACAATTTTCACGGAAAGTTTTCTAAGCAAAAGCACTATTTTCTCACCCAAACTCGAACGGTAAAAATGAATTGACAAAGGCCCTTTTTATAAGTTTTTTGAGTAAATAAATCGCAAATTTGTTTAGGTTTCACTTTGAAAAGGTATTTTGCAACGCTTTTATCCATTTGAAACAGGTATGAGCAATGTTTGTGTCTTTGTGCAGAATACAGGATTATTCAGGCGAAATCTATCATTTTCAACGAAAAAACAAATAGAGTCATCTTTAAGCTCTTTTCTGACTCCTAAAACGTGAAAAGATTGCCGAGCGTTTCTTTTACACTCGTTAAAATGGAATTAAAATACGGTCCACTTACAACTCTTTTCTGACTGTAAAAAACATGAAAAGATTGCCGGATTTTTGTTGTTTCAAATTCGATATTGGTTATAAAACGACGTGTCGTTGATCGTTTTTTTAGTTTTTTGGGTCAGTGACACTAATAACGAAAAGTACTCCTTGGTCGTAAAAGATCAAGCGGTTCTCTCAAGTATTATTTTATACATTTTCGGGCTTGGGAGACACAAATTTACAAAAAAGGTCAACCCTGGAGTCTTCTTAAGTTTTTTCAGACTCTCTAAAATTGAAAAACACCGAGTTTCTCCTATACTGGACTCATTAAAATTTCACAGTAAAGGACCTGTTCAATTACAAACAGGAACGAACCACTCCTTCTTAGGGTTCGAATTTAAACTAAGTTGGACTCATCCGAAGGATGAGCTTATAATCAAGCAAATGTTATCCTCCTCAAGCTTGTCAAAAATAAAGAGGTACTTGCCAGAAATGGTGGGGGAAAAGAGAGGAAAATGAGTCTGTTTGTCATACTTTATAACCACTCTTGAACACGACACTTTTATTCACCTGGGTTGGGAAATCCTTTGCCTAACAGTTGATCAAACCACATTGAAAGTCTTCAGCCGGTTTCTGGGTATTAACTTTGGGTCAATTGTCACCAATCCATCTGTTGTGTCGTTATGTGTTCAATAGGTCACTGCCAATAAGCCATTCATCTGCAAAATATCTGTCATCCATCTTGACCATCCCTGAGTCAGTCCTTGCAACTAAATTTCTTCAACTTGATCTATGATTTCGTGTTGTGGGCTTGCCTACGACGGATCGCTTTCTATCGACATCAGCTCATTATCTAGAAAGATGATCTAGAAATCGTCAGTACCTTGAAATTTGCATGCCTCAATGGCAGGTTTCTCGCCTTTGACGACAGTTTACATCATTGAATTTCGATCGAAGGATTCCGTGACATGTTCGACATCAACACATTTACTCACATCTCGTGGATTGTACTGGGTACTTTGAGAGCCATTGACATCATTGGTGGTTTCTCTCACACTTGTTAACAGTTTACATCATTGACTGGTAATCAAGTGGTTTCTACCATGTTCGACATCAACACATTTATTCGCATGGATAGAATCGTACTATTTCGGGATATAGAAATGAAGACCCTGGATCTAGTTTCCACCATCCAGGCTGCGAGGAATTTTGTATTCATTATGTTGTGGACTATTCATAAACAGATGGCTGCGTCCATACTGTGTTCACACGAGTCTATACTTATGATGTTTTACAAGATCATTCTTGTATCAGAGCAGTAGATAGGTTTCTAGTTAGTTTTGATCTGAGTATGGCAATGCCTACCTCAGCGATGATATGATCTCATATATATATCTTGCATTGAATGTTTTTACAGGTTCCGACCGGGCTCTCCACGAGATAATCCTCGAAATGATAAAGTACTTCACTCTTCCTATATGATAAATGAAATCCTCATCTACTACAGACTTCGCACTTTAGGGGGCAATCTGTTACACAAAAATATCGTCACCATGATTATTTGCAGTTAGTATGGGTCTATCATCACTTGTACTGTCCTCCTAAGCAAGTCTAAGACCTCAGCTCTTCAAATCAAGCTTTGGAAGTAACTCAAAAATCAATGTAACTCTGGTTCCGCACTTTCTCTCATGGTCACCTGCGGTCCCGCACCTTCTGTGTAGAAAAGCTGCGTACCTACCCGCTCTGTTCCTAACGGTGTAGGTGCGGACCCCTGTGAAAGTCAAAAGGCACAAATTTTATCTTAAAAAACTCACTTTGGGTTAATTCTAGAGTTTTCTAGAACGAATTTTGACGTGGATTGTTCGCTCTGAGGTGGTTCATGCATTCCAAAAGAGAAGGAGCTAATCCCTTGACTAAAGGAGCTATCCCTTTGACGGAGGGCTTTATCCCTTTGAAGGAGGACCTAGTAACTTCCCTCCATTGCACTATAAATACAGGCATTGGGGTGAGGACTAGGGAGGTTAGAAGCTGAACATTTTGAGGGTAAATGCTGGTGAAATTGAGACTCTTTGGTTGAGCTTGAGAGGAGAGATCACATACCTCTTGGTTCCATTGGAGAGTGAGTGAAACTTGTCAAAGTAGAGGAGACAACTTGTTGGACCCTGGGAGGAGCTTGTACAGCGTCAAGGCAAAGGTTGTAAGGTTCTTCTTCTTTTGAATTAATACAATCAAACTCATTTTTCTCAACAAGTATCTTATGTTATTTGTTTCATGGACTCCTTGACTTTCATGTTAAATATGTTTTATGCAATTGGTTTTTCAGGTGCTATTTAATGTGTTTGCCTTGTTTGTGTTTGCAGATTCGCGAAAAGGAGCTCATTTGGATCAAAGGAGTGAGGGCATCCACAAGCTTGCGTTGGACCAAAGGTAGGCCCTAAAAACCTTTGTTTGCTATTGTTAATTGAAGCATATTTAGAGAAAGATAGTGTCTGGTTGGTTTGCTTGTCGTTAGGTCTTCTTTAGATTCTAGGAAGGTCTATCTTGTCCGCAAGATCGACTCATTCCGCGCGACAATATGTTAAAAAATTACGATGTAAAATGAGATAAATTTACATAAGCTGGATTTTAGAGGAAATATATCAATCTATGCTCTAAAATGATGAGAACTTAACACATAAAATAAACAAAGAAAGAGAAGTTAGTTTAAAATGATAAGAAATTAGCACACAAAACAAAGAAAGAAAGAAGTTATTTTGAGGATGAGACATTAGGAGTGGAGTGGAGGCAAACCTATAATTTCACATGAAAATTAGAATATGTGCACCATCGGATGACTGAAATTACATGAGGGTGACATGATAGTCATGCCAAGGTAAAGGGTAAGGATACTTTAAAATATTAGGAAGAGGATTAGTAGTTATTGAATATAGATTTACTATTACATATATGGGAAAGAGGGACATAAATTATTAGATAATTTATAAACATGTAATGTAGGATGGAAATGAAAATGTAATTTAATCAACTTTCCCTTATGCTAGTTTTTTTGGGCGGAAATCGAAAATGTAATTTAATCAATTTTTCATTAGACCAACATTTTTGGGTTGATTTCACTAGACTAATTTTTGCTACATGTTAATGATGTATAATTCATTTGTATTTGTATATCTATGTTAACAGTTTCACCAACCACAACTTCTTTGCTGGGTGGAGTCCTCATAGTAGCTCCCATGAGGAGTGGGATTTGACAACTTAGGTAAAGAGTGATACTTAATTGAGTCTAATTGGAATTAATAATAAAAATTGTGTACAAATAATAATATGGCCATGTACAAAAATAAAAAATAATATAGTCGTGTATAAATTAAATAAAAAATAAATGGTTGTCTAAAAATGTCCAAAATACGGAAAATTCACTTATGAAAGACTATATAATTTTTTGTACAAAACTTACAATGAAGTACTTTTATTTTAATTTTTAACAATTAATTTTATTTTCAATTTGGTTATTGAGAAATTTTGATATAAAAAGATATTTTAAAATAGAAAATATGTTATCATTATTAACTATAAAGAAATGATAAGATTCAATGGTCATTTTGTATTTTTTCTTATGATAAATATGTGAAATTTTTATCATAATTGTGTTACTGACGGGTAAGTTTTTACTCAAAACTTCATTGGTGAATGGTTAATTTATTATCAAAGCATCACTTGTGAAGGGTAAAATTTTAAACATAAAGTTCTTTGATGGGTAGTATGAAGATCCAAAACGTCAAAAAAAAAATTGTTTGTCAGATAAAGAGAAATCCAAATTCCAATCATGGTCTTAACTATATAGTATGACTCCAAAAACAACTATATAGTATGACTCCACGAATTTCTATAGCAACATTTCAACCATGCGTTATTACTTCACAAATTTCCCTTTCAAAATTCCTGCTGAAAGGTAAGTTGTTGGGCCGTCTCAACTATGTAGTATGACTCCACGAATTTCTATAGCATCATTTCAACCATGTGGTATGACTTCACAAATTTCCAGTTGAAAGATAATTTTCTAGAGCATCATTTCAACCATGTGGTATGATTTTACAAATTTCTCGTTCAAAGCTAATTTTCTATAGCATCATTTTAATGACGTGGTATGACTTTACAAATGTGGTTTAATCATTGTCTCTTTAGTGAGGGGATTGTTGGAAAGTTGGGCTAGCCCATCATTATTTTGAATAAAAAAATGCTTTAATTGCAAAATACTAAAAGCAATGATTAATGGTCTCATAGACTATTTTTAGTCTAGTTAAAATATCATTTCATTTAATTTGCCATGCCATCTCAACTATGTAGTATGACTCCATGAATTTCTATTTCATATGGCACAAGCATTAATATTCCTTAACAAATGGCATTGTAAATGCACAATAAACATTGAATACTAGTTATCATTTATACTAAGAAAAACAACCGACTTATTTAAAAAAGTCTATATCACTAATTTTCTTTCCAAGCATAAAGAGTTTTATGATTTTACAAAGAATGAGTTAAACATTAAAAAATTTAAGATTGAACAAAATTTTATTTCCGAGTTTTAAAATGAATATAAGCACTTTTCATCTAACTTTGGGATTTTTTTTTCTTTGTTAATCTGTTTATCATTGGAGAGATTAGCTTTTGGTTAAAAAATTGTGATTCAAAGGTTTATAAATAGTTAAAATTATTTAGGTATTTCATTAGATTTGGGCCATGCCATACCAACCAGTAACATAATTAGATTTTTAAGCGAAGAGACTCTATAGCCAGGTATGATGGCTACGTGTGATTCCATCATAATAATTGATGACATCACAAATATCCATCCTGCTATGAATGATCATTAATATTGATAATGGTCTTCACATTGACTGTGTTGTGTTTCCATGAGTGAACCAACAGAGCAAGAGCCTCCACCACTTGGGACATGATTTGAATAACGATGAGAGGTTTTGGAATGGTATCTTATTATGAGTTATTCATTAAGACTATAGTGGAATCTGAGAGCCACCTTTCTTTCTAAACCTTTCTAAATTATTTCCATTTAAACATAATTAGCTATGGCATCTTAGCCATGTGGTATGACTTCGCGAATTTTGCATTCAAAGATCATTTTCTTTGGCATCTCAGCTATGTAGGTTCTTAATACTCACATATAACGATAAAGACAAAGTGAGGCAATCACATGAAGTAATATTCGTTGAGAAATGGTTTGTAATTAACAGAAAATACATTGAATACTATTTCTTATAGACTAAAATGCTATGGCATCTCAGCCATGCAGTATGAATTTGACATTGAAAACTATTTATTCTCCATAATCAGGGAATAACTTGCAATGGCATCTTAGCCACTATGACTTCAGGAATGGCATTGTACTTGTAAAAAAAACATTGAATACAGTTTATTCTCTATACTCTATACTGGAAGACTAATTTTCTATGGCATGTCAACCATGTGGTATGACTTGGGGAATTTCTTGCCTGTTACAAATAAAGATGAAGCCAAATGGGTTGATGGCCTGAAGTAATATGATAAATAAAGATAAAACAAAAATGGGTTGATGGAAAGAAGTAATATTCCATAAGAAATGTCATTCTAATTGAAAAAAAAACATTTGCTATTTATTATCTATACTGAGAAACACCCTGAGGTATTTACAAAAGTCTCTATCATTCATTTTCTTTCTAAACATCAGATGTTTTATGATTTAAAAAAGATTGAACAAAACATCCAAAATTTTATGATTTAACAAAGATTGGCCTAATCATAATAATTTTGTAGCTTGCAAGGTTAACTTATTTAACCTCCACAGCTGGGACATAAGTTGAATAAATATGACAGGCTTTGATAGTTTCAACAACAGATCAGAATGAAGTTAGCATCTGTGGATTCACTTTGCAAGTCCTAATGAGCAACTCCCTGTTTTATCCTTTTGAAATGATGCGATGCGATAAAGTATATTGCAAATCACATATCCCAATGCATATAGCCCCCGAGAACAAAAACATACTTAAGCTTTAAAAGCCTTAATTATTGTTAAATATATGCTCTATATTGGAGCTTACCCACATCGCAAAACGTATAACAAGCGCAATTTAAAAAGGACCCGAGGACCCTCTGATTGCGATATGCGATAAACCTTCTAGACCCGATATAATAATTAACACAACCCTATAAATATGTTTCGTCCAGATGAATCACAAATTGGAAAAAGGGAGGCCGCTCTATTCACTTTTGATCTTCTAACTGCGATAAAACTCTTTATTAAAGTGCAACTTTAATAAAATCATAAGAATGAATAAAACAAAGGAAAAGCGTGTTGAAAGATAATATTAATTCATCGGTTGGGCTTGCTCCACTGCCAAATAATTCCTCGCAATTTCACAATCGAAAAAGGCTTTTGGTCATTTCCATTGTCCTCTGCTCCAAACCCTCGATTACGATATTACAATCATCGCATTGCGGACTTCCGATACCCAAAATGCCAATATAATGGTATCACAATCACATATCGGGAAAACACAATGAGACATGTTTACGATTACAGTTTGAATGTTTTTTGTGATACAATCTATTCATTAAATAATAAATTATCATGTGAATCCATGGTTTCAGTTATTAAGGACTTGTAACAGTATTTATGATTTAAATCCCCAAGGTGATTTGATGGTCTATATGTAGATATTTTAGATTTTTTTCGTATTTAAACTATATTCGCCATCATTTCAAACCTTGTATGTTTAACGCTCCCACATTTCAAACATGTTTTTCTCATTCCTCTATGTTTCCAATTGTAGGCTAATCCCGAAAAGACACAGTGTAGTAGAATGACCAAAGTAAAGAAAGGAAAGAAAACCATGGAAGCTTCACAACCCACACCTCCTATTTTTGAAGTAACAGAAATGCTCCCGCTTTTCTTGGACACTACGTGCATGATAGATAGTGGATCATCCTCATGGGAATCTACGTATCAATCTCTTGAAAGTGAAGGACCCAAGTTAATTCAGAGAGTGGTAACAATGAATGCTACTTCATATTCTGAAGCCTCCAACTATGAATTCGCCAGCTCTTTACTTCACAGAATCGTTGCTCGACCCAAGATCATTCCTTATAATGATATGGTGAATGGATAATTGATATCATCAATATAGACGATAGGAAATTCTTGACTTCAAGAAAAATAGTCATTGGGTATTTTACAACTCAAGATTTGAAGAAAATGTACCATATAACTGACCCACATTAGGTATATGGCAAAGCTTTCCTTGAACAGTTTGCAAGTGAGAATGAGGTGGAATAAGATCTAATTAGATTATGGAGTTCCTACCCAAACAAACACAAACATGAAAATTCAAGTATGTACTCTTTATCTTCTCTTGCCTCTCCCTATTCTTATGTCGCAACTATGATGTGTAGGCTAGTCGGGTACCCTAATATTCTAAATTCTTAGTCGAATGGGTTCCTCTTATTGAGGCAACATCAGATTCTTATATAATGGATTGGGGCATTATCCTTTCAAATAACATTGCCTCCAAAATTCGAGAATACAGACAAAATCGGTATGTTACTACGAGAGTAGTTCCACCATTTTTTATGAGTGCATATATCATGGATGCAGTCTGTTTCACTTCAGATTTCCCAATCATGGGATGGAAATGGACCATTCAAGACCCCACTCCAATCCATGTATATCATAAAATCCCGTGGGAGTCTAATTTCCATGCCTATTTTTCTAAAATTTTCCAAGGAGTCATTCTGCAAATACACCAAGCCGTTTTTGATAAAAGAACCCCAAGACTATCCGAAGAGGCCAAAAGTGATTTTATACCTATAGGTAGGTGGTTTGTGTTGGAAATAATACTGAGAGGGGGGGGTGAATCAGTATTATCAGATCAATAAAACTTTTTCAATGCTCAAAAACATATACGCTACTTCAGTTAAGTGAACCCGCGTGTACACGCTGCTGTGTCTAAAGCAACTAGTGTATATCCAGAAATCTTAGCTTATCTTCAGTAAATGCATCAGAACATTATTAACCATATTAATAGTAAACAGGTGCAGTATAACAGAACAGATCATCACACAAAAGCCACACACATGAACACAAAGATATAAGGTGGAAACCCAATGTGGGTGAAAACCACCTGCTGCAAGTCATCTCAATCTTCTTCTTAATAAGAAAATACTTTTACAATATTTGTACTGGTGCAGTCTTATACCAGTACGGGAGCTACAACCCCCTTTGCTTTTGTACTAGCCGATCCATTTACTAGTACACAGGCTGCTACCTGCTACAATGCTCCAAAGATCTCCCTTAGCTTTTGTACTAGCTTAGATACTAGTACGTAGGTGCTTGCCTACAATCTTCTCTCCTCCAGGTACCACGTTTCATCAATTTTCAGACTGGATACACTGAAGCACAACACATAATCTGAAAGGCCACTTTTCATCCAATTTTCATACTGGACCCATAACTATCATTGAAGCTCAAAACAATCATCAAACCCTGAATCACTGAAACCCTGTTAACAACAGTCACCAGAACACAGAGTAGACACAGAACTCTGTAATAACCATCAGATCCATCTGCAACTTCAAATATCAAGCTTTACAATGTATACGCTACTTCGATGAATCAAACCCGCGTGTATACGCGCTTTTTACAAAGACAACCCGCGTACAGATCTAAAAATAATTTCTCATAACTTGCAGCTGTACCAGACATCAGTCATACTCATAACACTTATAGAACAATACATGCGTCAGTATGTAGATCTAGAATAAGCATCATAAAGATAGTTCATTTCAAATCATTTGATCCCGATCTCTCCTTAGATCTTGTTCTCCATCAACCGGTGAGATCTCTCCTTAGCTCAGATCAAGCAATGCATCATCAACCCATAACCCTGCATACTGGATCTAATGCTTCATCAGATATTCAAGACATTTCAGATACACTTGCCTAATGATTTCCTTCCCTTTATATAGCCTTAGGCCTTGTTCAATACCAAGAGCCAAAACCATAGAAATCCAATACCATCAACTTCAAAACTAGGGATCAACACGTCCGCCGAGACGCCAAGGTCCAAAACCATAGGCACAACTTCCAAGGAATAACCGCCATGGACCAAAGGTACTTTTCCACATACACGCGCTTTTGCTGAAGCCAACCTGCGTGTACACGCGACTTGGGCTTAACGAACCTGCGTGTATGAACTTTCTCTTCTTCTTATAGTCTGATCATAAATTCCTTGTTGCTGACCTTCTGTACTATGATTTGTCATCAGTGAGGTTTGCCATCAAGGACAACACTTATCTCATAATGCCAACAATCTCCCCCTTTGGACTTGATGGCAAAGCTAACTTGTCACACTTAGAACTATCATCTGATCCCTTTGAGCTGTCCTCCATCAGTCACATCTGATATCTCTTCTGAAGATTCACCCAGTTATACATAAGTGAGATATTCTTCTATGAGAGGGTTGCCATCAAGTACAACACATGCATCATAATGCCAACAATCTCCCCCTTTGGACTTGATGGCAACAACACCAAATCACTCTCCCCCTTTGACATCAAGGGCAAAGGGTGGACCAAGATATTCTCTTCCTTTGCTGAATCATTCCACTGTCCATACTCCCCCTGAGTACCTGCTGAAATCTCTGAATAGTCTCCCCCTTTGTATATGCCAAGGTGTACCAATCTGTCCATGCTCCCTCTGAGTACATGCTGAATCTCTGTTCTTGCTGAAGTGTGCTGATCATGCTCTCCCTGACTGTAAGCAAGGTCTACAAAAGATGTTCTTCAAGAAGAACATGACTCTATACATCATAAAAGACCTTCCTATCACTTAGGACTCATACATACATCCATCTCTCAACTAAGTGAGGATAAACAAGAAAATGACTCATCCACCCAACCAAGTGGGGATACATCAAAAGTTTACATATGGCAACCAATAATATTGCATCAATCATCCCAGGCATAGTGGGGAAACCAAAATAGGCCGTTACATGACCTTGACACCATGAAAGAGATACCACAAAAGAGATATATGACATAGAGACGAAAGAACTAGATCAAGACTTATGAAAGTCACCAGAAGCATATGATAATCACCATTCAGATCAGCAACCAATTTCGCCTTTGTTCCACTTGAAACCAACAACAAATGTGAACTAGAACCAAAAGCTTTAAGATAATGCCAACAATGCATCATTGGAAGATTATCTGCTCCCCCTGAACCTGTGCCAGATGATCTCTGTCAGACCTATATCAGACTTTCTGCAACCAACATCTGTCCCTGCTGATTTCCTTCAAATCTCCATATACGCGTCTGTATACACATAAACGGGCGTATATACGTAGATATCCCTTACGCAACACGCGTACACCATATACGCGACTATCCCCTTGTAAAACGGCGTATGCACGCGGATATCCTTTAAACAACACGCGTACACAAATTTCCATATCAGCAACCTGTAAATGTCCTGTAGAGAATAGGTCATCAACCTATAACAAGGTATGTCTGCATCAATTCATCCCTTTGAACAGAATTCAGAGTCATTCACATTGTATCATGTGTGAAACCACCATAGCCATTTCATCAAGCTCTACATGATCCAAGTATCATTACTTGGGAACATCTGCATCAATTAACATATGTAAGGATCAACCTATCATCATATAGATAAGAACTCATCACCATGTCACCAATAAAGCAACTTTGAGTAGTCATCCATGTATCAGCATTATGTATCTTGAGCTCAAGCTCATTTGACAAAACTTCTTGATATCAGCAACAATCCTTATCCACAAGAGTGCCGGCATCATAACTGTATGATTTTTATGCATATGACAACAGCAGTATATGAGTGACCCATCATCAAGTGAGGAAGATGTATATTCAAGCTTTGTACTTCTCCTTGTCCTTATGAAGATCACCATGTAAGCACCATATATGCATCATCAAAGAATCAACCATAAATCTGATCTGATCATCCACTATGTAACCCCAAGAATCATATGAGATTTTATCATAGACAACTCACAACCACATCATAGCAAGATATATCATTTAGCCATATAAGAATCATCACCAGGGAATATGCCAACAATGAATTATTAAAGGCATATGCTCCCCCTCAACCTGTGCCATCTGTTAGATCTGATCATGCATATATCAGCAATAAGCATCAAGACATCATCATCATCAAGTTAGGATCAAAACACTTCTAGACATCATACAAGTAACAAAACATTTCCACACATCCTCAGCAGACTGTAACCAATAGAGCAAATAATAGACTGAATCATATCAGATCCTTTTTCTGATCCTGTTCCCACTGCTTTTCCTCAGACTGACATATACGCGACTTTGCAGTGTCTAACTCGCGTATATAGGTGACTTCCCTTTAAGGAACTTGCGTATGAGATTCAGAACGCTGAAGTTTTACACTTTCAGCTCCCCCTGAGTCTGATATGTCTGTGCTGTGCTGTGTCTCAGTACATTGTGCTGACTGTACTTCCTTCTTCCTCCATATCTTCAAGTGTGATGAGGTTTTCTCCTTTTGGTGTGATGTCCATCCTTTGTTCCTGCATTCCTTTGCTATATGTCCAAGCGTGTTACATGCATAACATCTTACATATTTCATATTCCTCCTGTAGCAATCAGCAGCTTTGTGACCAAACATATTGCAAGCAAAGCAATATCCATTAAAGTACCTTGAATGTGATGATCTTTCTACATGATGGTCTTGAACCCTTCTTCTTCCACATCTAGCTGCAACATGTCCAAGATTATGACATACATAACATTCAACATTATTCATAGGAGGAGTAAACGATTTTCTTTGAGGAGTCTCTTTCCTTGATTGTTGATGGGGTTGACCTTTCATCTCCCTTTTGATCATTTTAGTTTTCTCTTTAGAGTTCCTTGCCTCACCTTGTGAGCTAGATTCACCTTCAACAGATTCATGAAAACCAAGACCAGTCTTGATTGCAGGAGACCTTTGACTACTAAGAATATCATCCAAGGCTTTAGTACTATCTTGAAATCTCAAAAGTTTATCCTTTTCTTCTAATTTACCTTTCAAGATATTTACCTCAACTTGAAGTTGTTCCTCCTTTTCTAGACATTGCTTCTTCATGTCTTCTCCATCTTTCCTTCCTTCTTCCAACTGATGCCTTAGTTTGAGAATCTCCTTTTCTTGTTCTTCATTCAGATCCTGCTGCATTTGACGAACTCGGAAGGCACATTCTAGTTGAGATTTTAAGCTGGTGGCTTCGTTTTCTTGTTTTGCAATAGCTTGGAGTAGATCTGTATTCTGCTTCTTTGATTCTTCAAGATCTCCTTTTAGTGAGAGGATTGTAGCTTCAAGATTTTCATAGTAGCTGGATCTATCTTTGAGTTTCTTGATGGTTGTGCTTCTTTCGTTGACTTCTTTTCTTAATGATGTCACTTCATGCTGCAATTTTTGACATTGGTCTTCCTTGTCCTTGAGTAGCTTTCTTACCTTGTTTCCTTCTTCTAGTTGGGCCTTTAGTTTGGTAACTTCTTCTTTGAAAGCACATTCCATTTTGTTCAATAGATCTTGTTGATCTTTAACTTTGTCTGTAAGCCTTCTAAATACTGCCTCTATTTGATACTTTTCTTGCTCACCCATAAAAGCATGTTCAGTAGTTTCACTATCACTTCCATCACTTTCACAAGGAAATATAGCAGGAACATCAGAGGATAACACATTCATACCTGATAATGATTCTGAATCTGATTCTGAATCTGATTCTGAATCTGAAGAACTTCTTATACCTAATCCCCAATCGACTCTCCCACTGTCATAGATCTTCTGAGATGTCTTCTTCTTCTTATGAGCTTTCTTCTTAAGCTTCTTTCCCATTGTTCCACGGATCTCCTTCAAGCGATCAAGCTTCTACCAAAGGACCTGCTCTGATACCAATTGTTGGAAATAATACTGAGAGGGGGGGGTGAATCAGTATTATCAGATCAATAAAACTTTTTCAATGCTCAAAAACATATACGCTACTTCAGTTAAGTGAACCCGCGTGTACACGCTGCTGTGTCTAAAGCAACTAGCGTATATCCAGAAATCTTAGCTTATCTTCAGTAAATGCATCAGAACATTATTAACCATATTAACAGTAAACAGGTGCAGTATAACAGAACAGATCATCACACAAAAGCCACACACATGAACACAAAGATATAAGGTGGAAACCCAATGTGGGTGAAAACCACCTGCTGCAAGTCATCTCAATCTTCTTCTTAATAAGAAAATACTTTTACAATATTTGTACTGGTGCAGTCTTATACCAGTACGGGAGCTACAACCCCCTTTGCTTTTGTACTAGCCGATCCATTTACTAGTACACAGGCTGCTACCTGCTACAATGCTCCAAAGATCTCCCTTAGCTTTTGTACTAGCTTAGATACTAGTACGTAGGTGCTTGCCTACAATCTTCTCTCCTCCAGGTACCACGTTTCATCAATTTTCAGACTGGATACACTGAAGCACAACACATAATCTGAAAGACCACTTTTCATCCAATTTTCATACTGGACCCATAACTATCATTGAAGCTCAAAACAATCATCAAACCCTGAATCACTGAAACCCTGTTAACAACAGTCACCAGAACACAGAGCAGACACAGAACTCTGTAATAACCATCAGATCCATCTGCAACTTCAAATATCAAGCTTTACAATGTATACGCTACTTTGATGAATCAAACCCGCGTGTATACGCGCTTTTTACAAAGACAACCCGCGTACAGATCTAAAAATAATTTCTCATAACTTGCAGCTGTACCAGACATCAGTCATACTCATAACACTTATAGAACAATACATGCGTCAGTATGTAGATCTAGAATAAGCATCATAAAGATAGTTCATTTCAAATCATTTGATCCCGATCTCTCCTTAGATCTTGTTCTCCATCAACCGGTGAGATCTCTCCTTAGCTCAGATCAAGCAATGCATCATCAACCCATAACCCTGCATACTGGATCTAATACTTCATCAGATATTCAAGACATTTCAGATACACTTGCCTAATGATTTCCTTCCCTTTATATAGCCTTAGGCCTTGTTCAATACCAAGAGCCAAAACCATAGAATTCCAATACCATCAACTTCAAAACTAGGGATCAACACGTCCGCCGAGACGCCAAGGTCCAAAACCATAGGCACAACTTCCAAGGAATAACCACCATGGACCAAAGGTACTTTTCCACATACACGAGCTTTTGCTGAAGCCAACCTGCGTGTACACGCGACTTGGGCTTAACGAACCTGCGTGTATGAACTTTCTCTTCTTCTTATAGTCTGATCATCAATTCCTTGTTGCTGACCTTCTGTACTATGATTTGTCATCAGTGAGGTTTGCCATCAAGGACAACACTTATCTCATAATGCCAACAGTTTGGTGAAGAACTATTTACCTATGTTAGAGTCTATGGAAGTCTAGCAACTCTTCATGTTCTGTCATTATATTCCTTGATAAACTATTGGACAGGGAGATTGCCTATCAAACTGTAGGGGACGGATTGACAAAAACCCTAAAGGAAGCCAAGAAATCTTTATGGTCTTCATTCCCTATCCAATGTGGTGTATATTCTCTACATGATTTCAAGCAGGCATAGCTTGAAATTGATAACATCAAATGTTTAAATGTTGCTATTGTTCCTGGCAGACAGCTTGATCCAAACAAAGTAGCACAAAATGTTACTGCTCAAGTAAAAATTAGGCAATTCAGTCATGAAGATGATGACTATGATGACCTATTTGAGTCTGTTAAGATGTTTTCACAAGCACAACACCTAGCTACATTGAAAATTAATCCAGAAAAGCTAGCGCAATTCAAAGAATACAGGGAAAAAAGACTGTAGAATATCCCTTTGGATCTGTTGAGTCTTTCTCAATTGATTTCCCAAGAAGAGAAGAATTCAGGACAAGAATCAGAGTAGGTTTCTAAAGACATTGAAGTGGAAGATAAATCAACAGAAATACATATTGATAAAACACCCTTCAATAATGAACTGGATGAAGCTTGGAAACAGTTTGATTAGCAGTTAAAAGGATAGCATGGGGCAGAGAATACTCAGCTGGAGAAAATAGTCAGCACACCCCAGAACAATGAACATAGCTCGTTTACTGATAGGGCTTCTGATAAAGCTATAAGTATAGATGAAATTGAAATCATCCAGGAATTCCCTTCATCTGAAATTGTCCTTAACGTGGAAGAAATCCCTCCTCTCGACGTCTTTTACAGTCCCAAACATGGGGCTATGGTGAAAAGACAAAGGAAAAGGAGAAGAACGAAGCAATCATCAACAATCATTCCCAGTGATATACCAATGGACATAGTGTGGAAGGATACACAAACTGATCCTTCAGAGAATTTAACAAAGTTTTCATAGTTTGTAGGTGCTTATGCATTTGCCATGATTGATAAAGCGGCAGAAGTTCGACAACTGCTTAGGGAAAAGAAAGAAAGAATTCTACAGTTGGAACATCAGTTGATAGAGGAAAAACAAAGTATTGATCAACAAGTGAAGACACAATTGTCTCAACTTTAGCAGAGCTTTTATCGATTAAAGCTCCAACATCCGGTAGAGATCAATACTAAGGATACTCAAATCCAACAGCTCTAGTTTTTCACTTGATCAGCTGAAGGAAAATCCTAAAGTGGAAGACTTTACAAAGGAAGAATTGGAGCTAAACACCTTGTTATCGCAACAACAAGCGATATTCTATCAGAATTTATCTATCATCAATCCACTATGTGTCAAAAGTGATTCATTGATGAATCAATCATCCAATCTGAGGGTGAATTTCAATGACATTGATGATAAAATCTCAGGATTTATAACATGGCAGGATACACCAGAAGGTAAAGCAGCAGACCTTCCCAGAATAGAGGAATCTCACAAGGAAATCCTCTTTATTGATTGGGACATTTAGTTGAAATAGGCAGAAAGAGCAACCTCCAGGGAAAATGATGTTGCCAATAACATAATTGAAACTACATATGATAACCTACATAATGGCAACTTGATTCAAGAATGCCCACTTGGTAATCTCCCTGATATTGAAGTTCTGGAAAGGCAATGGTAGGAAATTTCAAAGGCAAAGGAAGAAGCAATTAAAAAGTTGAAAAAAATTCACTGGGAGATTTACTGGAAATATCTTGTGAAGCTACACAGTCAGTGGCTAATTCTCCGTTGCCTTGCTGACTCATCCATTCATATGCTTCCTGTGCTTTCAGATGCAGTGTACACTGGAAAAATACACATGAGGACAAGTCAACCCCCTAAATTTAAGCCAATGTTATGTATTTACAAGCTCAGGCAGCGAACGTAAGAATATACACAATTACATTCATGGTCTCTTCATTTCAACTTCTATTTTTTTCCTATTGTCTCTTATTTTAAGGAGAGTTGTTTCGACCTCCTCAACACTTTTTATGTATTGTCTATTTTTATATTTTATTTTTGTTATATAAACCCTTTCATGTCTACAAAGAAAGGGTCCCCAAATTTTATAAGAAAAGGCTTTGGAAGCTTGCACTTATGTACTTTCAAGCTTATCTTAGCAGAATGACTGGATCAAGCTCCTGAAGTTTTGTAGAGAAGGCTTTGAGACCTTGCACTTTTGTATTCTTGAAACCATCTTAATGAGAAAAACTAGACCAGAACTATTTCTTTCATGAGTAGAGTAACATATATTGGGTACTTTTATCATTGTATTTCTGTTTTGTTTACGAATTGATATTCATTCCTCTTTATATTGTTTATTATATGTATTTTTTCTAATGCAATTATGCATTTATTCATTTCTGAACATGCTAGAATTTTCATCTTTAATACATATATAAGCGATTTGTTAATGTTATTTGATTGTGATACGAGTTTCATCAATTATTTTGATTAACTATTTAATCAAAATAATTATCTTAAATTCTTTTCATTTTTGCAAGTGTTTGATTAATCTTTATTATCATGCACTAAGGACAATTATTTTAGATCTCATAAACATAAGTAACCTTGGGGAATAGATAGATTAATACATGTATTTTAGTTTATAATCACTTCCATTTATCACCTAGATTCGGTTATAAGAACTCTACATCCATTCTATCACATTTTATTGGGAAACTGGTCCCATTATATCCAGATGGAGCCACTATTCCAAACAGAAAAGGGACAGTATTCAAGTCCCCAACCAGGTGGTTATCTCCAATGCTTTTTCACTGATTTTAGAGGCATCAACATAACATGTGCTTGATTTGCATAAAGTTTAAGAGAGCCAGGCCATGGAATGCATTGGAAAGCAAAGTGAAAAAAAGTCTAAGCCATTAAAAAATTCCTTATGATTAAAAGGAAAAATACTTCGGGAATTAAAAGAGAAATTTCAAGAAATTTCACCTAAGAACAAAGCATAAAGAAAAATTTAACAGATAAATGAGGTTAACATCACAAGATGAAGTAATTATAACAATATCAAAGGAACTTTAAGTTGAAATCCTCATAATAATGAAACTTTTTCATTGATTTACATAAAATTTAACAAAATCATACCACTAAATCACTAGAAAGCAGAGCAGAGAAAGCCTAAACAAATGAAATAAATCCTTTTCCCCAACTAAAAGATAAAATATGAAACACCAGGATGGTATCGAGATGTAGTGTAAGGTTAGTTCTTTGTTTCACTAGAGGATCTAGCTCAACTCTGACAACATTAGCCAGAACACTTCAAATCTATTAGTTATGTCCATGGCTCTGCCAGGGCAACGACAATCACAACGACACAAGGAAGGACATGATAACAATGGTAGTGTGGATGAGTGTCCAAGAGATGGGCCCACAAATTTATTTATAGCAAATTAATTACATTATATAAGGCTTGCATAATTTGACATATTCACATGGTTCTCAATGATATTAATATCCTTTGCACGTTCTAACATTGTAAACACTTGTCCATCTTTATACATCGCCTAACTATGCAAAGCCTCCCTTTTTTTAAAAGAACAAATAAAACAATGGTAGGAAATGTTGTGGGTGTACATGGTGAACTCAGGTCTCCCAGTGAGTGATCGTGAACAAGAAAACAAGTTCAAAATCTATTACATTATGGGAAGATGATTTTATTATGTATCACATTCTTGAAAAATGAGTTTATTATGTTTTATCTTGATTCCCTTCATGAATTCCTTTAGGCGGAAGCACTAAAGTGCTACATAACTCACATACCTGGTGGGATATTCATTTTAGCCCCGCCAGCCATAGGGTACATGATTTTTCAGCATTCGTTGTCGAAAGCATATAAATGAGGTGAGGTTGTTGAAGGTATATAATTGTTGCAGGGGGTATTTATAAAGGCTTGCGCGCTGCCCACTTCATGGATTAGATTTTAGTTCTCTTTATTAGTTGTGGTCTGGTTGTTACATGTTCATTAGAAGTAAGTTTAATGTTGTTTATTCGGATGGTTTGTAATTGTTGCAAAAATATTCAAATTCTTTGCTAATATGAATTACAATGTCAAAAGTGTATTCATAGCTAGAATACAATGTTGTTTATAGGCATTGAAATGAACTGCTAAATGTTTTTTCCGGCGAAAAGACAAATTTCATAGCATTTTTTAAGCAAATTATATTTTCTCGACGGTTTTGTCAAGAAAATCACAATTTCTTTACGGGTTTCTCAAATTTCACAATTTTAAATCTAAGGATTTTAAAATCTCTTTTTTCCACATACTATAAGGTCAAGCTCACACAATGTTTTGAAACCTACTCAATGGTTATTCGGTATCAATAAAAACCTTCGTTTGAGCTATCGATGTGCAAAACCCTCCTCATCTTCACCCTCGTAACAATCCAGTAAATAGAGAAGTCCTATATGGCGGTGATAGTAATCAATACTATATGATGGCTAGTACGCACATCTCTTTTTGACTTCCACTCTTTGAATCAGTGAACATGTATTTCTTTCTAGATGGGTAAGCCAAACTAGCTGAATGAGGCATGAGCTATCGAGTTAGATTAGGATACTCTCCTTATAGTTTAGTAAGCCGATGGAAAAATAAGTTAGTTTAAATGGATTAGTTCTATAAGGTCAGCGCTTAATAGGCTTAGTGTCTGGATTAATATAAATATTCATCTCTCCAAGATGCCCTTTGATTCCTTTCAATTCTATGAAATTCTGCAAAACAAGACATGTATTTTTTAATTCACACTTATTACAGTGTTTTTTATGGGTCTGAAACAAACTGGAAAACATTTTGTTAAGTGAAAAGACAAATTAAATTACATTACATTTTTAAGCAAATTATATTTTCTTCATCAGTTTGCTGGCCAAATTACATTTTCTTGTCGTGTTTCTCAAATCTCACAATTTTTAATCTAAGGGTTTCCAAATCTCTATTTTTCCACTTAATGTTCTCACTAATCTAATGAATTGAACTGACTATTTTTTTTATGAGTTGTTTAAGTCTTCATCTTGCAGATTAAAAACAGTAAAGAAACCTTACTTGCGAAGTGGAGAACTTTGGAATTCATTCAGTAATATTTTGAAATATTTTCAAAATGCAGAATAAAACTAAGTTCAATCTTTTGAACTGCAAAACCAATACATCATAATTCTATTCCATACACATTAATTTAAGTAAATTGGAAGAACACTTTTTGAATTTAGAAGATATATTGAATATTGAAACTTCAGATTTGTAACAAATAATTTTCAACTTTTGCATAAAACTGTCTTGCACATTGTCCTATGTTGTCAATGTCGTGGCTTATCAATGTTCCACAGTTGGTTTTTTCAGACTTCATACTTCCATGATAGGAAAGGAACCAGACAAAGCTTCTTTCTTGAAACAAATTCTATATAGAGGATTTTTCATTTGGGTTTTTCTTGCAGCATAAGATTTCATTTAGATTTTTTGAAGCGTACTTGACTTTTAGACGTGAGCCACATCCATGAGCTTCAACAATAGCCTTCCTTGCAATAGCCTTCTGTCTTATTTAACTGTTTGTTTCTCCTTTACCAACAAGTCTCTTAGCATGCCCATCTCTCCTTTACCAGCACCATCATGTCTCTTACCATGCCCATCTCTCCTTTACCAGCACCAACATGTCTCTTACTATGCCCCTCTTAGTTATACATTAAATATGCCATTGGTACACACGTGGAGGACTGTCAAGAAGTCTCCAACATATGGAATCAATGGCATCTGATACCAACAACTGGATTTTGTGCACAACAAAACTTTGCGTGCAGTGCTGAAAAACCTTGAATAACAAAAAACTTTGCCACAGACTTAAAATCAGTTGTCATGACTTACAATGAGTTGTCACAACATGCAAACTGGATTTTTGGATAAAATAAATTGTCACAACATTCTTACATTTCTTACATTGGGATTCACGAAGCGTGCAATAAGAGGTCCATTTTTTTATATCCAAAAACTTTCATTAAAATTTAGATGGATGAAAATTGAACTGTAAAAATTTAGTTAAGTGCTGATAAACCAAAAAGAAAATTGGTCAACCAATGAATTAATGTGCCATCAACTAGCCCCAAGGGTTAGCTCAGTTGGTCAAAAACCGTGCCTCGCCATCGGGAGGTCACAGGGTCGAATCCACCCAAAGCCCTTGGGGTTAGGTCTTGTAGTAGGCCGAGGGGCGATTTAGCCTAGCTATCGCCCAGATTTTTCCGTGGACGTAGCGATCACTCACTGACCAGGGTGCTCGTGAACCACATGCAAAAAAAAAAAAATGTGCCATCAACCATCTAGTGACCACTATAGTCCATGATGGCCCATTAATTCATTAGTTGTCCAATTTTTTTTGGCTTTATCAGCGTTTAACCAAAGTTTTATAGTGCAATTTTTATCCATCTGAATTTTAACGAAAGTTTTTGGATATAAAAAAAACAACCTCTTATTGCACGCATAGAGAATCCCAATGTAAGAATGTTGTGACAATTTATTTTATCCGAAGTCCAATTTGCAGAATGTGGTGACAATTTATTTTATCCGAAGTCCAGTTTGCATGTTGTGACAACTGATTTTAAGTTTGGGGAAAAGTTTTTTATAACCAAAGTTTTTTAGCATTGCACCCAAAGTTTTTTCGTGCACAACAACTAGTTGTTGGTGTCAGAATTCCATATGTTGGAGACTTCTCAACAATCCTCCATGTGTGTACAAGTGGCATCTTTCGTGTATAACTGTGATGGGCATGGTGAAAAACATGCTAGTGCTATTAAAGGAGAGATGAGCATGGTAAGAGACATGATGGTGCTGGTAAAGTAGAGATGGGCATACTAAGAGGCCTGCTGGTAAAGGAGACAAAAGCAGGTAAATGAGGCAGAAGGTTATTGCAGGGAAGGTTATCGCTGAAGCTCACGAACGTCGCTCACATTCAAAGTTAGGTACGCTTCAAAAAATCTAAATGCAAGACTATTAAGTGAGAAAAACCCTCTGTACAGAAGTCGTTTCAAGAAAGAAGCTATGTCTGTTCCTTTCCTATCCTGGAAGTCTGAAGTCTAAAAAACCCAACTGTGGAACATTCTTAGCCACGACATTGACAATATAGGGCAATGTGCAAGATAGTTTGCTGCCGAAGTTGAAATTTATTTGTTACCAATCTGAGTTTTCAATATTCAATATATCTTCTAAATTCAAAAAGTGTTGAATATATTTTCTTTCCAATTCACTTAAATTGATGTGTATGGAATATAATTATGATGTAATGTTTTTTGCAGTTCAAAAAATTGAACTTAGTTTGATTATACATTTTTAAAATATTTCAAAATCTTACTGAGTGAATGCCAAAGTTCTCCGCTTCGCAAGTAAGGTTTCTTTCCTGTTTTTAATATGCAAGATGTAGACTTAAACAACTCATAAAATAAATAGTCATCTCAATTAATTAGATTAGTGAGAACATTAAGAAACCCTTAGATTTAAAATTGTGAGATTTGAGAAACCCCATAATAAAATGTAATTTGGCCAACAAATTGATGAAGAAAATATAATTTGCTTAAAAATGTAATGTAATTTAATTTGTCTTTTCGCCTAACGAAATGTTATGCATTTCGTTTTAGAACCATAAACAACAATGTAGTCAGTGGGACTTAAACAATACATGTCTTTTGTTCATTAGATCAACAAGAACATTTATGTGGAAAAAAGAGATTTGAAAACCCTTACATTTAAAATTGTGAGAATTGAGAAACCCATAAAGAAATAATGATCTGCTTAACAAACCCATCTAGAAATTGTGAGAATTGAGAAACTCGTAAAGAAATTGTGATTTGCTTAACAAACCCATCTAGAAAATATAATTTGCTTAAAAAATGTTATGGAATTTATCTTTTCGCCAAAACAAACATTTAGCAGTTCATTTCAGTTCCTATAAACAACATTATATTCTAGCTATGAATACACTTCTGACATTGTAATTCATATTAGCAAAGAATTTGAATATTTTTGCAATAACTATAGACCATCAATATTTTTGAATAAACAACATCAAAAATTACTTCTAATGAACACGTAACAACCATACCACAACTACTAAAGAGAGCTAGAATCTAATCCATGAAGTGAGGAGGTGGTCAAGCCTTTATAAATACCCCCTGCAACAATAAGACACCTTCAGTAACCTCACCTCATTTATACACTTTCGACGACGAATGTTGAAAAATCATGTACGCTCTGGTTGGCGGGGCTAAAATGAATATCCCGTCAGGTAGGTGAGTTATGTAGCGCTTTAGTGCTTTCGCCTAAAGGAAGTCATGAATAGACTCAGGATAAAACATAATAAACTCACCTTACTAGAATGTAATAGATTTTTAACTGGTTTTCCTGTTCACTATCACTCACTAGAAGATCTGATTTCACCATGTACACTCACTTAGTACCAATAAAGGACAAGAACAAGGCTCATACGCAGTCGGGTCGATCAATAAAGGCTAGCTGAAAAAAACTCTCACTCATAATGACATAAGGAATTATTATGGGTAGCGGACAAGCAGAGGAAAAAATGCACTAGTAGTGCTAATGACCCATAAAGAATAAGCTTTTGGACGTTTCTCCTATACAATCAAGTGCGCCAGTTTTCAGGAGTTCCGCATAGCGAAGTGCGTCATTCAAGTTCTTTATTGTAACACCACCTCACTCAATAACATCCCTTCCAATTGCAAATCCAATTGATCAAGTTGGAGAAAAAGGTTGGTTGGGATCGATCTATATGGTTGTGCTACGTTCTCTCTCTTCTGAATCCGCATGAAGACCAAGTATGGGTATGACCTCCTTACCTCACCAGTGCTGCTAACTCATTCCATTTAATGCGGGTTTTGCCTCACCCTCAGTCCCATCAAGATCCACCCATTGATCCCAAGCCAGATGATCTAAAAATCCTTTCCTTCCATCCCATTTAATCGAGGTTGTGCATAGTCAGGTGATGTATAAAGAAGGACAAGTGTTTACAATGTTAGAACGTGTCAAGGATATAAATACTGTTGAGAACCACGTCAACACGTCAAATTATGTGAGCATCATATAATGTAATTAATTTGCTATAAATAAATTTGTGGGCCCATCTCTTGGCCACACATCCACACCATTGATATCATGTCCTTCCCTGTGTCGCCATGCTTGTCGCTGCCCTAGCAGAGCCAAGGACATAGCTAATAGATTTGATGTGTTCTGGCTAATGTTATCTTAGCCCAACTAGATGCTATAGTCAAATAAAGAACTAACCCTACACTACATTTCGATACCGTCCCGGTGTTTCAGATTTGACCTTCTTAGTTGGGAAAAAGGATTTATTTCATTTATTTAGGCTTTCTCTACTCTGCTTTCTAGTGATTACAGTGGTATGATTTTGTTAAATTTTATGTAAATTAATGAAAAAGTTTTAGAATTACAAGGATTTCAGCTGAAAGTTCACGCAAGACTATAGCGATCACTAGATCGTTGACGGCCCATTAATTCATTAGTTGACCAATTTCTTTTGGCTTTATCAACGTTTAACCAAAGTTTTACAGTTCAATTTTCATCCATCTAAATTTTAACAAAAGTTTTTGGATATAAAGTAATCGACCTCTTATTGCACGCTTAGCGAATCCCAATGTAAGAATGTTGTGACAATTTATTTTATCCCACCTCCATTTTTTAGTAGATTTTCTCACTCCTCAAAGTAGTCCATCAACTATCTTTGCATGCGGAAAATCACAACCACCATTGTTGCATTCTGCTTAACTATATCTAACTCAAAATTAACGTCTGTTTACCAATAGGTAGGATTGAGTTGTTGGTTGTTGGAGTTTTGTTGAGAGATTTTGTCAACATTCTCTTTGTTTGGAATCTGTTGGAATCATGAGCACTATTTATGTGGGTTGTAATTTGGCTTTGTGAACAATATACGAATTGATTTGTGAGTAATTTATGCACCATGTTTGTTTTACCAAGTGTTTTATTAGTATGAAAGCTTGTATGAACTTAACTCCCTAAGTCAGTGCCCAAACCGATGGAAGAGATGTGAGGGATTCCAAATTCTCTGTACATTAGGACAACGTGTAACGTTAGATTAATTTAGAGTGTGAGAGTGTGCGTGAAGATTGGAGTTTTTTTTTTCTTTTTTTTGTGTAATCGGATTGCAGACAACGGGAAATTTTTGGACCTCCTAACTATTTTAACCAGGGCGTCGAGGCATCAAGGAGAGCTTCTTTTACACTGTTGATATGTTGAGATTGCCTGTGTGCTTGCTTTGAGCAGTGAGCGCTGTGTGGAGCCTTTGAACTATTGCGTTGAACCTTGAACCTACTACGTTGAGGGCTTTGTGGAGTCTTGAACGACTACGTTGAGCCGTGGACTGGGCTGTGAGTTTCACAGCGTTGTGGCCGAGCTCGCTTGTGGTGTGGGAGAAGAAATTTGACATGGTGGATAGCCTAGCGTTGCACTTTCCATGGTTCAACTGCCAGTGGGCATTGGATCTCATGGGGACGGAGTGGCTGTTGATTGATAGTTTGTAGAATAGCTATAAGTAAACTTCATATGACGGGGTGCTAAGGCATTGATATCACTACCATTGTTTGTCGTGGAGACTGCAAGATCCGTAAAAATGTGTACAGTATCGTTGAGTTCCAACATAGTGTCCTGTTGCTGCGATGATTGCTCGAAGAATGTCAAGCCTCAATGGATGCTGAGAAGGGTATTCGTACGGGAAGAAAGACCATGTTGTTTTCATTATAATTTTCCTGCAAGTTTGGGTTTGTCGATTTAATTTTTTAACACAATGCAATGAAAGTATGAAACTAGAGCTATGCGGAGTGAAAGTAGCTGTCATCAGAAACACTCTTACTTGGGGCTGATTGTATAGTTCATTAATTAAGAAGTTTGGCTCTGAAGCGGGTGGACGTTTTTCGTCTACATTTCGGCTCAATTCTTTTTGAAAGGGAGGAGGAGCTCATAGATCCCTGCGACTAACAGTGAAGCTATGGTATCTTCATGCTCGAAACGAGGAGATTTAATTCACGGGAGGCTATGCGCAATCATTCCATGCTGGACTGTCAGTTACTCATCTCATGTGTAAGATATCTCCATTGTGCACAGGAGGAGATCATTAAAAGATACTTGTGTGACATTTCTTGAGTATTCTATTTTAAATTATGTATTAGTGTTGTATTTGAGTTTGTAAAATTTTTATTATGAAAGAACTAACAAAGAAACATAGCATAAATTAGTGGTTATCTATGTTTTTTTTGGTGTTGAGCAAACATATTGCTAATTTTATTATGTGAATCTATTATTTGTTGATGGGGCTTCAAGAGCGTTGTGCTTAGAGCTTCAAGAGCATCATTTACACGTTACTTTATGAAATCTATGTGTAGAATAGTCAATTGTATAATTGATTGTTAGATACAATATCAAGATTGTTCTTCGGGAGATTGAGAAGCATCAATTATACAAAGTTCATCAAAGATGGTTAGAGGCGGTTATGTCTTAAATGAGTTGAATGGGAAGCTCAAATATTGTGGTGGTGAAAGAGCATTGTCTGGAGACTTCAAAATCAGAATATGTGCCTAGGAAGACCAGACAAATGTGACATGTGAATTGTAATTTGTCATTTCTGTATTAATATTTGTAATGATATAATGTACGCATTAAAGGGGGGACTTGGAATAATTCTTATATTAGTATATAGGTAGGATTGAGTTGTTGGGTGTTGGAGTTTTGTTGAGAGATTTTCTCAACATTTGGCTTGTTTGGAATCTGTTGGATTTCATGAACACTATTTATGTGGCTTGTAATTTGGCTTTGTGAGCAATATACAAATTGATTTGTGAGTACTGTGTGCACCATGTTTGCTTTTCCAATTGTTTTGTGAATAAGACTTTTTTTCCGCCACATCAGTGCAAAACGCTATCTACCTTAGAGATTATGAAAGCAAACTAAAAGCTGGAATTGCTTGACTAGTAAGAACTTTTGTTGGAAATAATCTTGCTATGGAACTGAACATTCCATTAGAAATCCTGCCAGGGAATTGGACCATGCACTTAAAGTGGGAGAATTGTAGCTATAATTTCCATTGTATGAGTGCTTGTCAGGCAAAAAGATGCTCCTCGTAGGATATTCTCAAAAACATGCAACATTTAGCTATAGAAAGCTGACTTCTACCCCATGCTTTTATGTTCCTGCTAAATTTCTCGTCATTTAGTTTGGTAGGATTCTTCTCCAATTTAAAGTTCTCGTCAAAACAACTAAATCCTTTGGATCTCTATTTAAATTTATGTCAGAGCGCCCAATTCCTTCGGATCCACATTATCAACAAGAAGAAGTTGGTTGCAAAGTCTTCAATGTGGGTTATATAATTAACAAGTCTCCTAATCAATAGGTTTCAACGCGTACAATTGTTTTCAAAAGTAGATAAAAAAATATAATATTGTTAACCTCTAAAAGTGCAATAAAGAATCACAATGTTGATTAACGGGATTTAAAAAGCATAACATAAATATACAGTGGGAGTGCGAAAACAACTTCTAATACGAGTCAGCTAGAGGACACTCGATTTATTTAAGGTCTTATACGAATACTATATTGTGATTTATATAGTATGTTAAATTTTCCAATTCCTGAATGAGGAATAATATGATAACTCACAATAGATTTGAATTTATACTGTGCATCGTCAGCACGTCTCAAAGGTTTCCAAAGCCATGTTAATAGGACCACACCTCCTTACCATTTATGATCTTCCACAAAGGCCATTTGCTTCACTGAAACGTTCTTTATGCAAAATCTCCCAATGGAATAGTTGCCACCATAAAATATCGAAATGGAAGAGTTTCCACCATATCATGTGATGTTTGGTAAGGGAGTGCTTGGTTTCATTGAAGAATATCCACACAACACGAAATTCAAATAGAATCTATACAACATTCTAAAAATTGAGCTATCACTACTCTAACATCCAATATCAATGACAATTTTTAAAATAGAACTTCCACTACTCTAACATCCAATATTGATCACAATTTTGATAATTTATGTTTCTCCAATCATGTTAATCAGAGTATCTCTAGGATCAAAATAAATTCTAAAAATAAAGCTACCACTATTTTAACATTCAATATTAATGACAATTTTAAAAATATAAATTCCACTACTCTAACATCCAATATTTATCATGGCTTTCATAATTCAGGATTCTCCAATTAAAACTAACATGGCTCTGAATCATAGTATCTCTATGATCAAAATAGATTGTTGGAAAAGGAAGGAATGTTTAATTTGTACTAGTCAATTTTCTGCTACATAACTCTTTAATACATGCTTCACAGCTTGATAATAACACCCAACCTTTTACTCTATTATACTTTATTACTAGTGTATGTTGCAAGATACACAACCTCTTAATAAGGTATGGATGTGCCTATGATTTTGTTAATCATAACAATTCTAGTTTGATGATAATATAATCAAATTAGAGCTCTCAAACTTGTGCTTGTGATTAGTCTCTCAAACTTTTACATGTGGACATGTTCTTTCACCAAAAGACTTGACAAAGGTCTTTGAAAAGGTACCTAATCCGTTTCCTTTTTAATCAAAAACATGGTACTGGGCAAAAACATGGTACTCGGCAAAGAAACATTGATATTTTAGTAAGATTTCATTTTGATCACTTGCATTTATATTTATTTACCAATATTATTCACTCCAAAATACTAACGAACATAATATATCTTAATCATCAAGATAATTCATGAAAATACTCAATTTAAAATACTAAGAATACTAACAAAAATCAAGACCATTCACAAAAATAGTCAATTTAAAATATTGGAAATCTAATGGAAAAATAATTGTATCAACTTTTAAATGCTAAAACTCTAGTCAATCACGAGTAAGATTGGAAACTCATAAACTTCTTTTATGTTTTCTAATTTCCTTATCTATTTTAGATGATATGAAGTATAATATTAGCTATATGCTAAAATCTCGGACTCTTTAGAATATTTCTACAAAATAGTTTCAATGATAGATATAAAGTATGCTATTAGCTATATGCTAAAATGATATATTATCCTTTAATTGGACTCTTTAGAATATTTCTACAAAATAATTTCAATGATAGTTCCGATAGTTTTAAGGTACTCTTTAAAATATTTCTACAAAATAGTTTCAATGATAGTTCTGTTAGTTTACCTTAAAAATGAAGTCTATAGCTTAGCACATTGTCATGCACACAAAGATAATTAATGCATTAGAGATTCACATTATAAGTAGGCAATATTTGAGGTGTGAAAGTATGGTATGGATTTGATGCATAAGTAAGGGTTGTAACACTAAATGTATTCTCTCATTGACAAGCAGAGAAGAAAGCACTCTTTCCTTTCATGCATAGGTAATTCATTTTAGGTTGAGTCCATGTATAAAAAACACTCTATAATAGAAACTGTAATATAACTTTGCAGATAGTAAAAACTTGAAATATAGAACAAATTTTTTGTTTATGCATTAGTCTTAAAAGGAAATGAAATTTACTAATTTATTGAAAGATAGAAAAGCTATATGTTTTCCTTGTATTTGTAACGACAATAATGTTCTAAAGATAGGGCATGATAGAATTTGTGAACTATGACTACCTAAAGCTAAAGCTCTTATAGTAAAGTGTGTTAATTGAATTTTCTTTAAAATCACTGGTAACATCAATTTTATGTTGGTTATGATAGACTTTTCCACCCCTAATTGTAAAGAGCTATATATAAAAATTGAACAACCATAGTTATATTCATCAACTAGAATGATATTTTCTTCAATAATTTATAGAACTAAAAAATATTTCTGTAGTCATTGGAAAAAAATATTTTTTTAAAGATAGAATAAGAAATGTTATAATCATAAAGACATTTCCAAAACACCATTGACAATGGATCTAACTTTATTGTTCACATTTACATACAATCAACAACAAATATTTATCTACAAACAAGGGAAGGGAAATAAGGCTCAAATTACTTCATAGTTTAGTTACATAACTACCACTTTGTTACAATAGACTAAGACGAGGAAGAATTTTTGTTACGTAAACTTGATTCGGGATAGAGTCAAAATTTGACCAGGGTAAACAGTGATGGTTTTGGGGCACATGCTATTGTGCACCCATGGTATTATGCCCGTGGTATTATATGTAATGGAGCCTATAAAAGGTTGGAAGGACTTCATTGTAATGAAAAGGCTTGGAGGTGTGCGGTGAAGGCTCACTTGGTCGGATTGGCCAGGGTTTTGGCCAAGGATAATGAAACTTCATTATGATTGGGTTTTTCCCCGGATTTGGGGTTTTCTGGATAAACATGTGTATTTATGTGTTTATGGTTATTGCTGGTTAATTTTATATTTATTCCTCTCAGTATTTATTTATGCTATGCAGTAAATTTCTTAACAATTGGTATCAGAGCCAAATATTGGCTTCAAAGGGATTCTTTGATGCCAGGGGTTTATAGTGCCTGATGAGATCAATGCAGCGTTTTTCCAGATCTCGATCTGGAAAATAATGGTGGAACAATCGTACGCGGAAGATAGTGCCATAACCACCAGGGATCGTAGTGCATTTGCGATATTTACTAGTTTGGAACATTTTGACAAATTGTTCAGGGTTCATGCAGCTTCAAAAATTGTTCATTTTCTGCTACATGAGGCCACTGGTGCTGGAATCTACAAGGTTCTCAGAGGGCTCGCAGTTGGAGCGGTTTGATAGAAGTTTTTGAGCAAATCAAATTGAGAGAGGATGGATCAGAATCGCAGCAGCAAGAAACGAAAAAAAAAATTAATGAACTCAAAATTATTGCATGTAAACGGGCATACTACTGTAAGACCTCGTAAGGCATGTGTACCCCTGGTGATCACCGGTAAAGTCTGGGTTATACCTAGGTGATAGGGGGGATGTCGGGTTAACAATACCCCGGGTAAAAAATCTAAGGGGGGTAAGAGCTAGAGTGAGTGGGATTATCTCACTTAGCAGGTTTGGCTGGAGTTAGTCAATGAACCCCAAGTCAAGTTTAAGGGGGGAATTGTTAGGTAAACTTGACTCGGGATAGAATCAAAATTTGACCAGGGTAAACAGTGATGGTTTTGGGGCACATGCTATTGTGCACCCATGGTATTATGCCCATGGTATTATATGTAATGGAGCCTATAAAAGGTTGGAAGGACTTCATTGTAATGAAAAGGCCTGGAGGTGTGCGGTGAAGGCTCACTTGGCCGGATTGGCCAGGGTTTTGGCCAAGGATAATGAAACTTCATTATGATTGGGTTTTTCCCCGGATTTGGGGTTTTCCTGGATAAACATGTGTATTTATGTGTTTATGGTTATTGCTGGTTAATTTTATATTTATTCCTCTCACTATTTATTTATGTTATGCAGTAAATTTCTTAACAATTTTGGCCCGCACAAATGTTGTTCATTGTAGTACTTGTACTACCCAACAAATGTGTTAGATTTGGTTGGAATTTGGGAATGGAAGTAGTGCTTAAAAACGTATCTCTGATGTTTTGCAGTGTGCCTAGAATGCCCATCATAGTAGGCCATCCTTGAGGAGATTCATTTGCGCAAAGCAAGCCCACATTTATGAGTGAACTGATACAATTGATATCTTTATCTTCTTCATTACATCTATTAGTGCTCCTCAATAAACCCACGTCCACCACTTCTTGTACTCGGTTTGGAAAACTACTACCCACCCATTTTTGCAAATTCATTCCTTCCACAAACATGTGGTAGGTGGGATTCTTTCTAGTGAGAATTTCCAATAGCACTATTCCATAGCTATAAACATCACCTTTTGTTGTAACTTGCCCTCCCACTCCATATTCTACATTCATAGATCCTCATCTTAAATTTTTTAATTCAAAATGTTAAGTAAACATAAGAAAATCATAACATTGTTTAAGATGGAATATAGTTTAAATAATACCTGGAGGAATGTACCCTGTAGATCCTTTGAGTGCATTTGTGGAAGTGAGAGCTTCACCTTCATTATTTGGAAAACATATAGTAGCAATGCCAAAGTCTATTAAATATGCAATCATATCTTCACCCAAAAACACATTGTTGGGTTTCAAATCACAATGAATCACTTGTATAAAACAATGGTGATGGAGATATGTCATGCCTTGGGCAATGTCTATTGCTATATTCAACCTTTGAATCAAATTCAAACCACTTTGTTCTCCATCATCAGGATATAACCACTTTTCTAGGCTTCCATTTGCATTAATGGAAATATCAAAACTTTGATTTGGAGATTTGAATAACATGTTAGGACCCGAATCAAATTTCGGTGTCTAACTTTACCCAAAACTTTGCACTCTCTATCGAAACCCTTTTTAGCCCCTTCATTTTGTAGATTGAGAATCTTGACAGCGACCATTCTACCATCATTCAAAACCCCTTTGTACACTTTGCCAAAACTACCAACTCCTAACAAGTTGGCATCACAAAATTCATTTGTTGCGATGACCAGTTCTGCATAGGAGATTCTTCCATGCCCCACATTTAATGATGGATCTCTCTCTCTCTGAATATGTCTCTTGCAATTTCGTCTCCACAAGATTGCAAGAAACAAACACAATACAGCAAATGCTACAACAAAAACAAGTGTGATAACTCTTTTTAGATTTAGAACACTTTCATGTTTATGAGCATAGCATGGTGGTAGATTTATCCAAGGTCCACGTAGACCAAGATTTCCCATAAATGTTGTGGCACCAATCTTTTTGAAAACTCCCTCTTTAGGGACTTCTCCTGACAACTTGTTAAAAGAAAAATTCAAGTGATGGAGCATTGTGAGATTTTCTAGTGATATGGGTATTCCACTTGAAAAATTGTTGGAAGAGAGATCTAGGTCATGAAGGCTTAGAAGTTTGTTGAGGGATAATGGAATTGGACCTTCAAGTGCATTGCAAGAAAGATTAAGATATTCTACTTCTTGGCAGTTTCCAAGTGCACTTGGAATGTACCCAGTTAATTGATTTGCAGAAATATCTATAGCTTGAAGCTTATTGAACTTTCCTAGTTCTAAAGGTACATGGCCATGTAATAAATTGTTTGACAAGTTGAAATAGAAGGCTAAATTTGTAAGGCTTGCAACCTCTGGAGGTATATGACCACTAAGCTTGTTGTATGATAGATCTAGCAGTAGTAAGTTCACACATTTCCCTAAATTTGTAGGTATATTTCCTGATAATTGGTTATGGTTAAGATCTAAATATCTTAGTTGCTGGAGGTTAGACATAACATCAGGGATTCTTCCAGAGAGATTATTTCTATAGAAAGATAAGAGCCCTAAGCTTTTTAGCTGGCCAATTTCCATAGGAATGTTTCCTTGTAAATGATTGAAATCCATATATAGCCTCTCCAACTTTTGAAGCTTATTAACGGAAGAAGAGATTAACCCTATAAAAGAATTACCTTCTAAACTGAGAAATGTTAAATTAGTTAGGTTTCCAATTTGTGGAGGTATTCCTCCTGCGAATTCATTGAAACTCAAGTTTAAGAAGTTGAGTTTTGTAGAGAGGTGGCCAATAGAAAATGGCAATTGTCCCATGAGATTATTCATTGATAAGTCTAAACCTCGTAATTGGAACAGTTGGTAAGAGCAGTTAGAATGGGGCAGCTGGTGGTGGTGCTGCCACTAATCAGGTGATTGCCACCTAGGTAAAGCGTCTGAAGATCTGTCAATTTACCCAACTCCATGGGCACTATTCCGTTGAGCTGGTTACTTGACAAGTCAAAGTGTTGAAACTTCGTGCAGTTGAAGAGGGAAGAAGGAATGCTGCCACTCAGCTGATTAAAAGATAGATAGAGTTCCTTAAACTGAGTGGTCTTCTTGCTACATAACTCCGACGGAATGTGGCCAACTAACGGGTTAAGAGTTAAATCCAATACTTCAATATTGGTGCAGTTAGACAACGAAGATGGAATGCGTCCCGTGAGATGGTTAAATCCCAGATTAAGAGATCTAAGCTGGCTTAGCATACCCAATTCGGAAGCAACTAGGGGAATGTTTCCTGTGAGATTGTTATTGGACAGAGTCAATTCTTCAATATTGGTGCAGTTAGACAACGAAGATGGAATGCTTCCCGTGCGATGGTTAAATCCCAGATTAAGAGTGTTAAGTTGGCTTAGCATACCCAATTCGGAAGGAACACTGCCGTGAAGGTTGTTGCTACCTAATTCTAAGTACTGCAAAGAGGATATGTTTCCCAAGCAGTCCGGGATTGTTCCCATCAAATTGTTAACTCCCAAGTACATGGTTATTAGCTTGGGGAGAGCACATAGTTCTGGGGGAATGTTTCCCGTGAGATTGTTAAAGGACAGAGTCAAGTTCCGCAAACTGCGGCACCTACCGAGAGTGGGCGGAATGGGACCATGGAGTTGATTCAGAGACAAGCGAAGCATCTTTAAGCGAAAGAGGGTTCCCAATTGATAGGGAATATGACCGTGGAAACTATTATTCTTTAGGCTAAGTACTCTAAGAAATGAGAGATTGGCGAGAAGGGGAGAGACTGTACCTTGTAATCCCATGCTTGAGACATTCAGGGAAACAACTCTGTGTCTGCGCCTGCTGCATATGATACCCGTCCACTCGCAGAATGAAACATTTGGTTTCCACGTAGAAGCTAAGAATTGGTATGGATAATATGTGATGGCAGACTTGAACGCAAGCAGAGCGTGTTGATCGGACGCATTGGTGAGAGGAGGATGGCGAAGATTAGAGAAATGGCCGACTGTGGAAAACACAAAAGGATTGAGTATGTTCACATGCTACAATACCAAGCTAATTTTCTATAGCATCATTTCAACCCTGTGATTGACTTCACAAAATTTCCCGTTGAAAGGTAAGTTGCCGTGCCGTCTCAACTATGTAATATGACTCCACAAATTTCTATAGCATCATTTCAACCATGTGGTATGACTTTACAAATTTCCCTTTTAACTTTACGGTTGAGAGGTAAGTTGCCGTGCCGTCTCAACTATGTAGTATGACTCCACGAATTTCTATAGCATTATTTCAACCCTGTGGTATGACTTCGCAAATTTCCCTTTCAAATTTCCCGTTGAAAGGTAAGTTGCCATGCCGTCTCAACTATGTAGTATGACTCCACGAATTTCTCTACCATCATTTCTACCATGTAGTATGACTTTACAAATTTCCCTTTCAAATTTACCGTTGAGAGGTAATTTGCCGTGCCGTCTCAACCAGGGTTGGAAAGGTATTTTGACCGTAAAATACGTTTAATAATTTTACATTGCCGTCTCACACTGTGTTTTGAAACTCCCAGAACGTAGAGAAACCCGGGTTAAATTGACATACTAAAACGGGACGTCACAGTAGATAAGTGGAGAATCCAGGCCATGAATGAAAATTACAGTTTGGCCTGGCCTGGCCACATATTGGTTTGAACGTAACTCTGCACTTTCTTCGTTTCGAAGTCAAATAAAATTCAATCTTACATAGAAAAACCTGGGTTAAATTCACATACTAAAACAGGACGTCACAGTAGATAACTGGACAATCCAGGGCATGAATGAAAATTACAGTTTGTCCTGGGCTGACCACATATTGGTTTGAACGTAACTCTGCACTTTCTTCGTTTCGAAGTCAAATAAAATTCAATCGTACATAGAAAAACCCGGGTTAAATTGACATACTAAAACAGGACGTCACAGTCGATAACTGGACAATCCAGGCCATGAATGAAAATTACAGTTTGGCCTGGCCTGGCCACATATTGGTTTGAACGTAACTCTGCACTTTCTTTGTTTCGAAGTCAAATAAAATTCAATCTTACATAGAAAAACCCCGGTTAGATTCACATACTAAAACGGGACGTCACAGTAGATAACTGGACAATCCAGGCCATAATGAAAATTACAGTTTGTCCTGGCCTGGCCACATATTGGTTTAAATGCAATGGCTTTTCCAAATTTGTTAGTTGGTTTTCATAGTTTAGACTTGAGTTTTAGAAAGACCATGCAAAGATTTATATTGCTTGACAGCCCACTAATGACAGATAATAATATATTAAAAATATGGATATGGTTGGTTTAAAAGCTTCCTTTTTCCTTATATTAAGCTTTGTATCCCATGGGTTTGTAACAGAAGTTTACTGTTAAATTTGTAATTTTACAGCGCGCGGTGGTCTTTTGGAAAACCACCCGGTCTCCTCGCACCGCCATTCACCAAAGGCGGTATCCGTTGCTGAGGCTCCGAACACATTCACATGCCGCCACACGTCTCTTGTACGACGCCCAAAACCACTTTCCCCGGACGGTAAAAGTCGTTTGGTTTTCCGTAGGAGGGTGTGCGAACCACGTCGGATCATCTAGGCGCTCAATCACAGCCGTTGACTTCCCGAAGGTGCACTGCCCGCGTCAAATCAATTTTTACGTGGAGTGAATGACTTTTCCGTTGACCGCCGTAGTGGAGTTAATGAATTTAATGTTTGTTCGTAGTTTTTTTTGGTAAGGCTTTTAATATGTTATGGGCATACGTCAAATGCCTTTAATATAGTCATGGGCATATTATATATTTTTTATGATGTAGTAAATAGACTACGTGTGGTAGTTTAGAGTAATTTTTTTTTTGTATGTATGTTTTATATAAAACATTGTGTCGTGCCCGTGTGTTGATGTTTTTTTTGTTGTGAGTGGTGTGGCTACGCACGACAGTGCGATTTTTATCTTTTGTAAATGCACAGCAGTGCTATATAAAAATTGGAATGTAATGCCTTGTTTCAGCTATTGAAGAACAGAGGACTGTTTATGTAATCTCCACAGCAGTGGAAAATCTGTGAGAGCAGCAGAGTTTTGTTTTTGATTCCCTCTTTGCACAGAGGAAGAAATATGTAACAGAAAATTTGTTTTAATGGAAATGTTCTTTGTGACTGTGTAATGCTGTCTTATGAGTCATTTTGTTTTTAAAAGGATCCCTGTCAAAAGATCCTGGACAGAGTAAACAGAGCATTGTCTCTGTGGTGAATTTTTTATTTGGTTTTGGTATTTCCCCATTAAAAATCCCCAACAGTGGTATCGGAGCATAGCTTAGGCTCTTTAAAGAAGTTAAAGAAGCTGAAGGGAGAAGGTTGTTGCTGCAGCAAAACTTCTCAGGCAGACAGAAGACTCAGACAGCGAAGGATTCAGGTATTTCCCAAAAGCATTTCTCTTGTTATTGCTGAAGACAGTCAGTTTTAAAAAAAAAAAAATCACAGTCAAGGATTTAAAACCATAGTTCAAGATGCAAGGAATGGCAAGCACAAGCATGGGTATGTTCAACACCCAGCTCCCACACTTTAATGGGAAGAACTATGACTACTGGTCTATAACCATGAGAGCTTTGTTCATCTCTCAAGATATATGGGAACTAGTAGAATATGGGTTTGAGGAACCAGCAGATGAAACTGAGTTCAATGCATTAACTCAGGGAGAGAAGGATCAGCTGAAGCTCAATAGGAAGAAGGATGCAAAGGCCATTGTCTTGTTGTATCAAGCAGTGGACCAGAGTATATTCCCAAGGATAGCAGCAGCTACAACATCACATGAAGCATGGAAAACTCTCAAGACAGCCTATCAAGGCATGGAGAGAGTGAAAACAGCAAAATTGCAAATGCTGAGAAAGGATTTTGAAAACTTAAACATGAAGGAGTCAAACAACATTGAATAATTCTTCACTCATGTGGTTGGTGTAATCACACAAATGAGAACTCATGGAGAAACAATTGAAGATAGAAGAATAGTGGAGAAAATATTGAGGGTCTTACCCTCAAGGTTTGATGCCATAGTCACCACCATTGAAGAGACAAAGGATCTCTCAAAAGTCACCACCATTGAAGAGACAAAGGATCTCTCAAAATATTCAGTTTATGAGCTACATGCATCACTGATAACTCATGAGCAAAGGTTGAGTAGGAATGAAAACTCATCCCTTGAGCAAGCCTTCAAGACCAAGATGTCCTTTGGAAGAGGAAGAGGTCAAGGAAGAGGAAACCGAAGAGGAAGAGGCAGAAGCCAGAATAGAGGTGGAAGGAACAGCCCATCAAATGCACAAGGAAGAAGCAGCAATCCAAATCAGAACCAAGGTCAAGGCAGCAGCCAACAAAGAGATCAGTATCAGGCTCAAGGACAAAGGTATGATAAATCTAATGTTCAATGCTATTATTGCAAAAAGTATGGACATTATGCTAGTGATTGTAGAAAGAAACAGCATGATATGAACAACAAACAAAATGCAAATGTTACAAGAGAAAACAACAGTCAAGAAAATGTCCTGTTAGCTTGTAACATGGATGAAACACATAGTGAAGACATTTGGTTTTTAGACTCAGGTTGCAGCAACCATATGACAGGGAATATAGCCCTCTTTTCAGCCTTAAATCAAAACTTGAAGTCAGAGGTCACACTAGGAACTGATAGTAAAGTGTCTGTTATGGGAAAAGGGGAGGTAAAAATATTTACAAAGCAAGGAGAAAGGAAAACCATAGCAGATGTCTACTATGTTCCTGGAATGAGATGTAACCTCTTGAGTGTTGGACAGCTTATCCAAAAGGGTTACATGTTGGCATTATGATTCAGGTGTTGTCCTTGATGGCAAACCCATTCAGGTGATAAATCAAGAAGGACGCAGGAAATATGTTCAGCAAGTGCGTCCCCGCAGGTATACCATACAGAAACCGCGTCCAGGGACGCAGGCCAGCCGTTCAGGAGGTGCGTCCGCCCAGTGCACACATTTCAAGGCAGAGAAAAGCACGTGGGGGTTTCTTGTGTGGTATCTAGCCGACGTTTTTGTGTTTCTATGGTGTCGGCTCGTGGTATTGTTCCATGTTTTGGGGAGAAGCTTGCCTATATAAAGCAAAGGAGTTCATTTGGATTATGAATCATCTTGGTTGAATATCTTTTGGTGAGATCTAGTCCAGATCTATGAGGGCGAATCTTCTAATGGACTGTGATCTCTATGGCGCATGATCAGATCTGTGGATCTGAGTGTTTGGGTTGGTTCTGAAGTCCTCATATCTTTTATATCTGAAGGGACGCAGGTTCAGTGAAGGGCAAGTGCGCCGGGACGCAGTACAGTAAAGGCTCAGGTGCGTCTCTGAGGCAAAGGACGCGGCGTGACTGTGTTATTGGGTGCGTCTCTGAAGCAAAAGACGCGGCGCGATAGTGTTTCTGGGTGCGCCGGTCGCAGCAAAGCATACAGGAACAGTGCGTCGGCACGCAGAACAGTGGAAGGTAGACTGCGTCCAGTCGCAGGTCACAGAAAGAAAATATGCGTCCCTGTCTTAAGATGATCTGTTGACTGTATATTTCTGTTCATAAGGTGTTCTGGGTTATTTCTGTAATTACTGATCTGATATCTGTAGTGGACTGTATCTGTTGTATACTTGTTGATCATTTGATTCTTCATGAAAAGAAGTAGGGGGTTGTAGCTCCCTTCCAGGAGAGACTGGAAAACGAGAGAGAGAGTTGTAGCTCTCTGCAGGTTGCAGCCTGCGTGCTGGTAAAGGACTGCACCAGTACAAAATCATTGTAAAAAGAATTTCTTGAAAGAAGATAGAGACATATTGCAGCAGGTGGTTTTCTCCCGCATTGGGTTTCCACCTTACATCTTGTGTTCTTTGGTGTGACTGTCTATTTTCTTTATTCATGCTCATTATTTTATGGTACTGATATGCAAGAATAATTCAAAAGATCAAATAAGGAAAGATTTGGTAAATTGCTTGATAATACTGATTCACCCCCCCTCTCAGTATTATTTCCAACAATTGGTATCAGAGCAGGTCCTTCAGAAAAGCTTGATCGCTTGAAGGTAGATCGTTCATCATGAGCAACTACGAGAGAGAAGCATCAATCAGGCCACCGGTTTTTGATGGGACAAACTTCAATTATTGGAAGGTAAGAGTTACTGCATATCTTCAATCTCTTGGTACAGAAGTTTGGGACATTGTAGAAACAGGGTATGCTTTTCCTTCAGCTACTCCTACAGATCCAGCTGAGAAAAAGAAGTATGAAACAAATGCAAAAGCAGTCAGTACTCTATTAGGAAGTATATCCCAAACAGAATTCATGAAGGTAATGCACTTCAAATCAGCAAAAGAAATATGGGACAAAATGATCACGAGCTATGAAGGAGATGAACAGGTAAAACAAGCTAAACTTCAAACTCTCAGGACTCAATATGAGACTCTCAAGATGTATAATGATGAAAGTGTGGCTAATTATTTTCTTCGGGTAGATGAGATTGTTAATTGTATGAAAAATTTGGGTGAAGAAATAAAAGAGTCTATAGTAGTTCAAAAGATTCTAAGATCATTATCCCCCAAGTTTGAATCTAAAGTATCTGCAATAGAAGAAAAAGAAAATCTCCGTGTTCTCACTATGTCTCAGCTACATGGAATTCTAACTGCTTATGAAATGAGAAAGGGAGGTCCATCAGACAGAAGGGAGGCTGCTTTTAAGGCATCAGGCAAAGAAGATCACTATGAAGCAAGCCATGTTCCAGAAGAAGAGGAAGAAGAATCAAATTTTGTCAGAAATCTTCAAAGGGGTTCTGGAAGGTTCAGAGGTAAGCTACCTTTCAAATGCTTTGCTTGTGGAAGAGTAGGTCATTATGCTGCAAAATGTCCTTATAAGGATAAAGGAAAGGAACCAGCTAGATGGAACAAGAAACAAAGTGCAAATAAGAAAAGCTACTACACCCATGAAGATAGTGATGGCTTATCAAACAGTGATGAAGATGAACAAGGTAATAAATATAGGTTGTTAATGGCATTTGAAGATGATGATTATGAGGATGCTATAGATGTGGATAACCTTTATGATGAAATTACTAGACTCAAGAGATGTATAGAAGAAAAGAACATGATCATTGATATTCTACAATTTCAAATTGATGAAAAGGAAAAACATCTTGAAAAATTAGAAGGTGAAATTGTTGGTCTTAGAAAAGAAATTGAGAAAACAAAAGCTATTAATCTCAAGTTTGTCAAAGGATCTGAAACTTTGGATGAGATTATCAGTGTGCAGCGGTCTCCACTAAATAAGACAGGTCTGGGCTATAATGGAGAAAATTCTCAAGCATCCACTTCAAAAAGTTATCTTGATGCAGCAAGAAGAAATGAGCAAAAGCACAATGAAGATCATCAGGTAAAGCAGGGACAAACTTCAAACAGAAACTATCAGGGGCAATCCAGCTTAAGGGTGAACAAAAGCCACAACCAGCCACAGGTAAAATCTTCCCAGTTTGGTTCAAAAATAGATGAAAATAGAAATTACAATCAGTTGGCTGGTAGATTCAATAACCGCAGAAGCTTCTTCAATGGACAATGCTTTTCTTGTCATAACTTTGGTCACAAAGCAGCTCAATGTGTTGCGTATAAAACAATCATGACTAGGGAAGCTCAAAAACAAAGAAGTATGGCAGGGATTATAAAAAAGACCTATAACAGCTTTTCGGCTCTTGAAAATGAAGTTGAATGTTCTATTTGCAATAATTTTGGTCATGAAGACTCTGAATGCAGGAGCAGGTTTCAGGAGAAAAAGGAACAAGCCACAAGCACCAAAACATGGAGAATAAAGGAACCTCAAACTGAAAGATGTGGGATAGCATTTTATGCAGAAGGACAGGAAAATCTATGGTACATTGACAGTGGATGTTCGAAACATATGACAGGTGATAAAGAAAAACTTGAATCTTATTCTACTTTAGAAAAGGGAAAGAAAGTTTCTTTTGGAAATGATACTCCTGCAACTATAAAAGGAAAAGGTATTGCTCCTTTGAAAGAAAAGGTCAAGGCTGGAAATGTTTTGTATGTTGATGGATTGAAGCATAATCTACTAAGTGTCAGCCAGATGTGTGATCAAAAAACCGAGGTTATTTTCAGATCGAATGGATGTCTTGTTCGTGATCTTGATACAGGTAAAACAGTACTCAAAGGCAAAAGAACTCCAAATAATCTGTACATATTTGAAGAAGGAGAACAACAATGCTATCTTAGCAAGGATGAAGAGCACTGGTTATGGCATCGAAGGTTGGGACATCTAAGCTTCTCACAAATAAGGAAAGCATGCAAATATCAGGCAGTTCGCGATCTTCCAGATATCAAAATTCCTGACAACACCATATGCAGATCATGTCAGTTTGGAAAACAAACCAGGACTAACTTTCCAGAGAAAGAGGGATCAGCTAGCATGCCTCTTGAGCTAGTACATACAGATACATGTGGCCCATTCAGAAAAAGAACACCTAGAGGAGAGGAATACTTGATATTATTTATTGACGATTTCTCCAGGTTTGTCTGGTTAGGACTTATGAAGCACAAAGATGAAGCATTCGAAAAATTCAAGACCTTCAAAGCCTTGGTTGAAAATGAATCAGGTCACAAAATTAAGTGCCTCAGATCCGACAGAGGTGGGGAATTTACTTCAAATGAATTTTTCGATTTCTGTGATGAACATGGGATAAGGAGAGAATTCTCTACAGCTAGAACTCCTCAGCAAAATGGAGTTGTTGAAAGAATGAACAGAACAATCCAACAAATGGCTCGTGCTATGCTTGATGAATCAGGAACTCCCGCAACTTTCTGGGGTGAAGCTGCACATGCTGCGGTTATTATTCTCAACAAAACAAATGTCCGGGTGAACAGCACTCAAACTCCTCATGAGCTCTGGAGTGGTAAAACTCCTTCGGTAAAGCACTTCAAAATCTTTGGGAGCAAATGCTATATCAAGAATACTGATGAGCAGCTTGGCAAACTTGAACCTAGAGCAGATGAAGGCATTCTTCTTGGCTATTCTCCACATAGCAAAGCATACAAATGCTACAATAAAAGACTTGGCAGAATTGTTGACAGCATTGATGTAGTGATTGATGAGAAGGGATATATTCCTAGGCAAGTACATCATGAAGATATAGAAGAAGATGAAGGCTACCCTCAAAGACAGAATGATGAAGAAGAAGAAGAACCCCAAGGAGAACCTCAAGAAGAACCAGAGGAGCAGACAAGAATAGAAGAGAAAACTCCATCTAGATATGTTCAGAAGAATCATCCAGAATCTCAGATTGTGGGGCAGAAAGAAGCAGGTGTACAAACAAGAAGAACAGTTGCAGAAGCCTCAAGCTATTTGGCATTACTCTCCTCTACTGAACCACAAAATGTGAAAGAAGCATGCAAAGATGAATGTTGGGTAAAAGCAATGGATGAAGAACTTGAGCAAATCGAAAAGAACAACACTTGGGAGCTGGTTCCTAGACCAAAGGATAAGAATGTTATCAGAACAAAATGGGTCTTCAAAAATAAATTGAATGAAAATGGAGAAGTAATCAGAAACAAAGCCAGACTTGTTTGTAAAGGGTATGCGCAGCAAGAAGGAATAGACTTTGAAGAAACTTTTGCTCCTGTTGCAAGACTTGAGGCCATCCGAATGTTCCTTGCTCTCTCAAGTTTTCAAAACTTCAAAGTATTTCAAATGGACGTGAAATCAGCCTTTCTGAATGGAGACTTGGAAGAAGAAGTGTACATTGAACAGCCAGATGGGTTCATTCTTGGAAATGATCCAAATCTTGTATGCCGATTGAAAAAGGCTCTCTATGGTCTCAAACAAGCTCCAAGGGCTTGGTACTACCGGTTGGACAAATATCTTCATCAACAAGGCTTCTCAAAAGGTTCAGCAGATAGCAATCTGTATATAAAAATTGAAAATGACAAATTACTAATACTTGTTGTGTATGTAGATGACATTATTTTTGGCAGCAATGAAGAAGCTATGAGTCAAAACTTTGCCTCGGTCATGCAGAAAGAATTTGAAATGTCCTTGCTAGGAGAACTGACATATTTCCTTGGTTTGCAAATCCAACAAAAGGAAGGAGGAATCTTTTTATCTCAAACCAAGTATCTCAAGCAGATTTTGAAGAAATATGGCATGGAAGATGCAAAACCAGTATGTACACCCATGGTCATAGGATGTAGTCTCAGTGCAAATGATGAATCTGCAGCAGTACATCAACCAACCTACAGATCTATGATTGGAAGTTTACTATATTTGACAGGTACCCGACCAGACATCATGCATGCAGTTGGAATAGTTGGAAGATTTCAGGCAAATCCGAAGGAGACTCATCTTCAGGCAGTAAAGAGAATTTTCAAATATCTTCAAGGAACTCAAAATTTTGGCTTATGGTATCCTAGAGATACAGATCTTACTCTTCATGCTTATACAGATGCAGATTGGGCCGGAAGCGTGGATGACAGGAAAAGCACAAGTGGTGGTGCGTTCTTTATGGGTTCCAGACTGGTATCTTGGTTCAGCAAGAAACAGAGTTCGATTGCCTTGTCTACAGCTGAAGCAGAATATGTTGCTGCTGCATCTTGTTGCACTCAACTTCTTTGGATGATGCAGACTTTGCAGGATTTTCAAATCACTTGTACACCACCTATACCCATCTTATGTGATAACACAAGTGCAATCAGCATCTCAAAGAATCCGGTTATGCATTCAAAAACCAAGCACATACCAATCAAGTACCATTTTCTCCGGGAACAAGTGCTTGAACAGAAAGTCAAGTTGGAGTATGTTCCTTCAAAGGAACAAGTTGCTGATATTTTCACCAAACCGTTGCCCAGGGACACTTTTGAATACCTCAGGCAAAAGCTGGGGGTTGTTGATGCATCATCTTACTGTTGATCATCTTCCTATTGGTGGTATAGGCTCAGGGGGAGCACATAATGCATTGTTGGCATTATGGAGAAGGAGATCTTGGAAATAGCTGCAATATGTCTCTATCTCCTTCATGATGGATTTCTGGAGATGCATGAGCATAGGGGGAGCATACCCTTTGCCCTTGATGTCAAAGGGGGAGAATGAAGCTGAAGATTATGTGGTTGCCATCAAGTCCAAAGGGGGAGATTGTTGGCATTATGATTCAGGTGTTGTCCTTGATGGCAAACCCATTCAGGTGATAAATCAAGAAGGACGCAGGAAATATGTTCAGCAAGTGCGTCCCCGCAGGTATACCATACAGAAACCGCGTCCAGGGACGCAGGCCAGCCGTTCAGGAGGTGCGTCCGCCCAGTGCACACATTTCAAGGCAGAGAAAAGCACGTGGGGGTTTCTTGTGTGGTATCTAGCCGACGTTTTTGTGTTTCTATGGTGTCGGCTCGTGGTATTGTTCCATGTTTTGGGGAGAAGCTTGCCTATATAAAGCAAAGGAGTTCATTTGGATTATGAATCATCTTGGTTGAATATCTTTTGGTGAGATCTAGTCCAGATCTATGAGGGCGAATCTTCTAATGGACTGTGATCTCTATGGCGCATGATCAGATCTGTGGATCTGAGTGTTTGGGTTGGTTCTGAAGTCCTCATATCTTTTATATCTGAAGGGACGCAGGTTCAGTGAAGGGCAAGTGCGCCGGGACGCAGTACAGTAAAGGCTCAGGTGCGTCTCTGAGGCAAAGGACGCGGCGTGACTGTGTTATTGGGTGCGTCTCTGAAGCAAAAGACGCGGCGCGATAGTGTTTCTGGGTGCGCCGGTCGCAGCAAAGCATACAGGAACAGTGCGTCGGCACGCAGAACAGTGGAAGGTAGACTGCGTCCAGTCGCAGGTCACAGAAAGAAAATATGCGTCCCTGTCTTAAGATGATCTGTTGACTGTATATTTCTGTTCATAAGGTGTTCTGGGTTATTTCTGTAATTACTGATTTGATATCTGTAGTGGACTGTATCTGTTGTATACTTGTTGATCATTTGATTCTTCATGAAAAGAAGTAGGGGGTTGTAGCTCCCTTCCAGGAGAGACTGGAAAACGAGAGAGAGAGTTGTAGCTCTCTGCAGGTTGCAGCCTGCGTGCTGGTAAAGGACTGCACCAGTACAAAATCATTGTAAAAAGAATTTCTTGAAAGAAGATAGAGACATATTGCAGCAGGTGGTTTTCTCCCGCATTGGGTTTCCACCTTACATCTTGTGTTCTTTGGTGTGACTGTCTATTTTCTTTATTCATGCTCATTATTTTATGGTACTGATATGCAAGAATAATTCAAAAGATCAAATAAGGAAAGATTTGGTAAATTGCTTGATAATACTGATTCACCCCCCCTCTCAGTATTATTTCCAACATTACAATGTTTACTTTGTAAATGATGTGTGCACCATCATGGACATACCACCCAGCAAAAGATGCATTGCTGAAGTGAAGATGACAAGGAACAGGATGTTCCCTCTCCGGATCAGGGCAGACATGAAGAACAAAAGGGAAATGGCAGCAGTCACCCAAGAGGCCTTCCAAAGCGTGCCAAAGGATGAAAATTGGTTATGGCACTTGAGATTCGGGCATCTAAATTTTGGAGGTCTAAACTTATTGAGAAGAAAAGGAATGGTAAGAGGATTACCATTGATAGAGAAGCCGGACAGCCTTTGTGAAGGTTGTATATTGGGCAAACAACATAGAGAGAGTTTTCCATCAGGGAAAAGTATAAGGGCAAAGGCACCCTTAGAGATTATCCACTCAGATTTGTGTGGACCAATGCAAGCTCCATCATTAGCTGGCAGCCTATATTTCTTGACATTCATTGATGATTTTACAAGAAAGACTTGGATATATTTCCTCAAGAACAAAAGTGAAGTCTTTGAGAAATTCCAAAATTTCAAAGCACTTGTGGAGAACCAAAGCGGGCTGCACATTAAAGTTTTGAGAACTGATAGAGGAGGTGAGTATATCTCCAATGAATTCCTAAAGTTTTGTAGAGAAAATGGAATTCATAAACAGTTTACAACTCGGTACACCCCACAGCAAAATGGAGTTGCTGAAAGGAAGAACAGGACCATCATGGAGATGGCAAGGAGCATGTTGAAGGCAAAGCATTTGCCAAATGAGTATTGGGCTGAAGCTGTACATTGTGCAGTTTATATTTTGAACAGGTGTCCTACAAAGGCAGTCATGAATAAAGTGCCAGAAGAGGCATGGAGTGGGAGAAAGCAAGTAGTCACCCACATGAGAGTTTTTGGATGTGTGGCCTATGCACACATACCAGATCAGCTAAGGAGGAAGTTGGACAGCAAAGGGGAGAAATGCATCTTCATTGGATACAGTGATGAATCCAAAGCCTACAGGCTGTACATTCCATCTACCAAGAAGTTCTTTGTTAGCAGAGATGTTCAATTCATTGAAGAGGAAGCTTGGGATGGAAGCATAGAGAAAACAGTGAACATTAAAAGCTGTTTGCCTCATGATGAAAATGAAGAGGAAGTGGCTGAAATGAATCCCCAAACAACAGCACCAACACAAGGACAGCAAGGTACACCATTGAGGATCAATGAGAGTGCTTCTCCAAGCACACCACAAGGAGGAAATTCAAGTGCATCTTCAAGCACTTGCACACCAAGTGAAAGAGGTAAGAAGTTTAGAAATCTAAGAGACATTTATGATGAAGGAATGAATTCCTTATTTGCCTTGTTTTGTCAAGTTGATGATCCTATTCATTTTGAAGAAGCTATTAAAGATAGAAAATGGATAGAAGCTATGGATGAGGAGATCAATGCCATAGAGAGAAACAAAACATGGGATTTGGTTGAGTTACCAAAACGAAAAGAAGTCATTGGTGTGAAATGGGTCTACAAGACCAAGAGCAATGCTGAAGGCAAGATTGAAAGGCATAAAGCAAGGCTGGTTGTCAAAGGCTACAAGCAGCAGTATGGGAGAGATTATGAGGAGACTTTCGCCCCAGTTGCAAGAATGGAAACCGTGAGAGCAGTGCTGTCCATAGCAGCACAAAACAAATGGAAAGTCTACCAAATGGATGTGAAATCAGCATTCCTAAATGGAGTGTTGATGGAAGAGGTTTATGTGGAACAGCCTCTCGGATATGAGAAGAAAGGTGAAGAGCACAAAGTGTGCAAATTGAAGAAAGCTCTTTATGGGCTGAAGCAAGCGCCAAGAGCATGGTACAGCAGGATAGATTCATATCTATTGGATAATGAATTTGACAAATGTGAAGGAGAACCCACAGTCTACATCAAGGAAAAGGATGGTAAAATTTTAATTGTTGTCTTGTATGTAGATGATGTTATTTTCACTGGAAATGATAATTATCTTATTGAGAATTTTAAATCAGTCATGAAGAATGAATTTGAAATGACTGACATGGGTTTGTTGAGATACTTCTTAGGCATAGAAGTAGATCAAAATGAAAAAGGAATTTTTATATCTCAAGCAAGATATGTAAATCAAGTTTTGGGCAGATTTAAGATGGAAGAATGCAAGGCAGCAATCACTCCCACAGTGATGGGATTAAAGCTCAGCAGAGAGGACAGCAGCAAGGATTTTGATCCTAGCTTGTATAAAAGCATTGTGGGCAGCCTTATGTATTTAACAGCAACTAGGCCTGATTTAATGTATGCTGTTAGTTTAATTTCCAGGTTCATGGAGAGGCCGAAGGAGGCACATTGGCAGGCAGCAAAGAGAATTTTGAGGTATGTCAAAGGTACCAAAATGTTTGGAATTCTATATCATGCCTTAGAACATTCAGATTTGGTTGGGTACACAGATAGCGATTGGGCTGGAAGTGTAGATGATCGGAAGAGCACTTCCGGTTATGTTTTTAATATGGGTTCAGGAGCCATTTCATGGGCTTCTAAGAAGCAGTCCATTGTAGCATTATCTACAGCAGAGGCTGAATATGTGACAGCCACAGCAGCAGCATGCCAAGCAGTATGGATGAGAAGAATGTTGAGAAGCTTAGGCCAAGAGCAGGCAAAAGCGACAGTGGTCTTTTGTGACAATAGCTCTGCTATTGCTTTGTCAAAGAATTCTGTGTTTCATAAAAGAACGAAACACATTGATACAAGGTTTCACTACATCAGAGAATTAGTGAACAATGGAGAAATTGTCCTCGAACATTGCAGGACCCAGGAACAGGTTGCAGACATCTTGACAAAGCCACTAGTTCAGAAGAGTTTCGAATTTTTGAGAAAATGCTTGGGAATGACTGAACGCGCGACTGTTAAAATTAAAGGGGAGTGTTAAATTTGTAATTTTACAGCGCGCGGTGGTCTTTTGGAAAACCACCCGGTCTCCCCGCACCGCCATTCACCAAAGGCGGTATCCGTTGCTGAGGCTCCGAACACATTCACATGCCGCCACGCGTCTCTTGTACGACGCCCAAAACCACTTTCCCCGGACGGTAAAAGTCGTTTGGTTTGCCGGAGGAGGGTGTGCGAACCACGTCGGATCATCTGGGCGCTCAATCACAGCCGTTGACTTCCCGAAGGTGCACTGCCCGCGTCAAATCAATTTTTACGTGGAGTGAATGACTTTTCCGTTGACCGCCGTAGTGGAGTTAATGAATTTAATGTTTGTTCGTAGTTTTTTTTGGTAAGGCTTTTAATATGTTATGGGCATACGTCAAATGCCTTTAATATAGTCATGGGCATATTATATATTTTTTATGATGTAGTAAATAGACTACGTGTGGTAGTTTAGAGTAATTTTTTTTTGTATGTATGTTTTATATAAAACATTGTGTCGTGCCCGTGTGTTGATGTTTTTTTGTTGTGAGTGGTGTGGCTACGCATGACAGTGCGATTTTTATCTTTTGTAAATGCACAGCAGTGCTATATAAAAATTGGAATGTAATGCCTTGTTTCAGCTATTGAAGAACAGAGGACTGTATATGTAATCTCCACAGCAGTGGAAAATCTGTGAGAGCAGCAGAGTTTTGTTTTTGATTCCCTCTTTGCACAGAGGAAGAAATATGTAACAGAAAATTTGTTTTAATGGAAATGTTCTTTGTGACTGTGTAATGCTGTCTTATGAGTCATTTTGTTTTTAAAAGGATCCCTGTCAAAAGATCCTGGACAGAGTAAACAGAGCATTGTCTCTGTGGTGAATTTTTTATTTGGTTTTGGTATTTCTCCATTTAAAAATACCCAACATTTACCCCATGGGCTTGTAACAGAGGTTTATTCGTAACCAGGGCAATGTTTTAGTCCCAAGGCTAAAGGCTGTGTTTTAATAGTTAAGTGTGAAGATTTAGTTTTTGGTACCAGTTTTGCTGTGCAATCTCAAACAATTCCAGATAAATTGATGTTTGAATCTTGAGAGCTGTGCCAGGCCTCATTTTTTCCAACATAGCAATGGCTTCTCTGGATTGTCGATGGAGTCTTATTTGCTTACTCTTATTTCTTACTGCCGTCGCATCTGTTACTGACGTGCGGGACATGAATATTGACGAATTTATAAATTTCATCAATCCTCCAGCAGTGCACAAATTTTTGGTACTTTCGAATCTAATTAAATCTTTAATATTTTTACAGTACACGTTATGTTTTGTCTAATCTTAAGATCGTATAGGTTCCTACGGTATACAATTTTTTTATAATATATTTCTTCCTGCAGAATGAACATGGAGATACCATTCTCTGCGTATCATATGCCTATCAAATATCTCTTCAGGTGAGTAGTAGTTAGTAGTTTGTTTTTTCAGATTTCAGGTGACTAATAGTGTGTTTAATTTATATTAACAATAGATTTTGAGAACATTTCAGAATTTTGATTTTAATATTTTTTTTCGGAACATTTCCAAATTTGCAATTAACATTATAATGCATATAATAACTTCAATTTGTAACAATGAAATCTTTTCATCATATGAGATGTGTTTTCTGATTGTAAATCAGTTTTAAATGGTTATGGGAAAGTGTTTTTAGATATAGATATATTAACGTCTTTACTGTGGTCTAATCCCAAACAAAATCATATATGCAATTTCTTCAATTGGAAAAAATATTACCATCCTATCCTATTTGTAAAAAAGATGTTAATTCTCCTGCTCAAAATATGTCAATATCCATGACCAAATATCAATGTATTTTGAATAACTTTTGTATCACCTGGCTTCCTTTACACGATTTAGAAAAAAAAATAAAAATCTGAGAGCATGCAATTTTGTCAAAGGATTTGGAGCAGCGGTCTGTGTGGACTAGGGATGATCAAAACATGAAATCGGGATCAAACTTTTCAAGGTATGACGTTGAAACAAAGTGTCCAGAAGGAAACAAAGCGGGAACTTGTAGAAAGGGCAGGATCTGTGGGGCGCTTTATAAGCAAAAGAAGAAGTTCTTCATCTAGCTAAGTCAGATTGGTTCTTCATCTTGTCCTGACGATGAACCACACTGGTTGGTTCGAAACGCGTCGACAAAAGATTGGTTATGTGATTTTGCCGAAGACTATCTTAACAAAAGAAGAAGTGTTAGATCCCAAGAAAAAAATGAAGGCACGGTTGACAGGCAGGAATCCGGACATGAGGTATCGCGATTTTATTATTGTGGGATGTTTAAAGTTATCTGTTAACTCTGTGGTAATTGTGCGATTCCGTCTAAAGATTGATTGCAGGTATCATATAACTTAAAGTTAAATGTTGAAGTACTGTTTTGCGTTTTATTTGTTTTGGTTTAATTTATTAATATAATTTGTGAAGATTGTGATTTTGTAAATAATTTATCATTTAAATTAAGCCCATTATATAATTCAAGGATATAATTTTAACACATTTTTATTAAATTTTTAATATAATTAAAAATTATCATTAATAATAATATTAAAAATTATCATTAATAATAATAATAAAATTACCATTGGTTAAATTTTTTAAAATATATTTGGTTATTGATAATTTATAATGAAATGATAAATACTAAATTATTTTGAATATGAATAATAAATATTAAAATATATTTTATTATTAGGAAGAGAGGTGTATCATACATTTCAATATGAGGGTGATGTGTAAGTATGTCCATTGGTCTAATAAATATTAATAAAAATAGAAAAATTTAAAATGGACCCTAAAGTAAAATGAAAATAACTATATTAAAAAAAAAAAGTTTTAATATTTCTTTTATCATAAACGTTGAATGGATCATAAATTTACTTTGGGCAATTTTTTTTAGCACATTAAAATTTCAAATTAGGTAAAATTTTAAACATCTTTACTTGTTACAAAAGTCAATACCATTTCTTAAATCAAACTAAAAAGGTTAATTCAACACAAAAAATGGAAAATCTTGTTCCAAACTCTTAATATTTCTTTTAATTAAATATTTGTAAAATGAATCTGTAAAAGGAAAACCATATTCTATGGATATATTAAATCTTTAAAAACATAATATATGAAAATTTTAATTTGATGTACTTTTATTATACAACATGAGTGGGCTTAATGGTTAAGAGCATGTGTTTCCCCCTAAGAAGTCATAGGTTCAAAAACCAGAAAGGTAGAGTATTTATGCCTTCCTAAACTTAATTCTAGATCTATCATACTAAAAAAAAAATCAAATATAATAAATGTTAAAATATTTGAATAGATAGAGTGAATTAATTTAGATAATTAAAATTTTTAAATTTTAAATAAAAAAATTTATTTATCTCATAGATATAAATAATTTAAATGTTATTAATAGATATTTATTTATCAAAATAAAATATATTATATTCCAAAAAAAAATATTTTCCTTTTCACAAATAAATTTAAAATAAAATTATTACAATTATTTTGTAAATAAAATTATTAAATTATTTTATAAAATATCATATAAATGTTGTTCTCTTTATATAATATGTTGTTCTATTTATATAATATCATATAAATGTTGTTCCAAAGAAACGCATCAATTCTAGCTGCTATATCCGAAGAAAGACTGAGTTTCAACGTGGGCGCAACTTTTCAGGACTCTAGAGATCATTGGAGATACATTTTATTAGATTTATAATTGAATAACCAAGTTAAATAGGCATTAATATTATTTTAAAATATTTTCAATTTAACATTAAATATTCAATTAAATTAGTCACTTAGTCTAAACCCTATGGAATAATCATAATCATATGCACGACTACGATATTTTTTTCTTTGGTGATGTTGCTGATTCGAACTGTTGAGTAATTATATAATTAATTAACAACACCAACACTTTTAATTCAATGTCTCTCGTCAACCTGACCATCGCATATATAACAAAGGGCATGTATTACATTCTATAATTATTTAATATTATATTATATGCAAGTGTTTTAAAGAATAAAAGTTAGTGGTACAAGATATATTTGATTTGAAATAAAAGCTATCATAATTTTATTTTAAATATTAAATAAAAATTTAGGTTATTTATATAAAACATATGTGTATTTTAAAGATTAATATACTAAAGAAAAGAAAAAGTTGAGATTTTAAATATGAAATTTAAAATAAGATGATATTATTTTCATTTGATATTTAGTATAGAGAAAAGAAAAAGGTTGTAAGGTTAAATAATTTTATATTAAAAATAATAAAATAATAATTATATTAAAAAATAAAATAAATATAATTTATTTAAAATAATATATATATATATATATATATATATATATTAATTTCAAAGTAAATTAAAATTTATATTAAATTTAATTGAATTTAATTAACCTATTTTGAAATTATATTAATAAAATTGTTTAAAATAATTGTTAAAATATATTTTATATTTTTTTTTATAAAGTATAAAAGATTTTATTAAATTCTTATTAAAAGGAAAATGAGATGAAGTTGGGCTAATAAAATATTAATAATGAGGAAGGCATAAACTTGACATCCTTAATATTAACAAATTAATGAAGAAATAAAAGGGTGAGTCATTCTTTTTTTAATTATTTTTTTCAATCCATAAAAGACAGTATATTTTGATAATTAATATTATTTTTCATTAATCTTACACTTATACCATAAATTATTGAAAAAACAAATTTTATATTATTTTAATAAAATGATATGTTATCTAATTTTAAGGTTACAAACAAGCTAGGCACCAAATTAGTGTATGAGACCTCTTATTTTTGGGACAAAGGATGCACCTTTGCACAAAGATTTGATTGCTAAAGTCTATGAAGGCATCCCCTCTTGCTTTGAACCTTTGACCTCTTACTAGAAAACACATGCTCTTAACCATTAATAAACAAATTCATAAATTATAGATTAATTGTTTTGTTTGGTGTTTTTTTCTCTAACAAGTTTTAGGGTTGACAATAAAAACCACCTTCTAAGAATTAAACTATCAAGAAGAGTCCTAACTTCTTATAATCCATTTATCATTAAATGAAATAAATAACATATGTAATATAAAAATTAAAGTATTAAAAATATATATAAATATACACCTTCCCTTTTATTATTATTATTATTATTATTAAAATATTTTGAAGTAGATATTGTAATGTAAATACATATATCTACATAGTTATTTGTATTTTTGTTATCATAAATATATATACAATTATTCAATTTTCACGATCATATTATAATTTAAAGTGATTTTTTTGTTACTAGTATTATGTATTTAAATTTATTGCAAAACCTAATTTTTTTATTTGTATTTTTCACTAGTTTTATTTTGAAATTCAAAGTTAGACCACATCATCATGGGCTTATAATATTTTTTTAAATCTTTATTATAAAGAATGAAAATTATGGTTGTTAAAAAAAAATTATACCATTTTTTAAATTATACATTTAAAATATTAAAATAAATTAAATAATTTTATTTTTTTTAATAGATTTTCAGAAATCAAATCTATTTTTCTAATAATTTTAGTAAATATTAGTAATAAATAAAATTTAAATCTTCACTAATAATGATGAGTTCCAATATTGATTTGACAAATTTTTTTAGTATTTAAAAGAACACTAAAACATTACCAAAATCAAAATTTGTAAACTTTTGTAATTGATTTAAATGTATATTTCATTGATAATGAAGTTGCCATAAAAAGGACAACTAAAAATGGAGAAATTGTTAGGAAATTTTATTAAAACTTAACCAATTATAGGTTGTTGATGAGCCAAAATAAAACGTTTGAAAAAATCACTATTGGTGGCCTTTTAACCCCATCCAAAAATCAGAAAGAAGAATATGACATCTCTACAAGAATTTAGAAAGAAAATTTTTTTATAGATTTGGAGGACCTTAGACTCATATGACATCTCTACAAGAATTTACAAAGAAAAATAATTCATAGATTTGGAGGACCTTAGACTCTCTTGATAACGTCAAGTTCTATTAATATTGCGATTTATTTTCCTTATTAACCTTCTTTGCTCCTCCTCTACCTCACTCAAGTCAAGTCAATAAACTAGATTTTCAATTTTCAAAACCAACAAGCAATAATACCGTGTTATTGGTTATTTAATACACCAATAGGTATCCCAGCATTACCATGATAGTACTTGATGGCATGCCCACCATACATACATGGTCATGGTCATGTCTGACAACTCCAGGGTGCCTCAATCTACCGGCCACTCTGCTCCAGCTTTTTTGGTAGTTTGCTTTACAACTTTGACTCTAGATGTGATCACAAGTGTTAGACGATAAGAAAAATCCATTATAACATTCAATGCTAGCTCGGTGCAAAAAATTCAAATGTTATTAACCTACCTAAGATTTCAAACTAAAGGGTTTCCCGCAAGATTTTTGAAATGAAATAAACCCATGGCAAGATTATCGTTGAGTTCCTGAATACGAGTTTATCCAGGATATCATTTATGTCATTAATCAGTAGAATCCTGGGGCTAAATACAAGAGATCCAAAATGGTGTGATATTGAATGGGATGCAACAACCAGACCATTGCAGATGAACTATTATCCTCCTTATCCACAACCATTTCGTACAATGGGAATGACTCCCCAGGCAAAATCTACACTCGTTAACCTCCTTTACCACGGCCGAGTAAAAGGTCTTCATTTTTAGTTGTAGGATGAAAGATGGATTATCGTGCCTTCTATAACCAATTAATTAGTAGTCAATATGGGAGAATTACTACAATTAATTGTACATGATAATGATTTAAGTTGTTGTTTGATGGATTAAATGCTTAGATAAATTATGGTGGTTGTTGCTACTTGCAGGTGTTGAGTAATGTAAGATGCATAAGTGTTGTTTTTAGGGTTGTACCGAATAGAAGAAGCAACATGCTTTTGATTACATATCTATGGGGTCCCCCTTCTATGAAAGTCATAAGGCATGCAGCAGTGCTGGTAGATTTAGAGCATCCACTATTGTACAAACCACTTATGTGAGCCACAAGAGAAAAGAAGGCTAATAAGGAAATAAAAAACACAATATTAACATAAATTGACCTTATTAAGAGAGTCTAAGGTCCTCCAAACCCATGAATTATTTTTCTTTGTAAATTCTTGTAGAGATGCCATATTCTTCTTTCCGATTTTTGGATGGGGTTAAAAGACCATCAACAATGAATCTTTCAAATGTTTTACTTTTTCTCATTAACAAATTATTATTGTAGAATTGAGGCTTTTGTGATCCATGACAAGCATATGATAGGGGTTTCAGCGTAAATCACATTATTTGACAAATGATTGATAATGTGATTTACACCAAAACCCCTACCATATAAATTATTATCGATTAAGCTTTAATAAAACTTACTAAAAATTTCCCCAATTTTACTTGTCTTCTTTATGGCAACTTCATTATCAATGAAATATACATTTAAATCAATTACAAAAGTTTACAAATTTTGAAATCAATATTTTCATTATGGTAATGTTTTAGTAATTTTTTAAAATATTGGAAAAAATAGTCAAATCAATATTGTAATTCGTTGACGATGGTCAATACTAACAAAATTCACAAACCATTGTGACGCCTAAAATAATCCTCCCCTTAAATAATACGTCTTGTTAAAAGGCCTAATAGGTGGGACCTCTCTTAAAGATATACATCTCAAATAATATTATTCAAGGAATAACTGATTATGATTAATTGTATGGCATCAGAGCTATGTATTATGGCTTGGATATATATGTGATCATATGGCTTATGGTATGATTGAAGGGTGGTTGAAGTTGTTGTTAAACTACATGAGAACAAACATTTTATACAAGATTATAAATTCATGCATTGTGAACACTATGGTAATTGGTATGTGAGTATGTTGTAAAGTTGTGTGTAAATTTTGTGTGCCATACAACAATTGGATTTCTGATGTTATATATCTTGCACACCAACTATCAAATATTTCAACCTCGGATTGACATATGTTTGAGTGACATTTTAGCGATTTGTTTTCCAGAATCAATATATCATAAATCCATAGATTAGTATTGCAACTATTTGTTTTTTGACAACAAACTTTCAATTTAATTAAATGTTACACATTCCAATACAATGCCCATCCCATCGTGCCTTAATGCAGTGTTTTGATTTACGTTGATAGAGTGATGGGGCAAGTGATATGGCTCATTATAATTGGTTTGATTGATCGGTTCATTGTTTGGCAGCTCTTTCGTGGCACGTTGTAGACCCAAGTCAACACCTCGACACGTAAATGTTATACTTTGGAAACTCAATACTTACCTCGCTCTTCTCTTGCATTTACTCTGCCACCCTTCAGTTCTTTTCTCGATGCTTGGAATTTTGAAAACCCTCCAATGACTTGACTCATTATGTTACAAATCTCGTTACCCCACGAGGTTGGTTTCATGAGATGTTGGTAGAAAAGTTCATTGCTTCAATGGTTCAATAACGTGATGTGGAATTGAGTGTATAAACGCAGTTTCTTTTTCACACATTGCACCAGGTATGTATCTACACACCACCATTATTTTCATGTGAAGCACATAGATTTTTATTCCTTCCTCTTTCAACCTCTTCCCCTTGACTATTTGCGAACTATGTATGCATGTCGGTCTTTCTTGGGCGATTATAGAATTCATTTGTTGGGTTGTGTGTCTCTTAGGGTTCAATTAGAAAATATTTGCATGGTTTCATAAGCTTAGTCCCCGTGCATTAGAGACTTGGAGCCTTAGGATAATTGGTTTGGCATTTACTCAGGTGTTACCATAATGGTCATGGAAGTTTATGTGAGTGTAGTTGTTAGTTAACAAGTAGGGATTAACCCTTGCTTACAATATATGATCCCGAAAAAAATGATATTATTTTCCCTCCTCAAGAACTGTCAACACATCTCGCTATATTTTGTGTCGTTACGATTTGTGTTTATGTCTAAAAATGGGTTTATTGTTATTATTCCTCATCGATTGTATTGTTCTTTGTTTACTCTAATTAACTGCATGCAGGAACTCTAGGGCCTCAGGGTCTTGAGCACAAAACCCTTGTGAAGGCCATGCACAGGGAACTGCTCAGATTTTCATTTGGTGTGGTCATTGGAAAATCTGAATGCACATTCCAACTTAATAAACAAACCCGCAACTCTAAGGGTTTATATGTTTCTTGAGACATTATGGTATGGTTTTGTTAAACATTCTTTGAGTCTTTTTTAGCCCCTGTCATATTACAATTACCTATGAGGCAACTCGTAAGCGTTTTACTGTCAAATCATAATGGACCATTACATTAGGGTTCTTGATTCAACCTTATGTTGAAAATTGTATAATTTTGTTGTTGGGATCTTTCGATTATGATGTGTCACTTCATTTTCATGTCCTCCATTACAGGTTTATTCTAAAAATTGTAAAATAAAAAAGGTATGGACCCTTCATGTTGTTTCTCTTACTTTTATTTTTTATTACGAAGACTTATGATTCTGTATATATGTTGGCATTTGTTTTTTTGTAAAATAAAAAAGGAGAAAAGGAATCTACTTCGAATTGACCATCAAATTTGTTTAAAAGTTCATGTTGTTGCCTGGATTCATCTTTCTGCATACAAAGTTTTTCCCTATCCTTATTTGATTATTTTTCCCTCTATTTTTTCTTCAAGCTCAATGTTTCATTCTTGAAATAACAAATGGCATTGAATCATTAGTCGCATGTATGTAATTAGTCATCCATTTTTGCAAAATGAGTTTTTTAAATATGAACAGAGGGAGAGGCAGGTGAAGAAGGACTAGAAATAGAGATCAACATTTGGTGTAAGAAGGGATAGGAGACCAAGGGTCTCTATCCACTTTGATGCAGATCCCCAAGAACTAAGACAATTACTTAACAATGGTGTTATTAATTTGCTGGGCTAGATAAAACCTCTGTCTATGGTACAATCACAAACAAAACAACCTCCTTTGGTACAACAACCTTTTACAGGATTTCTTGTTCCCCCACATGTTTCTTCCCTTGTTGTTAACCCAAATAATGACGATTGGGGATCAACGATTTTTGCACAATCTATGCAATCTATACATGGTTGGCCCACTATTTTACCACCTAATCCCCCTCACCACTCCCACATATCACACTTACAATATGATGCCTCACGAATAGCTCACACTCCTCCTACAACACCCCTACTACTCATTATACTTCTTTTACACATCAGAATTCTAAGTAGCTTATAATAATGGTTGGGCCTATTGCTCAACCATCAAAATGCCCAGTCATTCCCATGCCAATTACCTGTGAATGAGAACAAAACACATAAGCCTCACCCTATGGTTATTCTCACACACCATCTCACTTAGTCACTTCACACCCACAACAAGAGGAGCAATAAGCAGAATCATCTCCTTCTCATGGGCAAAGGAAATGATTAGGGTTCTTTTTTATGCACTTCAGTTATGCTACAGTACAAGTTACCTTACTTAACTTGTAGTTATGTTAATATGTTTATGAGGTGAGGTTATCCGTCTAAATTGATCACCAGATGCTATGCTTATCATTTTGACAACTTATCAATTTGAGGAGAATGGTTATATTTGTGTGAATATTAGGCTTTGTATTTTGTGGTACCACTTGGATATGAGTTTTATGGAGTAGCAAGGAGCATGGAGGTATAAGGAGTCATTTTTGTTTTAGTTTATGTGATGATTACTTTAATGATGCATTATATGCAGTGGTTGTTTATTTGTGATGGTTAATTCTTATTTGTGTTATATGTTACAACCAACAATTTGATTTGAAATGAAAAAGTTCAACAGATAAATGACACATAATGACTATTTATGATAAAATAAAGAGGAAACTTGATCGAATGGATTATAGAGGGTGCCACCTATTAGAGTCTAGTCTTAATTTAATTATTTTAACAACCTTTAAAATTTTCTCCTCTTATTTATCTAATCAACTTTGATTAGAAAAATTAAAGAAACTAATCATTTTAAGACTAAAGAAAAAATACCAAAACTGCCTGAAGCCTTCTTAAAAGAGGATAAATCTATGAAGGCAAAAGGACAACTGTTGAGGGAGAGGTATGTTATAACTTCTGGCCACTATTTTTTATAGTTTCTCACAAACTCTGAAGCTAATCTTGATGGTGACAACAAATCTATATCATCTATGGGCAACAAGCTAGGTGAATCCTTTGAAATTAGTAATTATTATTTAGATATATTGTGTCTTTCTGATTATTTTTATTGTTGTTTGAAGGTCAAACTAATGTATTGCCAGTGCTAACAACTAGTTATTTGCGGAAAAACAAGTTGGCCACATCTTACTAGGTTGAAGGATTTCATTTTGCTGCTATTCTTGTTTCTTGCTCGAATTATTATATATGATAGCTTTACATTGCAATAGTCTATGATTGGGTTAGTCAAAAGTCTTCACAAAGGATTGAATTTTAGAATTTCGGTTGTCTTTGTCTCATTTCAATAAAAATCGGCCATTGATTCATCAAATACCTGTTTATATGCCTCTCTATACTATTTCTCACTAGTTTACTTAATTTTTTTCGTAGTTTATGCTCTACATGATACAAGGTTGTTGCCCCAATCCAGGTTAGCTTCCTACCTTGTTTGTAATTATAACAACTTATGTTGTACAAAACCTTGGGCTCTGATTAGTTCGCTACTTTTGTCTAATCTTTCATTTTGAATTTTCTATTTATATGTTGCATATTTATTTATTTCAATTGTAATTATTGTAGTTAATGTCTATACAACTATTTTAATTGCTACTTTGTTTTTCTACACTTGATAAAAATACAAAAAATTCATAAAATACATAAAATAATCCCACTCCCCTTCATATACGAGCTAGCATGTCTCATTATCTCGTTGTGAGACAATATTCGAGGTAATTGATTTGTTAATCTTATAATAACATCAACATCTTTTTTGGCAACCATACTAGTGAACGATTCGTTCCTTCAATCTTTTGAAATCTCATTACTTCCATGACAATTTAATCTCCAGAACAAACTAACCTTGGCTTTTGATTCCATGATCAAACTAACATTGTTCATTCTCTGCTTGATTTTATTTTGAAAAATTCACTTTCCAATGAATAATGTGCTAGGAATTGGGCCATTATTTCCTGAGACATTGAGTTAAAGGAAAGAGGATTAGCTCTACAAACACGAGTAAGACAATATCCCAATCATTTTTAATTTGATATGTTTAATTCATGACAATACAATCAAATATACAACCTAGTCTTATCCCTCGATTAAATGATTAAAGAAACATTTCCAGTTCCTTGATCGATTATATATTAAATAATACACTTACTATCCAGGAACTAAATCATGATTTTGCTTGGAAAACAAATTTTCGCCAGAATCCAACCATATTTTCTTTCAAAAAAATCCAACCCTTAGGTCGTTTAAATACTTTTTTGACGGTGGAAGTTGATTCAGCACCATCAAAAACCCTCGGGGTACCCAAAAGCATGAAGCTTGACAACTTTAACCTAGATTTCCCCAAAATTTTGCTGGATTTTAATCAAAATCTTGCTGAAATTTGCACTATTTTTCAAGTAAAATTGTGGCCTAGTTAGACTACACTATTTGTTATTATTAAGGATTTCAAGTTTGTGGCTTCTTCAATATTAATATTTTATTGGGGCAACTTCATCTTAACTTCTTTTGTGATTTTTTTGCCTATCATCTTAATTTTTTTTTTTGGTTATTTTCCCTTTAAAATGATTTTAATATCTTTTATATTTTTTAAGAAAATATGATAATATATTTTAACAATTTTATTAATATGATTTAAAATATATTAATTAAATTCAAATAATTTTAATATAAATTTAAATTCACTTTGAAATATATATATATATATATATATATATATATATATATATATATATATATATAGATAATCAATTATATATATATATATATATATTTTTAATATAATTATTTTTTTATTATTTTTAATAGGTTTTTTATTATTATTATATCATATTAAGTATTACTTTTCCTTTCTTTACTATATTGATCTTTAAAAAACACATATTTTATATAATTAATATAAATTTTTTATTTAATATTTAAAATAAAATTATTGATGATGATGATGATGATGGTGGTGGTTAACGTCCACTGAGACCAAATTGGTATGTCGGACCTACAATTTGGCTCCTTGTCTTTCTTGGCGAGATTGGTGTTGTAGCTTTCTTTTTTTCCTCTACGGTCTTCCAGCTTCCTTTATCTTGCATCTCCTTCATCTCTTCTGGTTCTTGGGACATTGGTGTCTTAGCTTCGCGATCTATTGTGTTCGTCCTTTTGAAGATAGTCAAAGAAGAAGTTTGGTCTAGGAGATCTACTTTGCTATTAAATGAAGATTTATTTTGTGCAGTATTTGAATCCTCATAACTATTGATTTGTTTGGCGGGACTTTCTCCCTGCTTGTCTTGGGAGTTGTTTCTTCCTTCCCCGATTTCTTGTGATTCAGAGCTTTATTTAGAGTATTCTTCTTTGATGACAGTGTAGTTTTCTTTTTCTACTCCTTCCCACCATGTAGATCTATGATGGTTTTTTCTAGCAGAATTTTTCTGGGAGGCTTTTGGGCAATTTTTTGCTAGATGGCCTGTCTCAAAGCAGGATTAACATCTGAAGAGGACACTTTCATAATCGAGTTTCTGGTTCCACACATAGTCTTTACTTGTTAGGTTTATTTCAGCTGGGAATTCGGCGCTGAAGTCCATTTCCACACAGATGCGTGCATAGGTGGTTCTGGCATATTCCTTTGTTTATGGGCACCTGCAATAAAATTTCCCAATTACATTTCCAATGGCTTTTAGCGAAGAGAGATTCCAGAGATGCAAGGGTAGGCTTGGCAATCTCACCCAAACTGGTGCTGAGGTTATGACTGCTGTAGAGGGATCGAATGATGGGTTATATGGCTTCATGAATAGCCCTGATTTTTCTCAAAACCAAGGGCTGGAATCTAGAATACATTGTCTACTTTCAGGATTTTCAAAATCTACTATAAAGAAACCCCTAGCACAAGGGTAGATATTAATTTCATCAGAAATGATAGGCTTCCATACCTCCAAGGTCCAATTGTGGAGAGTTGTCAGCTGTGGCGAAAAACCATTGAACCAACAGATTAGGGCACTTTCGGAAAACTTCAAAGCCTCATTGAGTGAGGCCTGGACCACCTGGACAGTGGGAGCTGGGGCTTCACTGACGATATGGGCATGAGCTTGCCCTCCAGAAGCGGATGAGCCAAAAGCTATTTTCGCGAAGCTAAGAGCCATATTTTATTCCCAATAAAATATATTTTTTACCATTTACGTTTATTCTTTAAAATATTGGGATATAATATAATATTGAATTAAAGAATGTAATACATGCGAAATGTTGTATGTGGGATAGTTATATTGACAAAGACATTGAATTAAAAGCGAAGTTGATATTAATTAATCATATAATCACTCAACAACTCAAATCACATCACCCACGAAAAATGAGCAGAAGTATCGTATCCGTGTATATGATTATGATTATTCCATAGAGTTTAGATTTAGTGAGTAATTTAATTTAATATTCTACGTTAAATTTGATTATTTAAAAATAATATTAATGTTTATTTAACTTTGTTACTCAATTATAAATCCTGAAAAATTGTTGTCGTCGAAACACAATCTTTGTTAGGAAATAAGTTTTAAAATTTTGAATAACAGTGAGAGTTGATGTGTTTCTTTTGATTCGTATAAACATGGGTGTGTATTTTAAGTGATTGTGATAACCAGAGATACAACGAGAGATCACAACGTGGCAGTTTTGGCAAACTGCATCCTCTGTCAAACGCTGATTGGAAATGAAAGATGGAGAAATCAATTTGGGAAATTGGAAGATAGAGCTCTGAGTGTATTGACTTGACTTGAATGAGGCCAGGAGGCCCCTGGGCCTAAAAATTGACTTGAAGGGTGAAGAACCTATGAAGAAGTTTCTTCCTAATAAAAAAATCACAGTAAAAAAAATTGTAAGTGAATTTGGGAAATCGGAAGACAATTACAGAGCTCTGAGTGTATTGACTTGACTTGAGTGAGGACAGAGGCCCTGGGCCAAAAAATTGGCTTGAATGGGCAGAGGGGTGAAGAACCTACCAAAAAGTTTCTTCGTAATAAAAAAGTCACAGTAAAAAAAATTGTAGTAGTATTCAGAAAATTTAAGGTCCTCCCAAACCTGACCTCTCCGTTTGCTTCGTACTGGCCATCTCTTTTACTTTTCATCTGCTCTGCAAATTCAAACACACAACAAAGATTTTTCATTGTCGTAGAATCGAGTTCCTTTTTATTTACAATTACAATTTATTTATTTATTACTTAATTCAAATTTCAATTGTGCGCCCATTGATCTCTACCGTCCAAATTCTACTTCTAATCGACGGCTGACCTTGTGATCCTCTTCTCCTGTCACACGGATTAGGACAACCTGTACTTTCTATCAATAAATATAAAAAGAACGGTAGTCGACGGGATGGAGATGAACGTCGATAGAGGGATGGAGTAGTCAACGAACACATCAGTCGGAAAAGAGTCACGACTCCCTGATCTTTGCCATACTATGTATGTATCATCCATGTGAACCAGCAATCATAGAGGCATTAAATGCCTTATGGCAGGCTGGTTAGCTCTTGCCACGGAACTTATACACGATTTATGTGATATTAGATACATAGTGGGTGAAATCAGAAAGGGGATTTTCTTGGTTTAATGCGCACATTAACCCTGCTCAGATTACATTGAGCTGGCTCTTGTACGCGATAACACGCGGCAAGCAGATAGATTATGAGACGAGATTTTCACTGGCTTGCGCCATCTGTTTCGCTTTACATCTGTTGATCCCGGTTCAGCAATCTGACGACGTAAGGAATTTAGTGTTTGGTCCTCTAACCAACTATTCGCACCCGAGCTCTAGAGCATTCATTGTTGATGTCGTTTATGGGTTTCTTGCTCCTCCACGATGGCTTGGTCTATCAGAGGCCTTCGTCCAACTGCTGAGATTTTTGCAGATTGAGATGGTAGAGTCGGTTGAAAATATAGAAGCAAGAATGCTTGACGGACTTGTAAAACATGATTTTCATTTGTTAAATGTTGAGGATTCAATGACTACTTGGGGTTTTTGCCATGAACCTGTTCTAATGGTCCACCTCCACTACACAGGGATGGCTCAAGGGGATCTAGAGGTAGAGGGGAAGACTATGATCCAGGAACCATCTTTGAAATGTAAATAGGAACCATCTTTGAAGGCTATGAAGTTTCACCTACAGTTTCTCTTTAGTTAAGGGTTCCTTTTGATTTCGCACTGCGTCTTTCAATGTTTAACTGAAACCACTCTTTGTTCCATAGGTAGACGATTCACCGAGGATACATTCCAAAATCAGGTGAGAATCCCTCCTAGGGAATCATTCTACTTGCATATATATAAAGTGGATTCTAGCACATATTGAATTTATTGTTTTTGACCTCTGTGACAGGTAATATGGTGTGATTTCTCAGATAGCCTTATGCGCAAGATCACGACCCTTAAAATATTAAGAACTTACAACGTCCTGGTTTATTTATAGGTTGGACCTATCCTCTGGTACATCAACCTGTTTACAAAAACAACTGTTTAATTATACGAAGGTAGAGGCCGAAGTGTATATGGTTTCTAATATCCCAGAATGGGTCATGAATTAAGCAGGGCTCTTACAATTTTTTTTGAGACACTGCTCTAGACTTAGTTGTTAGAGGGCTTTGGGGGCTTCTCCTCTATGTAAAATCTTAAGTTATTAATGTACAGGGTGGTTCTCTCCTTTGCGTCTGGTTATATTGACATGCTCCAGCTGTCGAGAGTTTTTCCGAAATGCAACATTGTGCTATTTTGAAACTTATATAATCTTTGTCATCGACACTTTGTTTTAAAAGTTCCGTTATGCTATATCTAATTTTATTTGAATGGTGGATTCGTAGTTTCTTATTGATTTGAAAGTTAGGCCGAGAATGCCTCTGTTTTTCTTTGCTCATGGCATTGACTGATTCATTGATTTCTCCTATTTTTAGGATTAATTGCTTTCAATTTGCTACTATAATAATATGCAGTTAATACAGTATTCTAATCCAGCGTGGATTAATATCCGGCAACATGGTTTCTGTATATATTACTATAACTTAACATTAGAGATAGATTTTGTTGAAATCTCCTAGCATTTCCTACCGACCATTATATAGAATCTCTGGTAATATTTCAAATCGAATGTTTTGCTACTATGCTATAATTAATTTCTTTTCATACTCCAGAGTAGAGGACTGGTTAATGATTGGATGAACTTAATCTTCCATCTCGAGCTAGAATTTATGGTTATTTTTGGAGGTCTACAGTAATGACTACTTACGATTTTATTTGCCACACTAATATGCTATAATTAACTGCTTTTCATACTCCAGAGTAGAGGATTGATTAATGATTGGATGAAATTAATCTTCCATCTCGAGCTAGCATTTATGGTTATTTTTGGAGGTCTACAATAATGACGGTTTACGATTTTATTTGCCACGCTGATAACTCTTATTCTCAATAATACTATACTTTCCAAGGTTTTCTTTCCTATGTTTACACTGTAAATCAAATAATTTTTCTACATCAATTCAAAGGATCAAATTCCACTTAATCGTTAGACTAATTTCCATGGTCATTAACTCATAAAGAAGCTTTATATCTTACTTATATGTTTAACTTGTAATGAAAATTACTTCTGGAAAGTCTCTCCTCCCAGCCACAAGTCTGGAAATCACGTCCAAACTCTCCCCTGAGCACTTTTTGTTTTTCACCATTATATCTGTATGTGTAGGTTAACTATCACCATTTAAATATGAGGTTTTATATTCAAATCACATTTTGTGTGAACTTATGGTTGATAACCTGAGCACGTTGCTTGATTTCTAAGTTCTTAATGAGCTTCATTTTATATTTTTTGATCATGGGTTTTGGTAGGATACAATATTTAGGGAAGTGCATGGTTGATTACCTGAGTAACTAATTTGAATTTTAGGTATTTTATGAGTCTCATTATGTACTTGTTGTTTGTTGTTGTTTTCCACATGATGTAATGTAGGGTAACCATTTAATTGAGATGTTCTTTATTTTTAGATTCTTAATTATTATTTTTCTAAAAAGTTATGTAAATGAACTTAGAAAGTTAGGTTAATTTTATTTATTTTAGGTAGGTTGTGATCTAATTGAGATGGTACTTGTTATTAGATGGTTAATCATTATATTCTTATTAAGTTAGGTTAAATGTATTTATTTTAGATAGAGAATTGTATATTTATATAATGTATTTTTAATTAATAAAATGAATATGTATTGAGTAATAGTTGATTTCTAAGTAAGATTAAATAAATTATTAATATATAAATAATTTAGGGTTAAATAAAGAGTTGATTATCAGGTAGTAAATTGAAATGGTTGGTTTAGTAGGTGTTTAATGAGCGATAAGTATTTTAGTTTTAGTAGTAGAGAGGAATTGTAGTGCTTATAGAGTGGAATAAGTGGTTATGTTGCGAATGTTAAACAAAATACTAAGATGTTTTGATAAGAAAATGCGTAGGGTTAATAAAGTGACTCAATTATTTGGACCAGAGATTAGCGAGATGGTAAAATTAGCTAAGTGTTGTTTGTTAATAAAATAATCTGCATGTACATCGAAAAAATGACTAGGTCAATGATAAAATGTCTAAATATGGCATGCCGAATAAAGGAGAATAACCAAGTTCTATCACCAAGCATAAAGGGATAGGTCTTTTACATAAAAAAGCTCAATTTTAAAGAAATAATGAATCATCTAAGGCATGCATAATTAAACCAAGGGGAAAATGAAATAGGCATTATGGTTAGAGTTCAATTAATTTGGATTGGATCATTATATTCCCTGCTATCCATCTCAATGCTTTTAGGGTAAAAAAATCAAAGAAATCAACTTACAAGAGAAATTTTAGTGGTGGGACCTAGATTGCAGAATTTATATCATAAACATTTTGGGCCCATTTTGAAGTCTTAAGTGACATTTATTTGGGGAAAAAATTTGTCACTTTCACCACACACCCTAATGTTATTCTACACATATAGATCTTACTAGTGGTCAAAGAAAGATGTTAATCAGAGTTCAAGTGCAAAAGTTATGCATCTTAGAAGTTGACATATTGTGATTGACCACCATATTTGAGAGGATACCATGTTAAATTCCATTACTCATGGAAAAGGGGATCGCCATGTGGGGATGATAAAGAATTATTTAGAAGGGTCGAATTGAAACTCTTGTTGAGGATCGGATGGGTTAAATTTAACTCCTAGTTGGCTATAAAATGTGTTATAATTAGACAACTAGGAGGAAAACATGTTCTATTATATCTTTTGGTATTTTGTTCCATAATAGAGCATAATAGCTAAGTGTGGGGGGCAGGGAGAGAGAGAGAGAGCATAATAGAGACAAGTTTTTATTTTGATGTAGCCCACGAGCCAAAGGTCTTAGTCAACTACATAGAGAGAGTGTTCTCCTTTGTATTTTCATCATTTCATTTCCACATAAAAAGGGGCAAAACGACTTGCCCATCCAAATGGTTTTTTTTCTGCAAGGGTTTCCTGGAGCATATCTTGGTGCTCATGGTGTTCGATGTGTGCTTGCATTACATTGTTCTCTAGTTTTTTCATTTTATCTGTTACATGCATAAGTAGAATAGGGTGAAAATGTGAAGTTGAGTTACACTTTTTGCCATTTTTTGAGAAAAACAATATCATTTTTAGAAGCTTTTCAATTTTCGGCAAGTCAAAGCAATTTTTCTGTTTAGAATTTCATTTTACAATAAAAAGGAAACTTTTTCTGTTTAGAATTTCATTTTACAATAAAAAGGAAACTTGTCAGAAATTTTATTAGCTTTCTATTACTTATTTTTTTGGAATTTTTTTATTCACACTTGATATTTCAACTTAGCAATTGTTTGAATGTGTGTTCTTTAAAAATAAAGGGATTCATAACACGCCATGTTTTTGAGGACTAGTGTATTCTTGTTAACTTGGTGTTTTTGAAAAACAAAATGTGTTGCAGCAATCTAGATAGACTCTACTTCGATATCATTATATTTATGAAACCAATTGATGCACATCATAATTACTAATTTTTTTTGAATTGAACCAATATGAAAAACTATAGATTTTGAAGATGTTTAGATAAGCGTCCAATTTCTCAACATATTAGTTATAAACTAAAACTTTGAAAATTACCCATTATAGAAGACAAACCAATATAATGAACCATAAGTTTTTCATATTTTTTTATAGTGTATTTTGGTAGATAAATTTTTTTGATTTCATTCAATCATAATGACCTTCAGAAATTTTTTGCACACATTTTTTTAGAAAATTAATTAAAATTTAGCAAATTTCTATGAAATTCCATAAAATTTATATTTACTGAAAGTAGATTGAATTATGCAAATTTTGGTTTTTTTTTTTTTTTCCGACAACAAATTCATCATATTTGATGGAGTTTAAGCATTCCAAAATTTGAAAAACGTGACTAGAGTCGAGTTGTTGCAGAGTTGTAGGTTAAAACAGTTTGGCCAAATTAAAATTACATTCGGTCGAACTTGTGTTTGTCATCGATGCCCGTTAAAATAAACGGAAAAACAATTCGGTCGAATTATTTTAAAAATTTGGCTGAATTAATTTTGAAAGTTCAGCCGAAAATGTGTCAATATTTTCCGTCGACCGTAAAAATGAAATGATGTGACTCTCCGAAAAAATGTTTCATGCAAAACAATATAAATACATGGAGACGAAACTTCATTTTCACACACTTTCCTCATTTGGGGTAAAGTTTTAAGGTAAAGCTTTTTTTGGGTTGCACTTTTTGGAGGAAGTTTTTTGGGCTAAACTTTTTGGCTTTAATTTTTAAAGTAAGTCTTTTAAGATAAATTTTTTAAGTGATATTTTTTAGCTTAATTTTTAAAGTAAGTTCTTCGGGCTGAATTTTTTAAGTGATATTTTTTAGCTTAATTTTTGAAGTAATTCTTTTGGGCTGAATTTTTAAATTGATATTTTTAAGCTTAATTTTAAAGTAAGTTTTTTGGGCTTAATTTTTAAAGTAAGTCTTTTAGGTTGAATTTGTAAAGTGAATTTTTAAAGTGCGTTTTTTTTAAAGTAAACTTTTTTGGCTGAATTTTTTAAAGTGATTTTTTTTTTAAATAACTCTTTTGTGTTGAATTTTTAAAGTGAGCTTTTTGGTCTAAATTTTGAAAGTGGATTTTTTTCAGGATTTTTTGGAATTGACTTTTTTGGGTTGGATGTTAAAAATCTACATAGATTCAATTATCGTGGGAAATCGAAGAAATTGCAAGAGAAATTATAATCGAACAAGAGGCATTGAGGAACGTAGAGAATACGAGAAAAACTATTACAAAAGAAAGAAAGAAGAACACACAAATATTGAAAGGGAAAATCAATCTCAACTGGAAGTTGAAGCATGTATGTAAATGTAAATATTATAAATGATATTTAAAATTTAACTAGTTTATTGTGAAATTCAATTTTTATTTGATGAACTAATTTGAAAAATATTTTGCAATGTAAATAGAGAAGATATTCCTCATAACATTGATGATGAGATTAAAAATGTTGAAAGACAAAGTGAAAAAGATAATGAACCAATGATTGATGATGTTGTTGAAAATGTTGAAAGAGATTCAAATGAAGAAGTTGAATCACCATCAAGTATGTATATATATATGTCATGTGTATTATTGAAGTTATACATATTTATTAATTTCAATTTCATTCAAACTCTATTTTTTAATTTTATTATTTAAGGAATATTTATACCTATTTACATTTAATTTTCATATGCACAAATGAAATCAATATTGATGATGATATGTTAGAAAATGTTGACACTGACATATATGGAGATAAAAAAGATGGCCATATTGTAAAATATCGTGTTAAGGTCATTATTGAGAAGTTCTTCAAAGATGAAAGTGTGACATTTCAAACTCAAATTTTGAGAGGTCTCTTAACATCAAAGAAATTAAAAGACTCTACAACTCTATTTGGTATTCAAAAATCAACGAAAGATAAAAAGGTGTAGGAAAATGTGATTCAAAATATTAATAGTGCTTCAAAATCAATTGGAAGTTCTATAAAGACAAGTAATATAAATGCACATAGAACAATACAAATGGTACTGGTTTCATCAAGTAATAAAGAAAATCGTTTGGTAAAATCTATGGCAAAAATATTAGGGACCTCATGAAAAACATTGCACAAACATAGGAAATTTTGATTACAAATAGATGTAAATGATGAGCTCACTTGTTGGACAATTATTTGTAGGAAACCATACAAATATAGACTTGGAGAAGATGTTAAAAAAATAATACATGAATATTGGATAAAGGAAGTTGAGAGGAAGCAAACACTGCGTTGTAGAACAAAATATTCTATAATTGAGAGTATTCATAGATTAAAAAGATATGTTCCAAGAGTGCATATGGATTGAAAGGGTTTCCTTGGAGAGTCTTGGATATGTACAACTGGGCCAGGCCACAACTTACCTAGAACCACACATTCTGAGCAACCGAATGGGATGAAACCAACCAAAAGGATGTATGTTGTTGTCTACAAACACTTAAAGAAAAGACATGAGCCATAGACTAGGGCACCACAAACCATGGACAACGAACATTGGAAGTTTCTTGTGAAATATCACAAACCACCACCCAGCCAAGTGGAATGTTGAATGTCCCTCAAGATATGGAAATGGGTAAACCATGAGTTGGTTTCTAAGGCTCTCATCACACCAATTTCTTTGATAACTTGATAGATAATGGAACGAAACTGAGTACCCTTTGAATAATGTCAACCCGGGCTTGTGGAATTTCTTAATATCACGGTTATTGATAATGAAATTTGGGACATCACCAAAAATGAATACACTGATGTGAAAAGGACCCATCAAAGCAATCATAAAAATGAGATGATGTAGTTCAGTCGATGAGATAGATGGATTATAAATGTAACATGAGGCAGCCAACCTAAGTCCCAGAGAGTCCAGGTGAATTCTAGTGAAGAGCGAGGATCTAATGACAAATTCAAAACAACACGTATTCTCCATGCTTCAGAGAATGAATAGCTACCCATAAATGGTTCGACTAGAGGGAGCACATAAGCAATGAAAATGATCGGCGTGGCTACTTGGTAGTTGCATATCTAGGCTCTGAGAAATATGAATAGTACTGCTATCTGCAACCAAAGTCATATCTAAGGGAGAGATCCACTTGTAGGTGATGTTGGGCATAGCCATACACGTGAGGGAGCCTTCCATATCATAATTCATAGCCATCATTAGTCTGCAATGTAAATAATACAACCACCATAGGTTTGTAAATGCTCTTCCCACTCAAGAATTTATCGACTATGTAACCTTTCCATCATTTCATTCTATAGAGTTTCTAACTATTGAGGTTGTACTGGACCGTGTATATATAACAAAAAAAAATGGTCAATTTTAAGTACTCCTATCAATATGACTTTTTCAAAAATTATATGCCAGTCACAGATGACGTGTAGATTTGGAAACCAGTGGTATTTAACGGGGAAAAAAGCCAAAAACGTGTATACGGGTGTCAAATTTAATCCCTGGGTGAGTGACGCCATCATATCATTTGAAATAAGAGTTGTTTATAGTGTTACTTTTTGGAGTTTCCGGTACCGGTGCAGAATCTGGTGAAAATTTTGAGGTGAAATCTTGATTTGTGTTATTTAAATTAGTTTTTTGAGTGTATATATGGATTCAATACTATGAAAAACCCTAGGGAAATTTTATTGTGGAGGGTTTACCTATCAATCTTGTGATTTCAATGAATTCGTATCAAATTTTAGAAAAATTAGACCAGAAAAATCCACCAGAAAAACTTCCAAAAACTAGCACTAAAAACAACTCCATTTGAGATATTGTATTTGGACCCAATCTAACTCTTCTTTGGGTTATTACATGTGTATTTATTACCAAATCTCAACCATTCCAACGAACCATTATTTATTGGCCATTTAACATAAAAATTAATTAATAAAAATATGGAAATCTGGTAGCAATGAAAAATAAATCAAAACAAGGAAACTAGCAAAATGGGTTGTGTTTATGTTAGGAAACTTTATAACCGTTCAATGATACTTTGGGTTGTGTTTATGATAGGAAACTTTGTAACAGTTAAATGATACCTTTGGATTGTGTTTAGGTTAGGAAATTTTATAAAGGGTGAACTATATATTTTTATATAGATTTTTGTGTTTTTTTGGTGTGCAAGATCTTGTGTGTTTTTATTTTTGGTGAGGTGTATTTTTATTAGTTTTTTGTGTTTTTTTATATTTTTGCTTTTATTGATGTGTATTTTTATTAAAAATATTTTGTAAATTGTTATTTATTTTTTATTATTAAAAAAAATAAAAAACATATCTCACGAGTTATATTTAATTGCAAGATGGAGTTTATTCACTAAGGATTGACCAAATACTTTATCTGTTAATATTACAACAAAATCTATTTATTTATTTATATTTTTTTCATTTTTCTTCCTAAATTATATTTTTAACCTATTAATTTTTTTAACATCTTTTTTATTGTGTTTACATGAAAAGCAAGTATGGTTTATTATAAAGTAGTCTTGAAGTGCCAACTACCAGGTGAAGTAACATATTTTTAATTGTGTTGAAATGAAACGAGTATGATTTATTATGTAGTTGTGGTAAAGTGCCAATTATGAGATGATTAACTTCACTTGACTTCTTATAATGTTGTGATTAAATCCCAATTGAGGTGATAAACTTCACTAGCCTTTGGTTTTTATTTTTATGTTAATTGTTTAATTTAAAATTTACTAAACATTTCATAATAAAATTTGGAAAAAAAAAACTAAAAATAATTTTAGTTTTAATTAATATTTTTTTTTAACATAATCGGTTACTTTGTATTATAAAAACTTAGAAGCATAATTCTAGTACATAGATATCGGTGGTTTGGGCGAAGAGGATCAAAACCGGGTGCACAGACCCATTTTCCTCGATTCTGCCTCTATGATGACTGAAATTGAAGAGAAAACGGCTATATTGCCTAACAAAAGCACCACCTAACCAACAAAACTTACAGACCATAATTTTTAAGGAAGTTTTTGGGTAACCGAATCATCAGGGATGGGATCCCTCCTGGCACTAGCTTTAGTAGAGGCCTCAGCTTGATAGCTCTGGGAAAGAGCTCTGATCTGCTCTATGGCTTCTTCCATATGGCTGCACCTTCCTTTCAGATTTTCAATCTCTTCCTTATGCTTCTCCAGTTTCTTCCGCTTTGATCGACTATCAGCTTCATAATCGTCCTTCAGATCCTTAAAATGCTTAACAAATCTGTTAATCATGATTGTGTGAGTTTTGCACATGGTGCACTCATTGTTGAAGAGCCTGTCGATTGGATTGATTGCTGGCTCCTGAGCGTTCGGCTGGTCATGTTGATCCGCCATATTTTTGTAATGGATGAGAGAGTCTGAGAAACGAGAAGAGAGGTGGAAGTCGGGGAGAAGAGGAATATCAGGAAGAGAAGCGATATTACAAAGAAGGTGGAGCCGAGATGGAGGGAGCGAAAGATGCTGGGGATGGAGATGGATGTGCAGCGAGGTAATACCAAGGTCTCTGCAACGATCGAAGAGCAAATAGTTAGCTATAAATAAAACTACAAAGCATAAACCAACAGTTACTAGAAGTGAAGGGCGAAGCTCTAGATCCCGATGAGGTTTGGAGACTTCAGTATGGAGCCATCGCTTGATGAGATCACAGTGGAGAGGCCTTGCAATGCCACAGACTGTGGAGATACTGAGGACCAAAGTGCAATATATAGAAACTGAGAAGTTCCGCAGATGCTTGAACCGGTTCTGAGAGGATCTGTTCTTGGGAGGGGGGAGATCCTCTGAAATGATTTGGATGCGGTCGAGGAGCATGCGGAGGGGATGGGCACGATCACGCATCCTGAGAGTGACTGCGCTGATCAGGAAATGAGTCATGATGAGACAGTACTTAAAGATATGAGCCGGATCCTGAGGGCGATTTGTTCTCCTTTGGTACCAGGTTGGACAGTCGAGGTGATTTGAGGGTGAGAAGGAAGATATGGGGAAGGACCAGGTACGGGGGAGATGATACCTGAGGTGACTGATGTTCTGGGGTGAGGGGATGGGGAAAGCTTTCTTAGGGTATATCTTTTTCATAAACTGAATCATTCTCCCTGACCTGGCCAGTTTGTTTGCCTGTAGCTTTATTCGCTTGTTCATCTGCCTCCATGTTGTTTTCTCTTAAGATGTGCTTGAGGGTGACTCCACTGAGATTCCTGAGGTTTTCCATTATCCTACCTTTGATGTTGTTTAAAGCCATCTGCTTGAAATCTTTCCCTGAGGTCATGGCCGCTATGATGATAGCAGAATCGCCCAAGATAAGGAGATTTTGGAGGCCAAGTTTTCTGGCGATAGTGATCCCCAGGAGGAGGTTGTATGCCTCTGCCTTATTATTTGACATGGAGCCTAGTCCCCATTCGTATGAAACAATGATTTTTCCTTGAGAGTCTCTAATAATTCCACCGGCTCCAGCTTGGCCCGGGTTATTATTAGATGCCCCATCGAATTGAAGGGTGGGTCTCCTTTGTTTTTGTATCCAATTTTTGACTTCTTCCCTGGTACCTCTCAACTTCCAGTCCAATTTTCCTCTTCCTGTGTTTGCATTTTTTTGAGTTCTTGTTTCATAATTGAATTTGCTCAGCCACTCTTTTACACTTGCATCTGTCGATTCCAAGTCTGCCTGGGTTATACCATTTGTTTCAATGGTCTCTGAAATGAGTGCGATCGTTTTAGCTAGGGTGCTACAGATAATTGGCTTCTTGTTATTGAATGTGCATTTGTTTCTTGCTATCCAAATCTGCTAGAAGAGATTTGATGGGATACTGTTCCACATCCTTTTAGCTAGGTTTTTGCTTTTGTTGGATTGGGGAAAGCTTTTTTCCCAATTTTTCTGAAGGAGAGTGATCTGGTTGGGGAGGTCACCGATAATTAGAGGGTTGGTGATGAGTTTCCAGCAAGATCTAGCGAAGGGGCATTCTATAAAAAGATGGTTGCTACTTTCCTCCGCCTCCCTGCACATGCAGCAAATTGAGGGGCCATGAATGCCCTTCTTCCTGAGGTTTTCCGCGGTGAGGATTTTGCCATGCAGAAGGGTCCAATTGAAAAGCTTCACCTTTGGCAGACATTCAGTTCTCCAAGCTGCTTTATGATATGTCCAGTTGTTAATTGCTGAGGCATTTTGGAGTGCTTTATAGCCCTCTTTGACCGTGTAACTGCCCCCATTAGGGTCCCAAACAAACTTGTCATCTGTCATTCTGTTTGTGGGGGCTGAGCCTATGAGTGAAGTCTTAAAATCGACCCAGAGGTTCTTGAGGTCATTGGGGAGGGAGAGAGATCTCCAGCCTATCCAGTAGTTCTGATCCCAGAGAGAGATATCATAGAGAGTTTTGAGATTTGCCTCTGTCATCCACCGTTGCAGGGGCCTGAATTTAGGGAGCGCTTCCCTAGCCTCCGAGCCCATAATTCTATCCTCCCATATACTAATATCTCTGCCATTGCCCGGAGCTCTTGAGATACAGGATTTAAATTGGGGGAGAGTCTTTTTGATCAACTTCCAAACAGGTGTACACTGTCTGTCAATGATGGTTTCTGAGAGGATATTGCTGTTGGTCCCATTCAGATATTTCCTCTTGATGACCTCTGTCCACCAGGTTCCCCTCTCATTGAGAATTCGCCAGGTCAATTTGTAACCCATAGCCATGTTTGCAAGTCTTGGTATTCTAATTCCGAGCCCTCCTTTTTCTAAGGGAAGAATGACCTTGTCCCACTTTACCAAGCTAAACTTTTTAGTGTCTTGCTTTCCTCCTTGCCACAGAAAGCTTCTAATAATCAGCTCCATGTGCTTGTGGATGCTTGCCGGGGCAAGGGTAGTGGCAAATTGGTAGATTGGAAGGGCTGATAGGATGGCCTTGATGAGAATTGTTCTGCCCGCCAAGTTAAGCCAATACACACCCCAGCTCTGAAGCCTCCCTCTCAAATTCTCAATTAGCTTAACCCAAATCTCTGTTTTGATTGTTTCCTTGGCTAAAGGTAGCCCCAAGTACATAAAATGGGACCAGTTCCCCTGGGCAGGGATTTCCATGATTATGTAGATTCTCTGAGTTATGTATCTTGGGACATTCCAGGTGTAGATCATGCACTTGTTGTTGTTAAGTTTACCTCCAGAGGCTTGGAGAAAGAGGTCCAGTGTTTTCTTGAACCTCCTTGCCATGAGGCTTGAGGCACCTCCGATTAACAGAGTATCATCTGCAAAAAGGGAGTGATTAATCCCCTTGATTCCTCTGACTATATCTACCCCTGTTATTTCCTTTAACTTGCGCTTGTTCTCCAGATGCAGGCTTAATGTTTCAGCCATGATAATGTAAAGAAATGGGGATAGCGGGCATCCTTGCCTCAAGCCTCTTGAACTTTTGAAGGCAATGCATGGCCTACCATTCATGAGGGGAGCTGTCCAGTTGAAGGAAATGCATTCCATGACCCTGCTGATGAAGAACTCAGAGATGCCAAAATTCTTTAAAATTGTCTGTAGGAATGAGTGGTTAACATGGTCAAAGGCATTCGCCATGTCAAGCTTGATGATCATGCCCCTTTCCTTTCTAGATATGCTGCTATGGATAGCCTCCTGAATTATAATGACATTGTCCGTTATATGTCTCCTAGGGACAAAGCCTCCTTGGTTCTCGGAGATGAGGGAAGGGAGGATTTTTTTAAGCCTGTTTGCCAAAATCTTAGTGATGATTTTGTAGGACACATTGCACAAAGATATAGGGCGGAATCTATCGAAAGTTTGTGTATTGGGGTCTTTAGGGATAAGAGCTAGATGGGAGGATTTTATGCTGCTGCCCATTTTGCATTTAGTGAAGAAGTTTTTTGCCATTCTGATATAATCCTTTTTGATAGTTTCCCAATGTGTTCTGTAAAAGGCCACTGTGAAACCATCAGGGCCTGGAGCCTTGTCCAGGGGCATGCTGTGAATTGACCATTCTATCTCCTCCGTCGTGATCTCCTTGTCTAAATCTGCATTTTGAGTTTCAGTGATCTTGTTCTCAATTATATTGAGGAAATCCGGGTTTTCCAAGTAATGCGGATCAGCTGTTAGAAGAGTTTGAAAATGACAGGTCGCTGCTTCCTTAATTTCCACTTGTTCTGTTAGGATTCTTCCCTCCACTGTTATTCTTTCAATATTGTTCCCTGCTCGCCTTAGCTTGAGGCTGTTATGAAAAAAGGAGGTATTTTTATCTCCTGATTCGAGCCAAAGGCATCGTGATCTCTGCCTTTGCTCTTCCTCTTCCATTCGGTTCTGTTTGTATAGCTCCTTATACATTTCATTTTCTTTCATTTGGTCTTCTTCTGTGTCTTGGCCTCTTTCCTTTTCTTGGTTCCACTGCGCTAGTTTCGTTTGGAGGTCGGCTTTTTTTTTCCCTTTCTCTATTGCGTATTTTCTTGCCCATTGTTTGATGGCTGTCCGGAGGAGCTTGAGCTTGGTTTCCCAGATATAGTGAGGGGAGCCCGAGATTTCTATTGCCCAGTGCTCCTTTACCAAATTTATGAAATCTTCACTGCTGTCCCACGCTCTGTTATACTTAAAGGGAATCGGTCCCATATTTTCCCCTTTGACTAGATGCAATGCCACTGGTTTATGGTCTGATATATAGCCTTGTATAATTGTGCTTTGGATCCTTGAGAAATCAGCCACGATTCTTTCTTGAGCCAAGATACGGTCCAACCTCTCTTTTATATTATTTTTGCCTGTTCTCTTATTGGACCATGTGAAACGCCCATTTTGTGGAGGGATGTCAACAAGACTGTGAGCTTGTATGATTTTTTCTAATGCATCTCTTGAGGGGTCTGCAAAGAAATTCCCTCCCATCTTCTCTTCCGCATTCCTTATTAAATTCAGATCTCCTCCCAGGAAGATGTTCCTTCCCTGGGCAGTCATTAGATCTGAGGTGATTGACTCCCAGCAAGAGGCTTTTTCTCTGAAGTGGGGGGGGGCATAGACATTATAAATTGTGTATTCTTCTGTCATGGTTATGTTTTGCATATCTAGTCTTATCCACCATCTGTTCTGCCTGCGTTCTTTGAGTTTCCATTTGTTTTTGTCCCAAACTGTTCCTATTCCTCCTGAGGCACCTGCTGCACTCAGTGCTATTCCTTCATAACTTCTGCTTCTTTTCATGTTGGTTTGAAATTCCTGTTCAGTGATTTTGGTCTCCTGGAGTAGGAGAAAGTCTGGATGTTTTGATTTAAGGAGGTCTCGGACTGAATTAGCTTTTAGGGAGGAGCCCATCCCCCTACAATTCCAAGAGACCAAAATCATCATTTACTTTGTTTGTTGTAGGCCCCGCATTTCTCTTTCATCTTCTCTCCACTTCCTTTGGTCTTATCTAGATATGTGTCCATTGGCTATTGGGTCCCTGTGGCCATTTCTTTTGCAGCATTCTCATCCCTTATCTCCTTGTTTGATTTCCTTCCGACTTTTCTGGGAGGATCAGTGGATGTGGTGTTTTCCTTCGACTTGTTCCTAGTTAGAATTCTTTCAACAGTTGGGGGAGGAGAGGTCTGGGGGGGAGAGGGAGGAGTTGCCTTGGGGCCTCTCGGGGAAGGGGGAGGGGATGGGGGATCCTCTGCAGATAGAGATTCGAAAGGATTGGAGGAAATGGGGAAGGAAGGGCCAAAACCAGAGGGTTGGGAGGGGGGGATGGGGGTTTCAGAGGGGGGATTTGAGGATGCTCCTGGAGGGGGGTTTGATCTTTTCTTCTTAACTATTTCCCATGCTTCTTCAGGGGCTTCAACATTGTTATCAGAATCCATTGATTTAGATTTACTACATCTATTAGCAAAGTGCCCATATTCGTGACATACCTTGCACTTGAAAGGCAGTTGCTCGTAGTCCACTTGCTGTATGTGAGTCCACTGGTCAACTTTAAGTTTGATTGCTTCCGGTAACCCTTTCCCCAGGTCAACTTTGACACATATCCGTGCACATGCGTGCATGTTCTCCCTTGGTTCCGATCTATCGATATATTTCCCAACAACATTCCCAATGGCTTTCACCGATTCATCTCCCCAGCAGTGGAGAGGCAGATGTGGAAGGCGAACCCACACATGAACCGCATTGGGTACATCCATCTCAGGATCAAAATCAGGAGTCCATCGGTTGAGGTAAAGGCCTCTGGTATCCATAAAGTATGGGCCATTTCTGAAGATAAGATTACGATCCTCCACTGATTCGAAGAGGAAGGTGAAGAACCCCCTTCCGCAGAACCTTATTGCTATCTTTCCTTGGACCATCGAGTTCCAGTTCCTTTCTACCCAACGTTGAACTGTGCGGGGAGAAGGCCATAGTCCCGTAAACTGTCCTACCAAGCCACGTTCAGCTAAGGCAACAGCAGCTCTCCTCGGGAGGGCGGGAGGGAGCGAGACTTCCAGGATTTCATCAAGTTTTTTGATAAACTTTGAAGCTGTAGGGCGGATTTTCTCCGAGGTATTCTCAGGGATGAGCGAAGCAAAGGTCTTCTCCAGGTCTTCCTGATCCTGAATGGGAGGATCCATTGCAGGCAAGGACGGCTGCGCAGAAGGCGCTCCAGCGGAGGCCCAGAAGGAGGGAAGGGCAGAAGGCCCCAGAGGAAAAGGAGGGCAGGAGGCCCCAGGCGAGAGGAGAGGTCAAGCAGAAGGCGGGTGCAGCCTAGCAGCAGCGCTGCCAGGCGCAGGCACGCAGGGAGATCGGGTCAGAGGCACAGCAGGGCGCGGGATCGCCAGAGCGCGCAGTCCTTTAGTTTTAATTAATATTAGTGTGTTAAGAAATTCTCAATTAAATTTAGCTTCAATTTGAAATGAGTTGTAATTATGGTTAAGAAAGAATTAAATGAAAGAAAGGAGTTGAAAGTGTTATTCAAATGTAAGAGAAGGAAAATGAGTGAAAATGTGTTTGAGGAATAGAGTATAAAGTGTATATTATAGAATTTTATGAGATATCATTTTACATAAAAATTAGGAGGAAAAAAGAATTTCAACATCCTAAATATGTTAAAAAATTACGATGTAAAATGAGATAAATTTACGTAAGCTGGATTTTAGAGGAAATATATCAATCTATGCTCTAAAATGATGAGAACTTAACACATAAAACAAACAAAGAAAGAGAAGTTAATTTAAAATGATAAGAAATTAGCACACAAAACAAAGAAAGAAAGAAGTTATTTTGAGGATGAGACATTAGGAGTGGAGTGGAGGCAAACCTATAATTTCACATGAAAATTAGAATATGTGCACCATGGGATGACTGAAATTACATGAGGGTGACATGATAGTCATGCCAAGGTAAAGGGTAAGGATACTTTAAAAGATTAGGAAGAGGATATAGTAGTTATTGACTATAGATTTACTATTAAATATATGGGAAAGAGGGACATAAATTATTAGAGAATTTATAAACATGTAATGTAGGATGGAAATGAAAATGTAATTTAATCAACTTTCCCTTATACTAGTTTTTTTGGACGGAAACCGAAAATGTAATTTAATCAATTTTTCATTAGACCAACATTTTTGGGTTGATTTCACTAGACTAATATTTGCTACATGTTAATGATGTATAAATCATTTGTATTTGTATATCTATGTTACCAGTTTCACCAACCACAACTTCTTTGCTGGGTGGAGTCCTCATAGTAGCTCCCATGAGGAGTGGGATTTGACAACTTAGGTAAAGAGTGATACTTAATTGAGTCTAATTGGAATTAATAATAACAATTGTGTACAAATAATAATATGGCTATGTACAAAAATAAAAAATAATATAGTCGTGTATAAATTAAATAAAAAATAAATGGTTGTCTAAAAATGTCCAAAATACGGAAAATTCACTTATGAAAGACTATATAATTTTTTGTACAAAACTTACAATGAAGTACTTTTATTTTAATTTTTAACAATTAATTTGATTTTCAATTTGGTTATTGAGAAATTTTGATATAAAAAGATATTTTAAAATAGAAAATATGTTATCATTATTAACTATAAAGAAATGATCAGATTCAATGGTCATTTTGTATTTTTTCTTATGATAAATATGTGAAATTTTTAACATAATTGTGTTATTGAAGGGTAAGTTTTTACTCAAAACTTCATTGGCGAATGGTTAATTTATTATCAAAGCATCACTTGTGAAGGGTAAAATTTTAAACATAAAGTTCTTTGATGGGTAGTATGAAGATCCAAAATGTCAAAAAAAAAAATTGTTTGTCAGATAAAGAGAAATCCAAATTCCAATCATGGTCTTAACTATATAGTATGACTCCAAAAACAACTATATAGTATGACTCCACGAATTTCTATAGCAACATTTCAACCATGTGGTATTACTTCACAAATTTCCCTTTCAAAATTCTCGTTGAAAGGTAAGTTGCTGGGTTGTCTCAACTATGTAGTATGACTCCACGAATTTATATAGCATCATTTCAACCATGTGGTATGACTTCACAAATTTCCAGTAGAAAGATAATTTTCTAGAGCATCATTTCAACCATGTGGTATGATTTTACAAATTTCTTGTTCAAAGCTAATTTTCTATAGCATCATTTTAATGACGTGGTATGACTTTACAAATGTGGTTTAATCATTGTCTCTTTAGTGAGGGGATTGTTGGAAAGTTGGGCTAGCCCATCATTATGTTGAATAAAAAAATGCTTTAATTGCAAAAGAATAAAAGCAATGATTAATGGTCTCATAGACTATTTTTAGTCTAGTTAAGATATCATTCATTTAATTTGCCATGCCATCTCAACTATGTAGTATGACTCCATGAATTTCTATTTCATATGGCACAAGCATTAATATTCCTTAACAAATGGCATTGTAAATGCACAATAAACATTGAATACTAGTTACCATTTATACTAAGAAAAACAACCGACTTATTTACAAAAGTCTGTATCACTAATTTTCTTTCCAAGCATAAAGAGTTTTATGATTTTACAAAGAATGAGTTAAACATTAAAAAATTTATGATTGAACAAAATTTTATTTCCGAGTTTTAAAATGAATATAAGCACTTTTCATCTAACTTTGGGATTTTCTTTTCTTTGTTAATTTGTTTATCATTGGAGAGATTAGCTTTTGGTTAAAAAATTGTGATTCAAAGGTTTATAAATAGTTAAAATTATTTAGGTATTTCATTAGATTTGGGCCATGCCATACCAACCAGTAACATAATTAGATTTTTAAGCGAAGAGACTCTATAGCCAGGTATGATGGCTACGTGTGATTCCGTCATAATAATTGATGACACCACAAGTATCCATCCTACTATGAATGATCATTAATATTGATAATGGTCTTCACATTGACTGTGTCGTGTTTCCATGAGTGAACCAACAGAGCAAGAGCCTCCACGACTTGGGACATGATTTGAATAACGATGAGAGTTTTTGGAATGGTATCTTGTTATGAGTTATTCCTTAAGACTATAGTGGAATCTTAGAGCCACATTTCTTTCTAAATCTTGAATAAATTATTTCCATTTAAACAGAATTAGCCATGGCATCTCAGCCATGTGGTATGACTTCACAAATTTTGCACTCAAAGATCATTTTCTTTGGAATCTCAGCTATGTAGGTTCTTACTACTCACATATAAAGATAAAGACAAAGTGAGCCAATCACATGAAGTAATATTCGTTGCGAAATGGTTTGTAATTAACAGAAAATACATTGAATACTATTTCTTATAGACTAAAATGCTATGGCATCTCAGCCATGCAGTATGAATTTGACATTGAAAACTATTTATTCTCCATAATCAGGGAATAACTTGCAATGGCATCTTAGCCACTATGACTTCAGGAATGACATTGTACTTGTACAAAAAACATTGAATACAGTTTATTCTCTATACTCTATACTGGAAGACTAATTTTCTATGGCATGTCAACCATGTGGTCTGACTTTGTGAATTTCCTGCCTGTTACAAATAAAGATGAAGCCAAATGGGTTGATGGCCTGAAGTAATATGATAAATAAAGATAAAACAAAAATGGGTTGATGGAAAGAAGTAATATTCCATAAGAAATGTCATTCTAATTGCAGAAAAAACATTTACTATTTATTATCTATACTGAGAAACACCCTGAGGTATTTACAAAAGTCTCTATCATTCATTTTCTTTCTAAACATCATATGTTTTATGATTTAAAAGAGATTGAACAAAACATCCAAAATTTTATGATTTAACAAAGATTGGCCTAATCATAATAGTTTTGTAGCTTACAAGGTTAACTTATTTAACCTCCACAACTGGGACATAAGTTGAATAAATATGACAGGCTTTGATAGTTTCAACAATAGATCAGAATGAAGTTAGCATCTGTGGATTCACTTCGCAAGTCCTAATGAGCAACTCCCTATTTTATCCTTTTGAAATGATGCGATGCGATAAAGTATATTGCAAATCACATATCCCAATGCATATAGCCCCCTAGAACAAAAACATACTTAAGCTTTAAAAGCCTTAATTATTGTTAAATATATGCTCTATATTGGAGCTTACCCACATCGCAAAACGTATAACAAGCGCAATTTAAAAAGGACCCGAGGACCACTCTGATTGCGATATGCGATAAACCTTCCAGACCCGATATAATAATTAACACAACCCTATAAATATGTTGCGTCCAGATGAATCACAAATTGGAAAAAGGGAGGCCGCTCCATTCACTTTTGATCTTCTGACTGCGATAAAACTCTTTATTAAAGTGCAACTTTAATAAAATCATAAGAATGAATAAAACAAAGGAAAAGCATGTTGAAAGATAATATTAAGTCATCGGTTGGGCTTGCTCCACTGCCACATAATTCCTCACAATTTCGCAATCGAAAAAGGCTTTTGGTCATTTCCATTGTCCTTTGCTCCAAACCCTCGATTACGATATTACGATCATCGCATCGTGGACTTCCGATACCCAAACTGCCAATATAATGGTATCATAATCACATATTGGGAAAACACAATGAGACATGTTTACGATTATCTTTTGAAAGGTTTTTGTGATACAATCTATTCATTGAATAATAAATTATCATGTGAATCCATGATTTCAGTTATTAAGGACTTGTAACAGTATTTATGATTTAAATCCCCAAGGTGATTTGATGGTCTATATGTAGATATTTCAAATTTTTTTCGTATTTAAACTATATTCGCCATCATTTCAAACCTTGTATGTTCAACGCTCCCACATTTCAAACATGTTTTTCTCATTCCTGTATGTTTCCAATTGTAGGCTAATCCCGAAAAGACACAGTGTAGTAGAATGACCAAAGTAAAGAAAGGAAAGAAAACCATGGAAGCTTCACAACCCAAACCTCCTGTTTCCGAAGTAACAGAAATGCTCCCGCTTTTCTTGGACACTACGTGCATGATAGATAGTGGATCATCCTCATGGGAATCTACGTATCAATCTCTTGAAAGTGAAGGACCCAAGTTAATTCAGAGAGTGGTAACAACGAATGCTACTTCATCTTCTGAAGCCTCCAACTATGAATTCGCCAGCTCTTTACTTCACAGGATCGTTGCTCGACCCAAGATCATTCCTTATAATGATATGATGAATGGATAATTGAGATCATCAATATAGATGATAGGAAATTCTTGACTTCAAGAAAAATAGTCATTGGGTATTTTACAACTCAAGATTTGAAGAAAATGTACCATATAACTGACCCACATAAGGTATATGGCAAAGCTTTCCTTGAACAGTTTGCAAGTGAGAATGAGGTGGAATAAGATCTAATTAGATGATGGAGTTCCTACCCAAACAAACACAAACATGAAAAGTCAAGTATGTACTCTTTATCTTCTCTTGCCTCTCCCTATTCTTATGTCGCAACTATGATGTGTAGGCTAGTCGGGTACCCTAATATTCTAAATTCTCAGTCGAATGGGTTCCTCTTATTGAGGCAACATCAGATTCTTATATAATGGATTTGGGCATTATCCTTTCAAATAACATTGCCTCCCAAATCCGAGAATATAGACAAAATCGGTATGTTACTACGAGAGTAGTTCCACCATTTTTTATGAGTGCATATATCATGGATGCAGTTTGTTTTACTTCAGATTTCCCAATCATGGGATGGAAATGGACCATTCAAGACCCCAATCCAATCCACGTATATCATAAAATCCCGTGGGATTCTAATTTCCATGCCCATTTTTCTAAAATTTTCCAAGGAGTCATTCTGCCAATACACCAAGCCGTTTTTGATAAAAGAACCCCAAGACTATCCGAAGAGGCCAAAATTGATTTCATACCTATAGGTAAGTGGTTTGGTGAAGAATTATTTACCTATGTTAGAGTCTATGGAAGTCTAGCAACTCTTCATGTTCTCCCATTATATGTCCTTGATAAACTTTTGTACAGGGAGATTGCCTATCAAACTGTAGGGGACGGATTGACAAAAACCCTAAAGGAAGCCAAGAAATCTTTATGGTCTTCATTCCCTACCCAATGTGGTGTATATTCTCTACATGATTTCAAGCACGCATAGCTTGAAATTGATAACATCAAATGTTTAAATGTTGCTATTGTTCCTGGCAGACAGCTTGATCCAAACAAAGTAGCACAAAATGTTACTGCTCAAGTAAAAATTAGGCAATTCAGTCATGAAGATGATGACTATGATGACCTAATTGAGTCTGTCGAGATGTTTTCACAAGTATAACACCTAGCTACATTGAAAATTAATCCAGAAAAGCTAGCGCAATTCAAAGAATACAAGGAAAAAAGACTGTAGAATATCCCTTTGGATCTGTTGAGTCTTTCTCAACTGATTTCCCAAGAAGAGAAGAATCCAGGACAAGACTCAGAGTAGGTTTCTAAAGACATTGAAGTGGAAGATAAATCAACAGAAATACATATTGATAAAACACCCTTTAATAATGAACTGGATGAAGCTTGGAAACAATTTGATTAGCAGTTAAAAGGATAGCAAGGGGCAGAGAATACTGAGCTGGAGAAAATAGTCAGCACACCCCAGAACAATGGACATAGCTTTTTTACTGATAGGGCTTCTGATAAAGCTATAAGTATAGATGAAATTGAAATCATCCAGGAAGTCCCTTCATCCGAAATTGTCCTTAACGTGGAAGAAATCCCTCCTCTCGATGTCTTTTACAGTCCCAAACATGGGGCTATGGTGAAAAGACAAAGGAAAAGGAGAAGAATGAAGCAATCATCAATAATCATTCCCAGTGATATACCAATGGACATAGTGTGGAAGGATACACAAACTGATCCTTCAGAGAATTTAACAAAGTTGTCATAGTTTGCAGGTGCTTATGCATCTTCCATGATTGATAAAGTAGCAGAAGTTCGACAACTGATTAGGGAAAAGGAAGAAAGAATTCAATAGTTGGAACAACAGTTGGTAGAGGAAAAAAAAAGTATTGATCAACAAGTGAAGACACAATTGTCTCAACTCTAGCAGAGCTTTGATCAATTAAAGCTCCAACATCAAGCAGAGATCAATACTAAGGATACTCAAATCCGACAGCTCCAGTTTTCACTTGATCAACTGAAGGAAAATCCTAAAGTGGAAGACTTTATAAAGGAAGAATTGGAGATAAACACCTTGTTATCGCAACAATAAGCTATATTCTATCAGAATTTATCTATCATCAATCCACTATGTGTCAAAAGTGATTCACTGATGAATCAATCATCCAATCTGAGGGTGAATTTCAATGACATTGATGATAAAATCTCAGGATTTATAACATGGCAAGATATGCCAGAAGGTAAAGCAGCAGACCTTCCCAGAATAGAGGAATCTCACAAGGAAATCCTCTTTATTGATTCGGACATTCAGTTGAAATAGGCAAAAAGAGCAGCCTCCAGGGCAAACGATGTTGCCAATAACATAATTGAAACTACATATGATAACCTACATAATGGCAACTTGATTCAAGAATGCCCACTTGGTAATCTTCCTGATATTGAAGTTCTGGAAAGGCAATGGTAGGAAATTTCAAAGGCAAAGGAAGAAGCAACTAAAAACTTGACAAAAATTCACTGGGAGATGTATTGGAAATATCTTGTGAAGCTACACAGTCAGTGGCTAATGCTCCGTTGCCTTGCTGACTCATCCACTCATATGCTTCCTGTGCTTTTAGATGCAGTGTACACTAGACAACTACACATGAGGACAGGTCAACCCCCTAAATTTAAGCCAATGTTATGTATTTACAAGCTCAGGCAGCGAATGTAAGAATATACACAATTACATTCATGGGCTCTTCATTTCGACTTCTATTTTTTTCTTATTGTGTCTTATTTTAAGGAGAGTTGTTTCGACTTCCTCAACACTTTTTATGTATTGTCTATTTTTATATTTTATTTTTGTTATATAAACCCTCTCATGTCTATAAAGAAAGGGTCCCCAAATTTTATAAGAAAAGGCTTTGGAAGCTTGCACTTATGTACTTTCAAGCTTATCTTAGTAGAATTACTGGATCAAGCTCCTGAAGTTTTGTAGAGAAGGCTTTGAGAGCTTGCACTTATGTACTTTCAAGCTTATCTTAGTAGAATTACTGGATCAAGCTCCTGAAACCATCTTAACGAGAAAAACTAGACCAGAACTATTTCTTTCATGAGTAGAGTAACATACATCGGGTACTTTTATCATTTTATTTCTGTTTTGTTTATGAATTGATATTCATTCCTCTTTATATTGTTTATTATATGTATTTTTTCTAATGCAATTATGCATTTATTCATTTCTGAACATGCTAGAATTTTCATCTTTAATACATATATAAGCGATTTGTTAATGTTATTTGATTGTGATACGAGTTTCATCAATTATTTTGATTAACTATTTAATCAAAATAATTATCTTAAATTCTTTTCATTTTTGCAAGTGTTTGATTAATCTTTATTATCATGCACTAAGGACAATTATTTTAGATCTCATAAACATAAGTAACCTCGGGGAATATATAGATTAATACATGTATTTTAGTTTATAATCACTTCCATTTATCACCTAGATTCGGTTATAAGAACTCTACATCCATTCTATCACATTTTATTGGGAAACTGGTCCCATTATATCCAGACGGAGCCACTATTCCAAACAGAAAAGGGACAGTATTCAAGTCCCCGACCAGGTGGTTATCTCCAATGTTGTTGCACTGATTTTAGAGGCATCAACATAACATGTGCTTGATTTGCATAAAGTTTAAGAGAGCCAGGCCATGGAATGCATTGGAAAGAAAAGTGAAAAAAAGTCTAAGCCATTAAAAAATTCCTTATAATTAAAAGGAAAAATACTTCGGGAATTAAAAGAGAAATTTCAAGAAATTTCACCTAAGAACAAAGCATAAAGAAAAATTTAACAGATAAATGAGGTTAACATCACAAGATGAAGTAACTATAACAATATCAAAGGAACTTTAAGTTGAAATCCTCATAATAATGAAACTTTTTCGTTGATTTACATAAAATTTAACAAAATCATACCACTAAATCACTAGAAAGCAGAGCAGAGAAAGTCTAAACAAATGAAATAAATCCTTTTCCCCAACTAAAAAATAAAATATGAAACACCAGGATGGTATCGAGATGTAGTGTAAGGTTAGTTCTTTGTCTGACTATAGGATCTAGCTCAACTTGGACAACATTAGCCAGAACACTTCAAATCTATTAGTTATGTCCATGGCTCTGCCAGGGCAACGACAAGCACAACGACACAAGGAAGGACATGATAACAATGGTAGTGTGGATGAGTGGCCAAGAGATGGGCCCACAAATTTATTTATATCAAATTAACTACATTATATAAGGCTTGCATAATTTGACACATTCACATGGTTCTCAACGATATTAATATCCTTGGCACGTTCTAACATTGTAAACACTTGTCCATCTTTATACATCGCCTAACTATGCAAAGCCTCCCTTTTTTTAAAAGAACAAATAAAACAATGGTAGTAAATGCTGTGGGTGTACATGGTGAACTCAGGTCTCCCCGTGAGTGATCGTGAACAAGAAAACAAGTTCAAAATCTATTACATTATGGGAAGAAGATTTTATTATGTATTACATTCTCGAAAAACGAGTTTATTATGTTTTATCTTGATTCCCTTCATGAATTCCTTTAGGCGGAAGCACTAAAGTGCTACATAACTCACATACCTGGTGGGATATTCATTTTAGCCCCGCTAGCCATAGGGTACATGATTTTTCAGCATTCGTTGTCGAAAGCATATAAATGAGGTGAGGTTGTTGAGGGTATATAATTGTTGCAAGGGGTATTTATAAAGGGTTGCGTGCTGCCCACTTCATGGATTAGATTTTAGTTCTCTTTATTAGTTGTGGTCTGGTTGTTACATGTTCATTAGAAGTAAGTTTAATGTTGTTTATTCGGATGGTTTGTAATTGTTGCAAAAATATTCAAATTCTTTGCTAATATGAATTACAATGTCAAAAGTGTATTCATAGCTAGAATAAAATGTTGTTTATAGGCCTTGAAATGAACTGCTAAATGTTTTTTCCGATGAAAAGACAAATTTCATAGCATTTTTTAAGCAAATTATATTTTCTCAACGGTTTTGTTAAGAAAATCACAATTTCTTTATGGGTTTCTCAAATTTCACAATTTTAAATCTAAGGGTTTTCAAATCTCTTTTTTCCACATACTACAAGGTCAAGCTCACACAATGTTTTGAAACCTACTCAAAAACCTTTGTTTGAGCTATCGATGTGCAAAACCCTCCTCATCTTCACCCTCGTAACACTCCAGTAAATAGAGAAGTCCTATATAGCGGTGATAGTAATCAATACTATGTGATGGCTAGTACGCACATCTCGTTTTGACTTCCACTCTTTGAATGAGTGAACACGTATTTCTTTCTAGGTGGGTAAGCCAGACTAGCTGAATGAGGCATGAGCTATCGAGTTAGATTAGGATACCCTCTTTATAGTTTAGTAAGCCGATGGAAAAATAAGTTAGTTTAAATGGATTAGTTCTATAAGGTCAACGCTTAATAGGCTTAGTGTCTGGATTAATATAAATATTCATCTCTCCAAGATGCCCTTTGATTCCTTTCAATTCTATGAAATTATGCAAAACAAGACATGTATTTTTTAATTCACACTTATTACAATGTTGTTTATGGGTCTGAAACAAACTAGAAAACATTTTTTTAACTGAAAAGACAAATTAAATTACATTACATTTTTAAGCAAATTATATTTTCTTCATCAGTTTGCTGGCCAAATTACATTTTCTTGTCGTGTTTCTCAAATCTCACAATTTTTAATCTAATGGTTTCCAAATCTCTATTTTTCCACTTAATGTTCTCACTAATCGAATGAATTGAACTGACTATATATCCGTTTTTTTATATCCAAAAACTTTCATTAAAATTTGGATGGATGAGAATTGAACTATAAAAATTTAGTTAAGTGCTGATAAACCAAAAAGAAAATTGGTCAACGAATGAATTAATGTGCCATCAACAATCTAGTGACCACTATAGTCCATGATGGCCCATTAATTCATTAGTTGTCCAATTTCTTTTGGCTTTATCAGCGTTTAACCAAAGTTTTATAGTGCAATTTTTATCCATCTAAATTTTAACGAAAGTTTTTGGATATAAAAAAATCGACCTCTTATTGCACGCATAGAGAATCCCAATGTAAGAATGTTGTGACAATTTATTTTATCCGAAGTCCAGTTTGCAGAATGTGGTGACTATTTATTTTATCCAAAGTCCAGTTTTCATGTTGTGACAGCTGATTTTAAGTTTGGGAAAATGTTTTTTTGGTATCCAAAAGTTTTTTATAACCAAAGTTTTTTTAGCAATGCATCCAAAGTTTTTTCATTGCACAACAACTAGTTGTTGGTGTCAGAATTCCATATGTTGGAGACTTCTCAACAATCCTCCATGTGTGTACAAGTGGCATCTTTCGTGTATAACTACGATGGGCATGGTGAAAAACATGCTAGTGCTGTTAAAGGAGAGTTGAGCATGGTAAGAGACATGATGGTGCTGGTAAAGTAGAGATGGGAAAGCTAAGAGGCCTGTTGGTAAAGGAGACAAAAGCAGGTAAATGAGGCAGAAGGTTATTGCAGGGAAGGTTATCGCTGAAGCTCACGAACGTCGCTCACATTCGAAGTTAGGTACGCTTCAAAAAATCTAAATGCAATCTTATGCTACAAAAAAACCAAAATGCAAGACTATTAAGTGAGAAAAACCCTCTGTATAGAAGTCGTTTCAAGAAAGAAGCTCTGTTTGTTCCTTTCCTATCCTGGAAGTCTGAATTCTAAAAAACCCAATTGTGGAACATTCTTAGCCACGACATTGACAATATAGGGCAATGTGCAAGATAGTTTGCTGCCGAAGTTGAAATTTATTTGTTACAAATCTGAAGTTTCAATATTCAATATATCTTCTAAATTCAATAAGTGTTGAATATATTTTCTTTCCAATTAACTTAAATTGATGTGTATGGAATATAATTATGATGTAATGTTTTTTGCAGTTCAAAAAATTGAACTTAGTTTGATTATACATTTTTAAAATATTTCAAAATCTTACTGAGTGAATGCCAAAGTTCTCCGCTTCGCAAGTAAGGTTTCTTTCTTGTTTTTAATCTGCAAGATGTAGACTTAAACAACTCATAAAATAAATAGTCATCTCAATTAATTAGATTAGTGAGAACATTAAGAAACCCTTAGATTTAAAATTGTGAGATTTTAGAAACCCCATAATAAAATGTAATTTGGCCAACAAATTGATGAAGAAAATATAATTTGCTTAAAAATGTAATGTATTTTAATTTGTCTTTTCGCCTAACAAAACGTTATGCATTTCGTTTTAGACCCATAAACAACAATGTAGTCAGTGGGACTTAAACAATACATGTCTTTTGTTCATTAGATCAACAAGAACATTTATGTGGAAAAAAGAGATTTGAAAACCCTTACATTTAGAATCGTGAGAATTGAGAAACCCATAAAGAAATAATGATTTGCTTAACAAACCCATCTAGAAATTGTGAGAATTGAGAAACTCGTAAAGAAATTGTGATTTGCTTAACAAACCAATCTAGAAAATATAATTTTCTTAAAAAATGTTATGGAATTTGTCTTTTCGCCAAAACAAACATTTAGCAGTTCATTTCAGGTCCTATAAACAACATTGTATTCTAGCTATGAATACACTTCTGACATTGTAATTCATATTAGCAAATAATTTGAATATTTTTGCAATAATTATAGACCATCAATAATTTTGACTAAACAACGTCAAAAATTACTTCTAATGAACACGTAACAACCATACCACAACTAGTAAAGAGAGCTAGAATCTAATCCATGAAGTGAGGAGGTGGTCAAGCCTTTATAAATACCCCCTGCAACAATAAGACACCTTCAGTAACCTCACCTCATTTATACACTTTCGACGACGAATGTTGAAAAGTCATGTACCCTCTGGTTGGCAGGGCTAAAATGAATATCCCATCAGGTAGGTGAGTTATGTAGCGCTTAAGTGCTTTCGCCTAAAGGAAGTCATGAATAGACTCAGGATAAAACATAATAAACTCATCTTACTAGAATGTAATATATTTTTAACTGGTTTTCCTGTTCACTATCACTCACTAGAAGATCTGATTTCACCATGTACACCCACTTAGTACCAATAAAGGCCAAGAACAAGGCTCATACGTAGTCGGGTCGATCAATAAAGGCTAGCTGAAAAAAACTCTCACTCATAAAGACATAAGGAATTATTATGGGTAGTGTACAAGCAGAGGAACAAATGCACTAGTAGTGCTAATGACCCATAAAGAATAAGCTTTTGGACGTTTCTCCTATACAATCAAGTGTGCCAGTTTTCTGGAGTTCCGCATAGCGAAGTGCGTCATTCAAGTTCTTTATTGTAACACCACCTCACTGAATAAAATCCCTTCCAATTGCAAATCCAATTGATCAAGTTGGAGAAAAAGGTTGGTTGGGATCGATCTGTATGGTTGTGCTACGTTCTCTCTCTTCTGAATCCGCATGAAGACCAGTTATGGGTATGACCTCCTTACCTCACCAATGTTGCTGACTCATTCCATTTAATGCAGGTTTTGCCTCACCCTCAGTCCCATCAAGATCCACCCACTGATCCCAAGCCAAAAGATCTAACAATCCTTCCTTCCATCCCATCTAATCGAGGTTGTGCATAGTCAGGCGATGTATAAAGAAGGACAAGTGTTTACAATGTTAGAACGTGTCAAGGATATAAATACCGTTGAGAACCACGTCAACACGTCAAATTATGTGAGCCTCATATAATGTAATTAATTTGCTATAAATAAATTTGTGGGCCCATCTCTTGGCCACACATCCACACCATTGATAGCATGTCCTTCCCTGTGTCACCATGCTTGTCGTTGCCCTAGCAGAGCCAAGGACATAGCTAATAGATTTGATGTGTTCTGGTTAATGTTATCTTAGCCCAACTAGATGCTATAGTCAAATAAAGAACTAACCCTACACTACATTTCGATACCGTCCCGATGTTTCAGATTTGACCTTCTTAGTTGGGAAAAAGGATTTATTTCATTTATTTAGGCTTTCTCTACTATGCTTTCTAGTGATTACAGTGGTATGATTCTGTTAAATTTTATGTAAATTAATGAAAAAGTTTTAGAATTACAAGGATTTCAGCTGAAATTTCACGCAAGGCTATAGCGATCACTAGATCATTGACGGCTCATTAATTCATTAGTTGACCAATTTCTTTTGGCTTTATCACCGTTTAACCAAAGTTTTACAGTGCAATTTTCATCCATCTAAATTTTAACGAAAGTTTTTGGATATAAAAAAATCGACCTCTTATTGCATGCTTAGCGAATCCCAATGTAAGAATGTTGTGACAATTTATTTTATCCCACCTCCATTTTTTAGTAGATTTTCTCACTCCTCAAAGTAGTCCATAAACTATCTTTGCATGCAGAAAATCACAACCACCATTGTTGCATTCTGCTTAACTATATCTAACTCAAAATTAACGTCTGTTTACCAATAGGTAGGATTGAGTTGTTGGTTGTTGGAGTTTTGTTGAGAGATTTTCTCAACATTCTCCTTGTTTGGAATCTGTTGGAATCATGAGCACTATTTATGTGGGTTGTAATTTGGCTTTGTGAACAATATATGAATTGATTTGAGAGTAATTTATGCACCATGTCTGTTTTACCAAGTGTTTTATTAGTATGAAAGCTTGTATGAACTTAACTCCCCAAGTCAGCACCCAGACAGATGGAAGAGATGTGAGGGATTCCAAATTCTCTATACATAAGTAGGACAACGTGTAACGTTAGATTAATTTAGAGTGTGAGAGTCTGTGTGAAGATGGAGTTTTTGTTTTTTTGTGTGTAATTGGACTGTAGACAATGAAATTTTTTTGGACCTCCTAACTATTTTAACCAGGGCATAGAGGCATCAAGGAGAGCTTCTTTTACACCGTTGATATGTTGAGATTGCCTGTGTGCTTCCTTTGAGCAGTGAGCGTTGTGTGGAGCCTTTGAACTATTGCGTTGAACCTTGAACCTACTACGTTGAGGGCTTTGTGGAGTCTTGAACGACTACATTGAGCCGTGGATAAGGAAACATCAAAGGACTGGGCTGTGAGTTTCACAGCGTTGTGCACGAGCTCGCTTGTGGTGTGGGAGAAGAAATTTGACATGGTGGATAGTCTAGAGTTGCACTCTCCGTGGTTCAACTGCCAGTGGGCATTGGATCTCATGGGGACAGAGTGGCTGTTGATTGATAGCTTGTAGAATAGCTATAAGAAAACTTCATATGACGGGGTGCTAAGGCATTGATATCACTACCATTGTTTGTCGTGGAGACTGCAAGATCCGTAAAAATGTGTGCAGTATCGTTGAGGTCCAACATAGTGTCTTGTTGCTGCGATGATTGCTCGAAGAATGTCAAGCCTCAATGGATGCTGAGAAGGGTATTCGTACGGGAAGAAGACCATGTTGTTTTCATTATAATTTTCCTGCAAGTTTGGGTTTGTCGATTTAATTTTTTAACACAATGCAATGAAACTAGAGCTACGCGGAGTGAAAGTAGCTGTCATCTGAAACACTCTTACCTGGGGTTGATTGTATAGATGATTAATTAAGAAGTTTGGCTCTGAAGCGGGTGGTCGTTTTTCGTCTACATTTCGGCTCAATTCTTTTTGAAATGGAGGAGGAGCTCATAGATCCCTGCGACTAACAGTGAAGCTATGGTATCTTCAAGCTCGAAATGAGGAGATTTAATTCACGGGAGGCTATGCGCAATCATTCCATGCTGGACTGTCAGTTACTCATCTCATGTGTAAGATATCTCCATTGTGCACAGGAGGTGATCATTAAAAGATACTTGTGTGACATTTCTTGAGTATTCTATTTTAAAGTATGTATTAGTGTTGTATTTGAGTTTGTAAAATTTGTATTATGAAAGAACTAACAAAGAAACATAGCGTAAATTAGTGGTTATCTATATTTTTTTGGTGTTGAGCAAACATATTGCTAATTTGATTATGTGAATCTATTATTCGTTGATGGGGCTTCAAGAGCGTTGTGTTTAGAGCTTCAAAAGCATCATTTACACGTTACTTTATGAAATCTATGTGTAGAATAGTCAATTGCATAATTGCTTGTTAGATACAATATCAAGATTGTTCTTCGGGAGATTGAGAAGCATCAATTATATAAAGTTCATCAAAGATGGTTAGAGGCGGTTATGTCTTAAATGAGTTGAATGGGAAGCTCAAATATTGTGGTGGTGAAAGAGCATTGTCTGGAGACTTCAAAATCAGAATATGTGCCTAGGAAGACCAGACAAATGTGACATGTGAATTGTAATTTGTCATTTCTGTATTAATATTTGTAATGATATAATGTACGCATTAAAGGGGGGACTTGGAATAATTCTTATATTAGTATATAGGTAGGATTGAGTTGTTGGGTGTTGGAGTTTTGTTGAGAGATTTTCTCAACATTTGCCTTGTTTGGAATCTGTTGGATTTCATGAACACTATTTATGTGGCTTGTAATTTGGCTTTGTGAGCAATATACAAATTGATTTGTGAGTACTGTGTGCACCATGTTTTCTTTTCCAATTGTTTTGTGAATAAGACTTTTTTTCCGCCACATCAGTGCAAAATGTTATTTACCTTAGAGATTTTGAAAGCAAACTGAAAGCTGGAATTGCTTGACTAGTAAGAACTTTTGTTGGAAATTATCTTGCTATGGAACTGAACATTCCATTAGAAATCCTGCCAGGGAATTGGAAAATGCACTTAAAGTTGGAGAATTGTAGCTATAATTGCCATTGTATGAGTGCTTGTCAGTCAAAAAGATGCTCCTCATAGGATATTTTCAAAAACATGCAACATTTAGCTATAGAACGCTGACTTCTACCCCATGAGTTTATGTTCCTACTAAATTTCTCGTCATTTAGTTTGGTAGGATTCTTCTCCAATTTAAAGTTCTCGTCAAAACAACTAAATCCGTTGGATCTCTATTTAAATTTATGTCAGAGCGCCCAATTCCTTCGGATCCACATTATCAACAAGAAGAAGTTGGTTGCAAAGTCTTCAATGTGGGTTATATAATTAACAAGTCTCCTAATCAATAGGTTTCAACGCGTACATTTGTTTTCAAAAGTAGATAAAAAAATATAATATTGTTAACCTCTAAAAGTGCAATAAAGAATCACAATGTTGATTAACGGGATTTAAAAAGCATAACATAAAGTATGCTATTAGCTATATGCTAAAATGATATATCATCCTTCACTCGAACTCTTTAGAATGTTTCTACAAAACAGTTTCAATAATAGATATAAAGTATGCTATTAGCTATATGCTAAAATGATATATTATCCTTTACTTGGACTCTTTAGAATATTTCTACAAAAGTTTCAATGATAGTTCCGATAGATTTAAGGTACTCTTTAAAATATTTCTACAAAATAGTTTCAATCATAGTTCCGGTACTTTAAAAATGAAGTCATGCACACAAAGATAATTAATGCATTAGAGATTCACATTATAAGTAGGCAATATTTGAGGTACGAAAGTATGGTATGGATTTGATGCATAAGTAAGTGTTGCAATAGAATGTATTCTCTTATTGACAAGCAGAGAAGAAAGCACTCTTTCATTTCATGCATAGGTAATTCATGTTAGGTTGAGTCCATGTATAAAAAAACACTCTATAATAGAAATTGTAATATAACTTTGCAGATAGTAAAAACTTGAAATATAGAATAAATTTTTTGTTTATGCATTAGTCTTAAAAGGAAATGAAATTTACTAATTTATTGAAAGATAGAAAAGTTATATGTTTTCCTTGTATTTGTAATGACAATAATGTTCTAAAGATAGGGCATGATAGAATTTGTGAACTATGACTACCTAAAGCTAAAGCTCTTATAGTAAAGTGTGTCAATTGACTTTTCTTTAAATTCACTAGTAGCATCAATTTTATGTTGGTTATGATATGCTTTTCCAGCCCTAATTGTAAAGAGTTATATAAAAAAATTGAACAACCATAGTTATATTCATCAATTAGAATGATATTTTTTTCAATAATTTCTAGAATTAAAAAATATTTCTATAGTCATTGGAAAGAAATACAAAAATCCATATGTATTTAATACTAGAAGATTGTGATGCATTCAGTTATAAATGTAAAGGACATTGAATATAATTATTTTTAAAGATAGAATAAGAAATGTTATAATCATAAAGACATTTCCAAAACACCATTGACAATGGATCTAACTTTATTGTTCACATTTCCATACAATCAACAACAAATATTTATGTACAAACAAGGAAAGGGAAATAAGGCTCAAATCACTTCTTATTTTAGTTACGTAACTACCACTTTGTTACAATAGACTAAGACGAGGAAGAATTTTGGCCTTCACAAATGTTGTTCACAGTAGTATTTGTACTACCCAACAAATGTGTTAGATTTGGTTGGAATTTGGGAATGGAAGTAGTGCTCAAAAACACATCTCTGATGTTTTGCAGTGTGCCTAGAATGCCCATCATAGTAGGTCGTCCTTGAGGAGATTCATTTGTGCAAAGAAATCCCACATTTATGAGTGAATTGATACAATTGATATCTTTATCTTCTTTATTACATCTATTAGTGCTCCTCAATAAACCCATGTCCACCACTTCTTGTACTCGATTTGGAAAACTACTACCCACCCATTTTTGCAAATTCATTCCTTCCACAAACATGTGGTGGTGGGATTATTTCTAGTGAGAATTTCCAATAGCACTATTCCATAGCTATAAACATCACCTTTTGTTGTAACTTGCCCTCCCACTCCATATTCTGCATTCATAGATCCTCATCTTAAATTTTTTAATTCAAAATGTTAAGTAAACGTAAGAAAATCATAACATTGTTTAAGATGGAATATAGTTTAAATAATACCTGGAGGAATGTACCCTGTAGATCCTTTGAGTGCATTTTTGGACGTGAGAGCTCCACCTTCATTATTTGGAAAACATATAGTAGCAATGTCAAAGTCTATTAAATATGCAGTCATATCTTCACCCAACAACACATTGTTGGGTTTCAAATCACAGTGAATCACTTGTATAAAACAATGGTGATGGAGATATGTCATGCCTTGGGCAATGTCTATTGCTATATTCAGCCTTTGAATCAAATTCATACCACTTTGTTCTCCATCATCAGGATATAACCACTTTTCTAGGCTTTCATTTGGAATTAATGGAAATATCAAAGCTTTTATTTGGAGATTTGAATAACATGTTAGGACCCGAATCAAATTTTGGTGTCTAACTTTACCCAAAAATTTTCACTCTCTATCAAAACTCTTTTGAGCCCCTTCATTTTGTAGATTGAGAATGTTGACAGTGACCATTCTACCATCATTCAAAACCCCTTTGTACACTTTGCCAAAACTACCAAATCCTAACAAGTTGGCATCACAAAATTCATTTGTTGCGATGACAAGTTCTGCACAGGAGATTCTTCCATGCCCCACATTTAATGATGGATCACTCTCTCTCTGAATATGTCTCTTGCAATTTTGTCTCCACAAGATTGCAAGAAACAAACACAATACGACAAATGCTACAACAAAAACAAGTGTGATAACTCTTTTTAGATTTAGAACACTTTCATGTTTATGAGCATAGCATGGTGGTAGATTTATCCAAGGTCCACATAGACCAAGATTTCCCATAAATGTTGTGGCACCAATCTTTTTGAAAACTCCCTCTTTAGGGACTTCTCCTGACAACTTGTTAAAAGAAAAATTCAAGTGATGGAGCATTGTGAGATTTTCTAGTGATATGGGTATTCCACCTGACAAATTGTTGGAAGAGAGATCTAGGTCATGAAGGCTTAGAATTTTGTTGAGGGATAGTGGAATTGGACCTTCAAGTGCATTGCAAGAAAAAATCATATATTCTCCTTCTTGGCAACTTCCAAGTGCACTTGGAATGTAGCCAGTTAATTGATTTGCAGAAATATCTATAGCTTGAAGCTTATTGAACTTTCCTAATTCTAAAGGTACATGGCCATGTAATAAATTATTTGACAAGTTGAAATAGAAAGCTAAATTTGTAAGGCTTGCAACCTCTGGAGGTATGTGACCACTAAGCTTGTTGTATGATAGATCTAGCAGTAGTAAGTTCACACATTTCCCTAAATTTGTAGGTATATTTCCTGATAATTGGTTATGGTTAAGATCTAAATATCTTAGTTGCTGGAGGTTAGCCATAACATCAGGGATTCTTCTAGAGAGATTATTTCTATAGAGAGATAAAAGCCCTAAGCTTTTTAGCTGCGCAATTTCCATAGGAATGTTTCCTTGTAAGTGATTGAAATCCATATATAACCTCTCCAACTTTTGAAGCATATTAACTAAAGAAGAGATTAACCTTGTAAAAGAATTACCTTCTAAGCTGAGAAATGTTAAATTAGTTAACTTTCCAATTTGTGGAGGTATTCCTCCTACGAATTCATTGAAACTCAAGTTTAAGAAGTTGAGTTTTGTAGAGAGGTGGCCAATAGAAAATGGCAATTGTCCCATGAGATTATTCATTGATAAGTCTAAACCTCGTAGATTGGAACAGTTGGTAAGATAAGTTAGAATGGGGCATCTGGTGGTGGTGCTGCCGCTAATCAGGTGATTGCCACCTAAGTAAAGGGTTTGAAGATCTGTCAATTTACCCAACTCCATGGGCACTATTCCGTTGAGCTGGTTACTTGACAAGTCAAAGTGTTGAAACTTCGAGCAGTTGAAGAGGGAAGAAGGAATGTTGCCACTCAGCTGATTAAAAGATAGATAGAGTTCCTTAAACTGAGTGGTCTTCTTGCTACAGAACTCCAACGGAATGTGGCCAACTAACTGGTTAAGAGTTAAATCCAATGCTTCAATATTGGTGTAGTTAGACAACGAAGATGGAATACGTCCCATGAGATGGTTAAATCCTAGATTAAGAGTGCTAAGCTGGCTTATCATACCCAATTCGGAAGGAACACTGCTGTGAAGGTTGTTGCTAACTAATTCTATGTACTGCAAAGAGGATATGTTTCCTAAGCAGTTGAGGATTGTTCCCATCAAATTGTTACTACAACATGGTTATTAAATTGGGGAGAACACATAGTTCTGAGGGAATGTTTCCTGTGAGATTGTTAGGTACCAGTTCAAGAAATCTAATCTGGCTTAGCAAACCCAATTTAGAAGGAACAATGCCGTGAAGGTTGTTCTCCCCCAAAGATATGTCCTGCAAAGAGGATATGTTTCCTAAGCAGTGGGGGATTATTCCCATCAAATTGTTAACTCCCAAGTACATGGTTATTAGCTTGGGGAGAACACAGTTCTGGTGCAATGTTTCCTGTGAGATTGTTATAGGATAGAGTCAATTCTTCAATATTGGTGCAGTTAGACAACGAAGATGGAATGCGTCCCATGAGACGCTTAGATCCTAGTTCAAGAAATCTAAGCTGGCTTAGCAAACTCAATTAAGAAGGAACACTGCTATGAAGGTTGTTCTCCTCGAAAGATATGTCCTGCAAAGAGGATATGTTTCCCAAGCATTCTGGGATTGTTCCCATCAAATTGTTAACTGCCAAGTACATGGTTATCAACTTGGGAAGAACACATAGTTCTGGGGGAATGTTTGCTGTGAGTTATAGGACAGAGACAATTCTTCAATATTGGTGCGGTTAGACAACGAAGATGAATGCATCCCGTGAGACGGTTAGATCCCAGTTCAAGAAATCTAAGTTGGCTTAGCAAACCCAATTCGGAAGGAACACTACCGTGAAGGTTGTTGTACTGCAATTCTAAGTACTGCAAAGAGGATATGTTTCCCAAGCAGTACGGGATTGTTCCCATCAAATTGTTAACTGCCAAGTTCATGAATACTAGCTTGGGGAGAACACATAGTTCTGGGGGAATGTTTCCCGTGAGATTGTTAAAGGAGAGAGTCAAGTTCCGCAAACTGCGGCACCTACCCAGAGTGGGTGGAATGGGACCATGGAGTTGATTCAGAGACAAGCGAAGCATATTTAAGTGAAAGAGGGTTCCCAATTGATAGGGATTATGACCATGGAAACTATTATTCTTTAGGCTAAGTACTCTAAGAAATGAGAGATTGGCGAGAAGGGAAGAGACTGTACCTTGTAATCCCATGCTTGAAACATTTAGGGAAACAACTCTGTGTCTGCCCCTGCTGCATATGATACTCGTCCACTCGTAGAATGGAACATTTGGTTTCCACATAGAAGCTAATAATTGGTACGGATCATATGTGATGGCAGACTTGAACGCAAGCAGAGCGTGTTGATCAGACACATTGGTGAGAGGAGGATGGCGAGGATTAGAGAAATGGCCGACTATGGAAAACACAAAAGGATTGAGACAGAGAATGAAATAAGGGGCGAGGAGAAGCATTGTGATAACACACGAGAAAAGAGAAGGAATGTAACAAATCTGCATTTCTGGAATTTGATACTATTGCACAAATTGTAGTTTCAAAGTCTACCTATATATAGTAGGAGAATAAAATCTTTCAGATAAAATCTAATCTTTTATTATTCCTTTATTTCTATTTCGCATGTGCTTGTGATCTGTGTAATATGAATTGAGTATGTTCACATTCTACAATACCAAGCTAATTTTCTATAGCATCATTTCAACCATGTGGTATGACTTTACAAATTTCCCTTTTAACTTTACGGTTGAGAGGTAAGTTGTCTTGCCGTCTCAACTATGTAGTATGACTCCACGAATTGCTATAGCATTATTTCAACCCTGTGGTATGACTTCACAAATTTCCCGTTTGTTGGAAATTTCTGGTAATTTCAAACAAAAATGAACAGAGAAAATGCTCTGTTTTGCACAGGATCTTTACACAGGGAAGCAAAAAAAAAATTTCTGAGCAGACAGAGTTTTCCACATATAAATAAAACTTGTATTCATTAATAAAATGCCTGATATAAACTTCTTCCTCTCACAGAGGGATTACAATAATCACTGGAGAATACACTGCTCTGTTCCCTTACTTTGCACTGTTGTGTATTACTAAAAGAAATGCTCTGTCTCTGCTATAAAAATCAACACACCGCTGTGTGTAAAAAGATTTTCTTCATTCGCTCTCACGCTGCTAAGTATTCTCTTTTCATTGCATTACATTCAACCAACAAAAATTAACTTACATTCCCTTTACACTGATGTGTTTTCCATGTGCTCAACCTACTGTAAAAACAATTCCTTTTTTTCATTCGCTACCGCGAGCTTTTCATTACATATGCAACTACATACAATACTCCATAACAACTAAAAACAAAACATTACATAGTCAATGGGCAACATAACAAAAAAAAAAAAAAAAATTAAATACTTCACCTATATCTACCCACTGAAGTACATTTGCATTAATTTCATTTAATTGTTTTATGGACAAAACCTTCGGTCAACAAAACTTTCACTTCACGCAAGTTCAAATAGTGCAGGCCCGTTGATTTAATCGGACAGCTATCATTAATTCCACGGGAGCCCCTTTTATTCGAACTTTAAGTTCCGGGGAATGAGTGGTTTTGGAACAGTGCCGTGGGCACGTGTCAACAGCTGGTTGTGATCGGAGCCATCGTGAAGAATACCACTCTGCGTGAAAGTGTGAATATTCAAACTGCTTGACATGCTGCTGCTGTAGCTGCCACATATTCTGCCTCTGCTGTAGACAATGCTACAATAGGCTGTTTTTTAGAAGCCCATGAAATAGCTCCTGAACCCATGTGAAAAACATAACCGGATGTTCTTTTCCAATCACCTACACTTTCAGCCCAATCACTATTAGTGTATCCAATTAAATCTGAACATTCTGAAATAATATATAAAATCCCAAATCTTTTAGTACATTTAACATACCTCATAATTCTTTTTGCTGCCTGCCAATGTGCTTCTTTTGGCCTCTCCATGAATCTATAAATTAAACTAACAACATACATTATATCCGGCCTAGTTGCAGTCAAATACATGAGGCTGCCAACTATGCTCTTGTACAAACTAGGATCAAAATCCTTGCTGCTGTCCTCTTTGCTGAGTTTTAATCTCATCACTGTGGGAGTGATTGCTGCCTTGTTGTCCTGCATGTTAAATCTTTTCAACACTTCATTAACATATTTCGCCTGTGAGATAAAAATCCCATTTTCATTTTGATCTACTTCTATTCCTAAGAAGTATCTCAGCAAACCCATGTCAGTTATTTCAAATTCTTCTTTCATGACTGTTTTGAAAATTTCAATAAGGTAGTCATCATTACCTGTGAAAATAACATCATCAACATAAAACACAACAATTAGAATTTTACCATCCTTTTCTTTGATGTAGAGGGTGGGTTCTCCCTCACACTTTGCAAATTCATTTTCCAGTAGATAGGAATTATCCTATTGTACCATGTTCTTGGCGCTTGCTTCAGCCCATAAAGAGCTTTCTTCAATCTGCATACTTTGTGCTCTTGGCCTTTCTTTTGATAGCCTAGAGGTTGTTCAATGTAAACCTCTTCCATTAACACTCCATTTAGGAATGTTGACTTCACATCCATTTGGTAAACTTTCCACTTGTTTTGTGCTGCTATGGACAACACTGCTCTCACGGTTTCCATTCTAGCAACCGGTACAAAAGTTTCCTCATAGTCTCTACCATACTGCTGCTTATATCCTTTGACAACAAGTCTTGCCTCGTGTCTTTCTATTTTGCCTTCAGAATTACTCTTGGTCTTGTAAACCCATTTAACTCCAATGACTTCTTTTCCTTTTGGTAGTTCAACTAAATCCCATGTCTTGTTTCTTTCTATGGCATTGATCTCCTCATCCATAGCTTCTATCCATTTCCTATCCTTAATTGCATCTTCGAAATGAATAGGGTCATCAACATGACAATATAAAGCAAACAAGGAGTTCATACCTTCATTTGCTGCCTCTTGTTCATAAATGTCACTTAAATTTATGAACTTCTTACCTCTTTCATTTGGTGTGCAAGTGCTTGAAGAAGCACTTGAATTTCCTCCTTGTGGTGTGCTTGGAGAAGCACTTTCATTTCTCCTCAAGGGTGTCCCTTGCTGTCCTTGTGTTGGTGCTGCTGTTTGGGGATGTATTTCAATCATCTCCTCATCATCTTCATCACGTGACAAAGAGCTTTTAACATTTATTGTTTTCTCTATGCTTTTATCCCAAGCTTCCTCCTCAATGAACTGAACATCTCTACTCACAAAAACCTTCTTGGTGGATGGGTTATACAACCTGTAAGCTTTGGATTCCTCACTGTATCCAATGAAAATACATTTCTCCCCTTTGTTGTCCAACTTCTTCCTTAGTTGATCTGGAATGTGTGCATAAGCCACACATCCAAAAAATTTCATGTGGGTGACTCCTTGCTTTGTCCCACTCCATGCTTCTTCCGGCACTTTGTTCATCACTGCTTTTGTAGGGCATCTATTCAAAATGTACACTGCACAATGTACAGCTTCAGCCCAATAATCATTTGGCAAATGCTTTGCCTTTAACATACTCCTCGCCATGTCCATGATTGTCCTATTCTTCCTTTCAACAACTCCATTTTGCTGCGGGGTGTACCTAGCTGTAAATTGCTTATGAATTCCATTTTCTCTACAAAAACGTAGAAATTCCTTGGAGATATACTCACCTCCTCTATCAGTTCTCAAAACTTTGATATGCAGTCCGCTTTGGTTTTCCACAAGTGCCTTGAAATTGCAAAATATTTCAAACACTTCACTTTTGTTCTTCAAGAAATAAACTCAAGTTTTTCTTGTAAAATCATCAATGAATGTTAATATGTAGTGGCTGCCTGCAAGTGATGGAGTTTGCATCGGTCCACATAAATCTGAGTGAACAATTTCTAAGGGTGCTTTTGCCCTTATGCTTTTCCCTGATGGAAAACTTTCTCTGTGTTGTTTCCCCAAGATGCAACCTTCACAAAGGCTGTCTGGTTTCTCTATCAATGGTAATCCTCTTACCATTCCTTTTCTACTCAACAAATTAAGACCTCCAAAGTTGAGATGTCCAAATATCAAGTGCCACAACCAATTTTCATCCTTTGGTTCGCTTTGGAAAGCCTCTTGAGTCACTGCTGCAATTACTTCTTTATTTTTTAAATCTGCCTTCATTCTGAGAGGGAACATCCTGTTCCTTGTCATCTTCACTTCAGCGATACATTGTTTGCCGGGTGCTCTATCCATGATAGTGCATACATCATTCACAAAGAAAACATTGTAACCCTTTTGAACAAGCTGTCCAATACTTAAGAGGTTACACTTCATTCCAGGAACATAATAAACATCTCATATGGTTTTCTTTTCACCTTTGTTTGTTAAGACTTCTACTTCTCATTTTCCCATAACAAAAACTTTATTATCAGTTCCTAGTGTGACTTGTGACTTCACACTCTAATCTAGCATAGAAAACAGGGCTATGTTTTATGTCATATGGTTGTTGCAACTGAAGTCTAGAAACCATACATCATCACTCTTTTCTTCAGCCATGTTACAAGTTAAAAACAAATTATTTTGGCTGATATTTTCACTAGTGAAATTTGCACTAGTTCTATTACTCATATCATGTTGCTTCTTCCTACATTCATTTGCATAATGCCCATATTTTTTACAGTAGTAACATTAGACATTGGATTTTTCATACCTTTGTCCTTGAGCATGATGTTGTCCACTTTGCTGGCTATTGCCTTGGCCTTGGTTCTGATTTGGATTGCTGCCTCTTCCTTGAGCATTTTCTGGACTATTTCTTCCACCTCTGTTTTGGCTTCTGTCTCTTCCTCTCTTGTTTCCTCTGCCTTGACCTCTTCCTCTTCCAAAGGACATCTGGGTCTTGAAGGCATGCTCTAGAGATGAGTTTTCATTTCTATTAAATATCTGCTCATGTGTTATCAGTGATGCATGTAGTTCATCAACTGTGAAGTTTGTGAGATTCTTTGTCTCTTCTATGGTGGTGACAATCACATCGAACTTTGAGGGTAGGACCCTCAACAGTTTCTCCACAATCCTCCTTTCTTCAAGAATCTCTCCATGAGACCTTATCTGTGTGACCAGACCAATCACCTGTGTGAAGAATGAGTCAATATTGTTTGACTCCTTCATGCATAGATTCTCAAAATCTCTCCTCAGCAACTGTAGTTTTGCTGTATTCACTTTCTCCATGCCTTGATAGGCTGTCTTGAGAGTTTGCCATGCTTCTTTGGATGTCTTGGCTGCTGCTATCCTTGGAAACACACTCTCATGCACTTCTTGATACAAAAATATGAGAGCTTTGGAATCCTTCTTCTTATTGCTCTTCAATAGATCTTTCCATGCCTGAGTTAACCTATTAAACTCATTTTCATCTGCTAGTTCTTCAAAACTGTCTTCAACTAATTCCCATAAATCTTGAGAAGCAAACAGGGTTCTCATAGTTATTGCCCAATAGTCATAGTTTTTACCATTAAACTGTGGGAGCTGGGTATTAAAGATACCCATGCTAGTGCTTGTGCTGATGCTGGAGCCAGCCATTGTTGCACTCTAAACTATGCTTCAGAATACTTGACTATGTATTTAAAAATCACTGACTGTCTTTAACAGCAACACAAAAAAAACTAGCTTGTGAAATACCTTGGATTCTTTGACTGAGTCTTCACTCTGCTGGAGAAGCTGCTGCAGCAAGAAACCCTTCCTTCAGCTTCTTTGACACCTTCAAAGAGCCTGGACAAGCTCTGATACCATGTTGGAAATTTCTGGTAAATTTCAAACAAAAATGAACAGAGAAAATGCTCTGTTTTGCACAGGATCTTTACACAAAAAAGCAAAAAAAAATTTGAGCAGACAGAGTTTTCCACATACAAATAAAACTTGTATTCATTAATAAAATGCCTGATACAAACTTCTTCCTCTCACAGAGGGATTACAACAATCACTGGAGAATACACTGCTCTGTTCCCTTACTTTGCACTGTTGTGCATTACTAAAAGAAATACTCTGTCTCTGCTATAAAAATCAACACACTGCTGTGTGTAAAAAGATTTTCTTCATTCGCTCTCACGCTGCTAAGTATTCTATTTTCATTGCATTACATTCAACCAACAAAAATTAACTTACATTCCCTTTACGCTGCTGCGTTTTCCATGTGCTCAACCTGCTGTAAAAACAATCCCTTTTTTTCATTCGCTACCGCCAGCTTTTCATTACATATGCAACTACATACAATACTCCATAACAACTAAAAACAAAACATTACATAGTCAACTGGCAACATAACAAAAAAAAAAAAAATTTAAATACTTCACCTATATCTACCCACCAAAGTATATTTGCATTAATTTCATTTAATTGTTTTATGGACAAAACCGGTGGTCAACAAAACTTTCACTTCACGCAAGTTCAAATAGTGCAGGCCCGTTCATTTAATCGGATGGCTATCATTAATTCCTCGGGAGCCCCTTTTAATCGAACTTTACGTTCCGGGGAATGAGTGGTTTTGGAACAGTGCTGTGGGCACGTGTCAATAGCCGGATGTGATTGGAGCCCTCGCGAAGAATACCACTCCGCGTGAAAGGTGGTGCGGGGAATAAACTCCCTTGTTTCCGGAATTAACTGCACGCCACTATTCAACTGTAGCGGTAGTTGAAATTACAATTTCAACACCGTTGAAAGGTAAGTTGTCGTGCCGTCTCAACGATGTAGTATGACTCCACGAATTTCTATAGCATCATTTCTACCATGTGGTATGAGTTTACAAATTTACCGTTGAGAGTTAAGTTGCTGTGCCATCTCAACCAGGGTTGGAAAGGTATTTCGACCGTAAAATACGCTTAATAATTTTGCATTTCCGTTTCGCACTGTGTTTTGAAACTCCCAGAACATAGAAAAACCCGGGTTAAATTGACATACTAAAACGGGACGTCATAGTAGATAACTGGACAATCCAGGCATGAATGAAAATTACAGTTTGGCCTGGCCTGGCCACGTATTGGTTTGAACGTAACTCTGCACTTTCTTCGTTTCGAAGTCAAATAAAATTCAATCGTACATAGAAAAACCCGGGTTAAATTCACATGCTAAAACAGGACGTCACAGTAGATAACTGGACAATCCAGGCCATGAATGAAAATTACAGTTTGGCCTGGCCTGACCACATATTGGTTTGAACGTAACTCTGTACTTTCTTCGTTTCAAAGTCAAATAAAATCCAATCGTACATAGAAAAACCCGGGTTAGATTCACATACTAAAACGGGACGTCACAGTAGATAACTGGATAATCCAGGCAATAATGAAAATTACAGTTTGTCCTGGCATGGCCACATATTGGTTTAAATGCAATGTTTTTTCCAAATTTGTTAGTTGGTCTTCATACTTTAGACTTGAGATTTAGAAAGACCATGCAAAGATTTATATTCCTTGACAGCCCACTAATGACAGATAATAATATATTTAAAAATGTTGATATGGTTGGTTTAAAAGCTTCCTTTTTCTTTATATTAAGCTTTGTATCCCATGGGTTTGTAACAGAAGTTTACCCCATGGGCTTGTAACAGAGGTTTATTTGTAACCAGGGCAATGTTTTAGTCCCAAGGCTAAAGGCTGTGTTTTAATAGTTAAGTGTGAAGATGTAGTTTTTGGTACCAGTTTTGTTGTGCAATCTCAAACAATTCCAGATAAATTTATGTACGCTTGAGAGCTGTTCCAAGCCTGATGTTTGAATCTTGAGAGCTGTGCTAGGCCTCATTTTTTCCAACATAGAAATGGCTTCTCTGGATTGTCGATGGAGTCTTATTTGCTTACTGTTATTTCTTATTGCCGTCGCATCTGTTACTGACGTGCGGGACATGAATATTGATGAATTTATAAATTTTATCAATCCTCCAGCAGTGCACAAATTTTTGGTACTTTCGAATCTAATTAAATCTTTAATATTTTTACAGTACATGTTATATTTTGTCTAATCATAAGATCGTATAGGTTCGTACGGTATACAATTTTTTTATAATATATTTCTTCCTACAGAATGAACATGGAGATACCATTCTCTGCGTATCATATGCCCATCAAATATCTCTTCAGGTGAGTAGTAGTTAGTAGTTTGTTTTTTCAGATTTCAGGTGACTAATCGTGTGTTTAATTTATATTAACAATAGATTTTGAGAATATTTCAGAATTTTGATTTTAATTATTTTTTTTCGGAACATTTATAAATTTGCAATTAACATTATAATGCATATAATAACATCAATTTGTAACAATGAAATCTTTTCATCATATGAGATGTGTTTTCTGATTTACAATAACTTCAATTTGTAACAATGAAATCTTTTCATCATATGAGATGTGTTTTCTGATTGTAAATCAGTTTTAAATGGTTATGGGAAAGTTTTTTTAGATATAGATATATTAACGTCTTTACTCTGGTTTAATCCCAAACAAAATCATATATGAAATTTCTTTCAATTGGAAAAAATATTAATATCCTATTGGTAAAAAAAATGTTAGTTCTCCTGCTCAAAATATGTCAATATCCATGACCAAATATCAATGTATTCTGAATAAATTTTGTATCACTTGGCTTCCTTTACACGATCTAGAAAAAAATCTGAGAGCATGCAATTTTGTCAAAGGATTTGGAGCAGCTATCTGCGGGGACTAGGGATGATGAAAACATGAAATCGGGATCAAACTTTTCAAGGTATGATGTTGAAACAAACTGCCGAGAAGGCACAGTGGCAATTATGGAAACAAAGCGAACTCTTTTCAATGAAAACGTATCGGCTGGGAACTCGACTGCTAGGGTTCTGACCGCATCTCAGACGGCGCAGTCTGCTCTGCTCAGAAAGCCATCACGGACCTGACCTCTTGCTCCGTCGCTACTCAGCTGTTCAGTGACGGATCGAAAGGCAAATGGACATTCCCCAGGGGGGGGCGTCAACGCCCTCCCCCAAAGCAAGTAACCCGCAGCAAGGACCTGAACGGACGATTCTGTTTGGTTCGGTCAATGAGGAAGTGATAAACAAGGAGATCCCGCAACGGAATGAGCACACTGAAACAGGCAGTCAGGGAGACAAGACAGAAGGAATACCTGGACGGAAGGACAAACCAGAAGGAGCTCCGAAGGTCTCCTCGACTACATGCAAACCAATAGCAACAGATCGGCCCAGAATAGAACTGTCGGGGACAGAAAATAGAAGAACGAATCCAATATATGAGAGATCATGCCCTCATTGGGAAATTTATAGGGTTCTGGCCGACAGAAAAAGCCCTATATGGTTGGATTGCAGCGAAGTGGAAACCTAAAGGAGATGTGACTCTGCAGCTAGGCCCGAAAGGATTCTTCACTGAGATTTTCTTTTGCCTGGAAGACAAATACAGAATCCTGGTTGAAGGACCCTACTTCTTCAACTCAGCTGGTCTATACTTAAGGGAATGGACAGCCAGATTTAATCCGGACAAGGAAGACCTCACCTGGGCGCCAGTTTGGATAAGAATGTACTCACTTCCAGATGAGTACTGGGATGAAGATATTCTCAAAGACATAGGAAATGGTCTAGGGGAATACATAAAGGCGGCAGAAGAAACAAAAATGCGAAGATATACATCATACGCCCGCATCTGCGTCTTTATGCGCCTGGACAAAGCTCTGCCAGATTCGGTAAGTCTCTCTCATCGTGACTATGAATGGCTTCAACCCTTAGACTATGAACATGTCCCGTTTCGATGCCGTAAATGCCACGCCATCGGGCATCTCTTCAGAGACTGTCCCCTAAATGCCAAAGCTAATGCTCCTGCCCCCTCAGACTCTCTGACCCATGATGGCTTCACCAAAGCTCCTAACCGCAAACGAGCGCACAAAAAACCTACAGCAGGGAAAAAGCCCCAGCAAGACAATACCTCTGATCCAGCGGTTAGAAACAGCTTTGAAATTCTAGCTCAATCTACGGAAGAGAAAATCTCGTTCTCTAAGCCCAGCTCTGCTCTCCCCTCCTCCTCCGCCCAGCCACCTCCTTCAGCTCATCCCTCTGAACCCCAATCCCCCAAAGTCACCCTAGCAAACCCCAAGGAAGGTAGAGAGAAACATGTAGAAAAAGACAATGAAATGGAAGTAGATGGAACTTCAGATCCCCTCCAAAGCTTAGAGATTCCCACAGAAGGAAATAGCCAAGTGCAACAGATGGAGGAAGAACCAGAAAGCATAGATCTGAATGGACTAGATATTTTAGAACTAGAAGCAGCATGCAAAAAGAAGGCCTACGAAAGTATCCCAGAGCTTCAGCTTAACAAACTGGAAGTGGTCATCTCCAGGGCTTATCATCAGCAACAGCTCGGCATCCAATCAGGAAGTCAATGGGATATAGACCCTCCCCCAAAAGATTCCAAAAAAAGGGGAAGAAGAACTGATCTCCAATGAACAATAGCGATAGGGAAAATCCTTGGTGGACTCAGGCAGGTATGCTAAGCTGACGAAGTACTACAAGCCCTCTATCAATAGTGAATCATGAAGCTCATTTCATGGAACCTATGGGGGCTCAATAGCCCAAGAAAACTCAGAATGTTAAAAAATATGATAAAAATGGAAAAGCCACAAATATGCTTTCTCCAGGAAACCAAATGTAACAGCTCAACTCTAGGTAATATTCTCTCTAAGGCATGGCCAGGTTGTCAATCGGTGGCAGTGGATGCATCCGGCGCATCTGGGGGGCTCGCCATTGCATGGAACACACAAGCGCTTACTCTCTCGGATTTCCACGCTTCTCATCATCTAATCCAGGCTGCATTCCACATTATTGGCACCAATATTCATGGAAATCTTTCGAATGTCTACTTCCCGCAGGAAGCAGGAAACAAAATAGCTCTCCTCAACACCATAGAAGCACTGAATATCAATAGAAGGCACCCGCTATGGATTATAGGGGGGGATTTTAACATGATCACCAAATTGGAGGAAAAGATTGGGGGAAGAACTAGATTGGAACAGGAAAACACCCATTTCAAAGACTTCATCCAGAACACCTCTCTAATAGATCTGCATTTTTGCAATGGCACTTTCACTTGGAGCAATCGAAGAGCAGGAAGGCATCAAATTGCCTCCAAACTGGATCGGTTTCTAATTTCAGACAACTCGATTCACTTGGGAGGAGACATATCAGCGGCCATTCTTCCCCACTCAGGATCGGATCACTGGCCTATTGCTCTTCAATGGCAACGTCCTGGCAGCACCACTAGAAGACCCTTTCGCTTCGAAGAATTCTGGCTCACCCATCCTTCCTTCAAAGACTTTGTTAACACAACTTGGACAACCTTCATTCCGCCAGAAGGCTCCAAGATGTTCCAGTTCCAACAGAAACTCAAACATTTAAAGTTCAAGTTAAAGCGATGGAATAGTGAGACCTTTGGAAACATTTTTAAGGCGCAACATAACCTAAACAAGGAATTGGTGGAACTACAGCAAGAAATAAGCACAGGAGGACACACAGAAAGAACCCTAGAGCAGGAGCAGCGCATCCACAACCAGCTGGAGGAGAGAAGAAAGCAGGAGGAGATATATTGGAAGCAAAAATCTAGGATTAGATGGTTGAAAGAGGGCGAACAAAACACCAAATTCTTCCACCGAACCACTGTTCAACGAAGAATGCACAATAACATCCCTTTCATTCAAAAACAAGGAGGGGAAAAGGTAGAACAACATGAGGAAATTGAGAAGGAGTTCCTTAATCACTTCAAGCAAGTTCATTAAGAGCCTGAAATAGACAGGCGACCTGCAATTGATAGAATTACTCACAATGTGCCAAAATTAATCACGGAGGAACATAATGAACTTCTCCTCCGTCCAATTCTTACTCAGGAAGTGGATATCGCTATGGCCCAGCTCAAAGATGGAAAAGCTCCTAGCCCAAACGGCTTCACCACAACTTTCTTCCACAATTTTTGGGAGCTGATAAAATTGGAAGTCTGGCAAGTGGTAGAGGAATCGCGTGCACATCATTGGCTGCTTCCCTCACTTAATTCTACTTTCATTGCCCTAATCCCTAAAGAGGTGGACTCAATCACCCCGGACAAATTCAGGCCGATTGCTCTATGCAACGTCATATACAAAGTCATCTCTAAAGTCATTGCAAATAGGTTAAAATCCCTCTTGCCAATGCTCATTTTTCTGGAACAGTCTGGATATGTGGAAGGGAGACAGATCATGGATGACATTATCCTCTCGCATGAGATCATGCACTCCCTCAAGCACTCCAAACAGGCAGGTATGCTCCTAAAACTTGATCTTTCTAAAGCATTTGATAAGCTCAGTTGGACTTACATACAGCAAATGCTAATTGCCTTCGGATTCTGTCCCATGTGGATCCGCTGGATTATGAGTCTAATCTCCTCCTCCTTCTTCTCCATTCTCGTGAATGGGATCCCCTCACGCCCCTTTTCTCCCTCCCGTGGAATCAGGCAAGGCGATCCCCTCTCCCCCTTCCTCTTTGTTTTAATGGCTGAAGGCCTGGGTCGTCACATTAAAAGAGCCCTCCACTCTCAACAGCTCAAAGGCCTCTCCATTCACCACTCTCCTGCCATTTCTCATCAGCAGTTTGTAGATGACACAATGCTCTTCGGTTACCCCTCTGTCCAGGAGGCCTCAAGCTTCAAAGACGTGCTCAATGACTTCTCTGAAGCCTCTGGAACCAGCATAAACAGCTCAAAATCGCAGATCTTTTTCTTTAACACCCCTCCTGTTGTTAAGACTGCAATCGCTCGAATCCTGGGATTCCCTATTGCTACTCTTCCCTCCAAATACCTTGGAGCCCCCCTCACTGTCTCAGCCATCAAGCATTCCTCTTGGCGTAATCTAATTGAGAAGCTCGAATCCCGTCTCAACCTATGGTCGCACAGGGATCTGAACTTAGTCAGTCATGCAATGCTCATAAAGTCTGTCCTTCAAGCAATGCCGCTATACTTATTCTCTATCCTAGCTGCGCCAAAATGGGTCCTAAAAAGAATAAGGAATCTTCAGCGAGGATTCCTCTGGGGAAATACCGCAACAAATCGAAAATGGGCCCTGGTAAAATGGAGCACTGTTTACAAGCCCAGAGAAAAAGGGGGCATTGGCCTAAGAGATCTCGAGCATAGCAACGCCATCATGGGACCTAAAATATGGTGGCAATGGCTCACCAACCCAGGAAAACCTTGGGTCACAATTTGGACGGCCAAGTATGCCAATCACCGACCCCAGGAAGAGCTCATCAGGTTCACTCCCAATGACAAAGGCTCGCTAATTTGGAATGCAGCCAAAGAACACTTCCAATTGATACAGAAGCACAGTTTTTGGGAGGTAAGAAATGGTAATACTGCAAGATTCTGGACAGATGCCTGGAATCAAATGCCTCAACTCAGTCGAGTTCTTAACCTACCACCGAACCTCATTAGGGAGGAGCAACAACAAGAAAAGATTTGGCATTACTGGACTCAGGAAACAGAGCAAGGCTTCAGGAATTGGAAACAGGGCAACCAAGTAATCACAAATGGAAATCACCAAATTGTTGAGGAGATGGATAGGGAACTGCGCAAAAGAAGAATCAGATATGATGAAAGCAGAGACATTCTAAGGTGGGGATACCAGCCTAAAGGAGCCTTTACCACATTTGAGGCCTACAAAATCATTTGCAATAGTTTTGCTCCCCAGGACCCAATTTGGAGCAAAATCTGGGGTTTTGGCTCTTCGCCCAAAATCTCCTACTTCCTTTGGTTGGTAGGACATCAGAGAATTCTAACATGGGACAAACTCGGGAGTAGAAATTTTCACGGCCCCTCCATTTGTTTTAATTGCAATTCCCATGAGGAAACTCTCCAACACCTTCTGGACTCCTGTCCCTTGGCCAATCAACTATGGGAAAAGGCCAGCTTCAGATGTCAAAGAAGATGCAGACTTGAGAATGAAATCACCAACTCAATACGTCAATGGCAACAAGATCCTTACAAAAGTGAAATCCTAAATCACCTATGGAAAATAATTCCCGGGTTGCTACTATGGAGCATATGGAAGGAACGGAATAGACGCATATTCAAAGATCAGCGTTCCTCGATAGATAATATTTGGAGCCTGCTCTGTAGAAATCTTAAAGAGACTTTGATGCTAAGATCTTGGAATGTGGAGGACTTTCTGACTCTAGATAATGAGAAAGCCATTTTGGAAAATTGGCAAATACATCTTCCTCAAGGATCTCACAAGCAAGGCCATTCTGAAGGCAGCAATCTAAAAAAAGTTACCTGGACTCCCCCTCCAAAGCACACGTTCAAGCTCAACTTCGATGGTGCCTCAAAAGGGAATCCCGGAATTGCAGACTTTGGCGGAATATTAAGGAATCATGAAGGTGAACCCCAAATGCTGTACTACGGGAACATTGGATGGGATACCAATAACTCGGCTGAGTTAGAGGGACTATGGCAAGGACTCCTTCTCGCATGGAAACATAACTTCCATCCCCTGGAGGTGGAAGGAGACTCTCAGATCCTCATAAATATGGCCAAACATCTCCTAAATGGATCCCATGCCAGGAAAATAGCTATCAGCTGGAGGCTCGAAGCAAGATTGGAGGCCATAGAACTTGAGCTCCACAGAAACAGAGCAATCACCTTCAATCACATAAAAAGGGAAGGTAACAAGGTTGCCGACTTCATGGCCAATATGGGAGTGGAAAATGAAAACTCTCTACTCATCGGGCGAATGGATATCATTTTGACTCATGATAAGGCACAGGAATGCACACATCTAGTCCAAAGAGATGCAGCTCCCCCGGATGCGGGTGATAGTGTGGATGGGACGGGAGTTTAACGCTGCCCATATGCCAGCCATGTGCCATCACGAGGCAGACGTTTGGGCTCAAGCTTGTATCTGTATGTGTGGAAGCAGGTATAAGGTCATTCAACAGAGGATAGTTAATGCCCTGCACGACTATTCGGCTCGCTTGGAGGTTGCAGTTATGGCAGATGCGTTCCGAGGTGAGGTCGTTGTGATTAAAAACTATGTCACTGCGCCGGGTCAGGGTATGTTTCTAGTTTTTCCTTCATGAAGGTTTGTGCAACCTCAGGTGCTCTGCGCTGCTCCAAGCAACTGCCTCTCCGTCTGGATCATTACGCAGTCGTTCTGGGTCATTCTGCTGTCTGTCTGCATTTCTCATGAGAAGGATTTTTATCATACTCTGGAGCGGTGTCTCATCCCTTCAGTCCCTGCAAGGATGGTAAGGCCCCGACAGCGCATGCTCAGCCGTCGAGGCACCTCCAGGGGAGGAACTTCGCGCACTCCTGTTGCTGATACTTCTACCCACTGCTGTCATTGCCATGGAATTCGCTCCACTGGAGCTAACCCCCTTCAATCTAGTCAGTTCATGGATGCTGGTGCTTCGAACTCTGCTTCCTTGCCCGCCTTCGGCTCTGCCATTTTTAACTTCAGCAGTTCTTTGAACAACCCCTAGATCAGTGCCCATGTATCGGTTCTGTTCATTGAAGCTTCCCAGGAAGACAATGACTCTCTGGAAAATCGTGGGAAGTTGCATGCTGATAGCCCGAAGAAAGAAGCAAAGGATCCTGCTGCAGACCTGGAGAATGTCTCGAAAATCCTTCTGGATCAGAAGGAGAGGACCAACAAAATAGAAGACATCCATATGGACACTGCCCCCACTGCTGCGGAGGTGGAGGCTTACGGGTGGTGCTGGGTAGTGGAGGAGAAGCTGGAAGAATAGAGATGCCCTCGCTCCAGGTCTAAATGGCTATTCTGTCTGGTCTTTTGGCTTCTATCGCTGATTGTCTTTGTTTAGTTTCGTTATGTATGCATTTTGTCTGTGTTCGGACTGGGGTTCAAGCACCTTTGTTGATGGTCTGGGTAATGTCTGTCTCCCCTGCACGGGATCAATCAGATTTTCTGTTGGGGCCCCTGCGAGGGCTAGCTCGTTTTCAATGGTCTAGTCCTTTGGACCTTGCAGTCTCAGTTGTTCCAGGTTGACACCTCAGGTGCCTGGTTCTTTTTATTTAGATCTGATGTAAATTTTTGGCTTCTGTATATAATATATTAGTATAGTTTTACCGAGAAAAAAAAATTATGGAAACAAAGCGGGAACTTGTAGAAAGGGCAGGATCTGTGGGGCGCTTTATAAGCAAAAGAAGAAGTGTTAGATCCCAAGAAAAAAATGAAGCCACGGTTGACAGGCAGGGATACGGACATGAGGTATCGCAATTTATTAATATAATTTGTGAAGATTGTGATTTTTTTCGTTTCTTAAATTTAAAAGGTCCTTTTTAATATGTAAATAATTTATCATTTAAATTAAGCCCATTATATAATTCAAGGATATAATTTTAACACATTTTTATTAAATTTTTAATATAATTAATTAAAAATTAATAGTAATAATAATAATAAAATTACCATTATTTAAATTCTTTAAAATATAGTTTATTATTGATAATTTATAATGAAATGATAAATATTAAATTATTTTGAATATGAATAATAAATATTAAAATATATTTTATTATTAGGAAGAGGTGTATCATACATTTCAATATGAGGGTGATGTGTAAGTATGTTCATTGGTCTAATAAATATTAATAAAAATAGAAAAATTTAAAGTGGACCCTAAAGTAAAATGAAAATAACTATATAAAAAAAAGAGAGTTTTAATATTCCTTTTATCATAAACGATTGAAGGGATCATAAATTTACTTTGGGAAATTTTTTTAGCACATTAAAATTTCAAATTAGATAAAATTTTAAACATCTTTACTTGTTACAAGAATCAATACCATTTCTTAAATCAAACTAAAAAGGTTAATTCAACACAAAAAATGGAAAATCTTGTTCCAAACTCTTAATATTTCTTTTAATTAAATATTTGTAAAATGAATCTGTAAAAGGAAAACCATATTCTATGGATATATTAAATATTTAAAAACATAATATATGAAAATTTTAATTTGATGTGGCCTAATGGTTAAGAGTATAGGTTCAAAAACTAGAAAGGTAGAGTATTTATGCCTCCCTAGACTTAATTCTAGATCTATCATACTCAAAGAAAAATAAAATATAATAAATGTTGAAATATTTGAATAAACATAGTGAATTAATTTAGATAATTAAAATTTAAAATTTTAAATAAAAAAAAATATTTATCTCATAAATATAAATAATTTAAATGTTATTAATAATTATTTATTTATCAAAATAAAATATATTATATTCCAAAGAAAAAAACATTTTCCTTTTCAAAAATAAATTTAAAATAAAATTATTACAATTATTTTGTGAATAAAATTATTAAATTATTTATAAAATATCATATAAATGTTATTCTTCTTATATAATATTTTGTTTGAATTTAAAAAATTTAATATTTTTTTTCTTTAATTGCGCTTCTTATACGTGTTTGTGTTTTTGTGAAAGTATGGTGTTGCACGATTTATACCTACGGCTCCAATCCATGAAGCAAGTGGAGGACTTATGTATGGCAACCAAATGTGGACAATTCTGATGAATATACAGTCTAGGTCAAATTTGGGTTTTAAATGATAGTGAATAAGTGGAAACCATGGAAGTTGGATGGATAGTAAGTTTTTTACTTCAATTTTTCAAATATTTATAAAATCTAATTATGAATAATTAAATTATTTTTTACATTTTTATAATTATTTTTTACATTTTCAACTATTTTTATAATATTTTTATTATTTAATTAATAATAAAAATTCAAATAAATAAATAAATAAATAATATTAAATCAAAATCAATACATCAAAACTGACTATTATCTATTTTTTTTTTTTAACGCAGATGAATCCAAGTACATATGGAGATTCTCATACACGTCTTTTTGTATATTGGACAGTAAGTACATAGTTTATATATATATATATATATATATATATATATAAGTATATTAGATTGTGATTAAACTAGCTCAGTTTTATACTAAAGTTGATTAGATTAAATTAAAGTTGATTAGATTTTATTTATATTATTTATAGTAGTCAAATAATAAGGAAATTGTGTATTTTTGTTTAACATCTTCCCAAGTCACCAATTTTTTTTTTTTTAATATATAACAGAATTATTAATGTCTTTGATATAGGCTGATGGATATGATAAAACGGGTTGCTGGAGCTTAAATTGCCCTGGGTTTGTGCTAGCACCTGGTCCTCCAGCATATCCAGGTTCTCCGATAGCATCCGTGTCCACATATAATGGAGAACAACTAGTGTTAGATATAAAGGTTTCTCAAGTAAGTGACCGTTTTATTACATGCATATGTAGGCAAATTGATAGCTGGAATTTATATGTGAACAACCAACTGTTAGGTTGGTGGCCTGCTTCTTTGTTTAAAAATCTTCGTTCCTCGTCCAATATTGTGGATTTTGGAGGGGAAGTTTGTTTTTCACCTGGAGGTAGCCCAGGATCACAGTTCACTAAAACAAGGGCAACTGTGTAGCGGTAGTCCCTGTCGTATTGCCAATAAAAACTAAACCATATTGCCAATAAAAACTAAACAATTATGAGTATTTAGGAGTTTGGACTGATTTTGTGCTTAGTTTCGCACAATGTCAATTAAGTTTTTATGAAATTGCATCGGCTGTGTGCTTTGGATGATTAAACAATTATAACATGAGTATTTAGGAGTTTGGACTGATTTTGTGCTTAGTTTCGCACAATCTCAATTAAGTTTTTATGAAATTGCATCCGCTGTGTGCTTTGGATGATTTTCTGCTATCGGATCCTCCACAAGTTGGTTACAAAATGACTGGGAAGAATTCACAATTTCTGGATTTGTAAAAATATTGAAGGAATGATCTGAACTTGTACAGTTACTGCAGGCAGAACTGTTGCAAGCATTTGGATTCACCATTTTAGTGTGTTGCACAGCAGTTTTTATTCTGACAGGTGTGGGTTTGATCGTGTTAATTTTGAACGTTTTCTTTCTTTGAGATTCCTTTTTAGTGTGTTGCACAGCAGTTTTTATTCTGACAGGTGTGGGTTTGATCGTGTTAATTTTGAACGTTTTCTTTCTTTGAGATTCCTGTGGTGGCACCTTTTTTTGCAGATGAATGTTCCAGTGGTTCTTGATTTCGTTGTCTGTCCGCCCAGGCAATCGTCCTGCTATCAGGGACCACCATATCACCAAATTATGAAAAAAATAAAACATAAAATATACACATTTATTAACCATAATAATGAATTAGACCAAATATATTAATTAATTTTAATATAATTAAATAAATCTGTAACCTTAACACTAACACGACTAAAGGCTTACATCATTTTTAGCCATAATCCTAATTCCTGAAGTTAACCGTAGAAATTAAACAGTGACTTGTCGCTGAGTATTACGGTTTCCACGAATCCAACTGTGATCGTAACCCTGAGAACTAACACTACATTTTTAACCATAATCCTAAATTCTGAGATTAGCCGTAGAACTTAAACAGCGGTCTGTCCCCGAGTATTGTGATTTCCACGAATCCAACTGTGACCGTAACTAAGAACTGACCTTACATCATTTTTAATCATAATCCTAAATTCTGAGGTTAACCCTAGAACTAGAACTTAAACAGCTGCATTAATATATTAAACTTTTTATTAGTTAAAAAATTCCTACTTAAAATAATTTGATTGCTAAGTATTAAAATATACTTATCTTATTTTTTTAATTTATAATTTTTTTAAATTTAAAAAAATACAAATTCTTGATATTAAACTTACTCAAAAATTAGATAAAAAATTAAAAAACAAAATTGCAACGATGAAAAACTATAAAAGATGTCACATTATCGGTCAATAAAATAAATATAAAATTTTCAAAATAATATTAAAATATTTATGTTATAATTATTGATTTAATATATATTACAATAAATGTTAAGAGAATGTTTTGCAAGATTATTATCTCTTGAGTTTTTAATGTAATAAAAAGTCATTTAATAAAATTTTCAAAATAATATTAAAATATTTATGTTATAATTATTGATTTAATATATATTATAATAAATGTTAAGAGAATGTTTTGCAAGATTATTATCTCTTGAGTATTTAATGTAATGAAAAGTCATTTAATAAGTGAAATTCTTAAAATTTTATTTATTATTTTAAAGAATAATTTAATAAATTATTTTTATTTTTAGTTTTAGTTTTTATTATATTTGTTGGGTGAATTTTGTCTAAAATTTTAAGAATTTAAAATGTGAAATTTAAAAAAATGAATTAAAAAAAACCATAAATAATAGAAAAATCACTATAACATGAAAAGAAATTATATCAGTAAAATTATGAAAAAAATAAAACATAGAATATGCACATTTATTAATCATAATAATGAATTAAAATACATATATTAATTAATTTTAATGTAATCAAATAAAAAAATATGTATCACAATTCCACGAATCGAACGGTAACTTTAACAAAAACTCGCTTAATAACCGCCTGGTCGCTTTCCTATGCTACTTGCCCACAGATGCCAGCTTCTCTCCTGGTCACAATTTATAATCTCTTGTTATATCCCTTCCTTTTGAATAATTTAGTTAAAAGACCCTAGATCTGGTCACAACTTACAAATTCTCTCTAAATCCCTTCCTACTTAGAGAATTTAGTAAGAAAACCACATATGTCAGCTTCTCTCCCGGTCAGAATTTACAATTTCTCTTTATATCCCTTCCTTCAGACAAAAAATAGTTAAAAGCCCTAGATCTCATCGCATTTAGTATAAAAAGAAGAAGCAAATTAGGATTATCTTCTTCAAAATCCAGGGCGTCAACTTCAAGATGAATATGATTTGAAGTATGTAATAATCTCCGACATCAATTTTAATAATAGTAAGAACAGGATGATTTGATCTCTAATATGATATTAAGATTAAAATATTTACCAGAAGATTAACAGAAAATAGAACTAATAAATCCGTAAAAGTAAATTTAAATACTAAGAAATTAAAGATTTATCAGTCACTTCCAAATTCGGTTCAACTCATTTTTTTTCTAACTGCTAATTTTAATAAAATTCTATCGTCACTAAAATTTTATCGTTTCAAAATTGTGAAAACAGTAAATGACAGGAAAAATTACTCACAGTTTTGTATTGCACTAAATGTTAGTCCACCGCCAGAAATATTACTTAGATTTTCAATTCCACTAAATATTAATCTGCCGCCGTAGCCTCTCTTCCCGCTTAAATCCAGTCCTCTGCATGAGCTGGCTTAGAAATGTAAATTTAATTAGAATAAGATTTTAACAAGAACATGAGAATAAAAAATATATGGTATATTAGCACATAAAAACTACTCAGAACAATATCTTAAGCAATTTAACTGCGAACCCTGATCTAGTTTACCTCTCCTTTGTATCAATAATTTTTCAAACCCTTTCAATAGTATGGCTATAAACTAAACATAATCTTTATGTTGAATAACTAGTTATTTACCTAGGCTCCTTCAAGACTCCATATCTGATTGCAAATCTTTAAACAGCTTTCATGTCTGAATGCAGATCTTTAAACAGCTACACCAGAACAAACGCTGAGGAAATTCAAATATATGGAAGTTTCACTCCGGTGCATCAAAGAAAATCATATCAGAAACGAGAGAAAAAGAAAACTCGTAAACAAAAACCAGACAAACAAACAAAGTAAAAGAAAAGCAGACGCCGAATGAAAACGAGACCGAGATGCAGGTAAACAAAACATGGCCGCGCGGCAGAAAAAGCACACACATTCTTGCAATTCACAACCTCAGCGAGAGAGAGATAAAGGCACAAACAACAAATTGGATGCATTCACGGTCTTCACGGTCTGATCCACTGTATCGACGCCAGGCTTCACAGGTCCTGGTCCTGTGTTCTCCTTGGCATAATCTCCTAAATGAGAAAGGAAAACGGTTGCCCTCAACACGGTATTACAAGCACCGGCAGCTGCCACCTGCTAGAAGTCTCCTGACACCAACAGCTGAAGTCTCCTGACACCAACAGCTGGCTGTTGTGCACGACCAAAAGCTGCCACCTGTTCTAAGTCTCCAACATATACTAAAAAAACTTTGCCCCGAATTTAAAATCAGTTGTCATAACATGTAAATTAGACTTTGGATAAAATTAATTGTCACAACATTCTTCAAACTCAACTTTGGGTAAGATGAATTGTCACAATGTTCAATCGATATCACCTCCGAAATAAAACTTTGGGTAAAACAAAAAAGCCACGAAATTTGGATTTGGAAATTCAGCAACCCGGCAATAAGACCTCTAATATAAAACTTTGGATAAAAAGCAAAAAACATCAGAGCTCTAAAATAAAACTTTGGGTAAAAGCGAAAAACATCAACTAAATGCTCCGGTCAACTCAAATTAATAGGAAGTCAACGCCTGATCGAACGCTATTAGTCCCAGGCAGGGACTAATAATTGGTTAAATTAACAACTAAATTAAACTTTACAAAATACATGAACAAAAACAAAAATATTTATCCATATACAGAAATCAAGGTTTGAAGGACGTAACTTAATGATATATATTAATTACATGTATGATTAAATTGCGGAACCAAACGAAACTTGACAAGAGCTAACCATCCTGCCATAAGGCATTTAATGCCTCTATAATTACTAGTTCACATGGATGATGGTCATACATAGTATGGTAAAGATCAGGGAGTGGGGGTTCTTTTCCTATTGATGTGTTGGTTGACTACTCCGTCTCTCTAACGGCGTTTGTCTCCCTCCCGTCCAATACTGTTCCTTTTACATTTATTGATAGAAAGTGCAGGTTGTCCGGATCCGTGTGACAGGAGACGAGGATCACAAGGTCAGCCGTCAATTAGAAGTAGACTTTCGACAGTATAGATCTAGATCTAGATGTGTGGGGGTGCAATTGAAATTTGAATTAAATAATAAATTAAAAAAAAACTGCGATGGTAAATAAAAAGGAACTCGATTCTACGACAATGACAAAATCCTTGTTGTGTTTTGTATTTGCAGAGCGGATGAAAAATAAAAGAGATGGCGAGTACGAAGGAGACAAAGAGCTCAGGTTGGGGAGGACCTTAAATTTTCGGAATACTAATACAATTTTTTTTCACCGTGATTTTTTTATTATGAAGAAACTTTTGCGTAGGTTTTTCACCCCTCTGCCCCATTCAAGTCAATTTTTAGGCTCAGCTGCCTCACTCAAGTGAAATCAATACACTCAAAGCTCTGTAATTTTGTTCCAATTTCCTAAATCGATATCTCCATTTTCATTTTCCTTGTTTTGTATCTCCAACTCACTCAGCATTTGACGAAAGATGGAGTTTGCCAAAACTGCAACGTTGTGATTTTCTCTCTTTATATGTCGTTATCACAATCACTTAGAATACGCATCCACGTTTATACAAATCGAAAGAAACGCATCAATTCTAGCTGCTATTTCCGAAGAAAGACTGAGTTTCAACGTGAACGCAACTTTTCAGGACTCTAGAGATCATTGGAGATACATTTTATTAGATTTATAATTGAATAACCAAGTTAAATAGGCATTAATATTATTTTAAAATATTTTCAATTTAACGTCTAATATTAAATTAAATTAGTCACTCAATCTAAACTCTCTGGAATAATCATAATCATATGCACGGCTACGATATTTTTGCTCATTTTTCTTTGGTGATGTTGTTGATTTGAGCTGTTGAGTAATTACACCAACACTTTTAAGTCTCTCGTCAACATGACCATCGCATATATAACAAATGTCATGTATTACATTCTATAATTATTCAATATTATATTATATGCAAGTGTTTTAAAGAATAAAAGTTAGTGGTACAAGATATATTTGATTTGAAATAAAAGCTATCATAATTTTATTTTAAATATTAATATTTTAAATATTAAATAAAAATCTATGTTATTTATATAAAATATATGTATTTTAAAGATTAATATACCAAAGAAAAGAAAAAGTGGTATTTAATACAATAAAATGAGATTTTAAATATGAATTTAAAATAAGATGATATTATTTTCATTTGACAAGTAGGGAGAAAAGAAAAAGGTTGTAAGGTTAAATAATTTTATATTAAAAATAATAAAATAATAATTATATTAAAAAATAAAATAAATATAATTTATTTAAAATAAAAAATATATAAATTAACTTCAAAGTAAATTAAAATTTATATTAAATTTAATTGAATTTAATTAACGTATTTTAAATTATATTAATAAAATTGTTTAAAATAATTGTTAAAATATATTTTATATTTTTCTATAAAGTATAAAAGATTTTATTAAATTTTTATTAAAAGGAAAATAAGAAGAAGTTGTGCTAATAAAATATTAATAATGAGGAAGGCACAAACTTGAAATCTTTAATATTAACAAATTAATGAAGCAATAGAAGGGTGAGTCATTTTTTTTTTAATTAATTTTTTCAATCCATAAAAGATAGTATATTTTGATAATTAATATTATTTTTTATTAATCTTACAGTTATATAATAAATTTTATATTATTTTAATAAAATGATACGATATCTAATTTTAAGGTTACAAACAAGCTACGCACCAAATTAGTGTATGAGACCTCTTATTTTTGGGACAAAGGATACACCTTTGCACAAAGATTTGATTGCTAAATTCTATGAAGGCATCCCATCTTGCTTTGAACCTTTGACCTCTTACTAGGAAACACATGCTCTTAACCATTAATAAACAAATTCATAAATTATAGATTAATTGTTTTGTTTGGTGTTTTTTTCTCTAACAAGTTTTAGGGTTGACAATAAAAACCACCTTCTAAGAATTAAACTATCAAGAAGAGTCCTAACTTCTTATAATCCATTTATCCTTAAATGAAATAAATAACTAATGTAATATAAAAATTAAAGTACTAAAAATATATATAAATATACACCTTCCCTTTTATTATTATTATTATTAAAATATTTTGAAGTAGATGTTGTAATGTAAATACATATATCTACATAGTTATTTGTATTTTTGTTATCATAAATATATATATACAATTATTCAATTTTCACGATCATATTATAATTTAAAGTGATTTTTTTGTTACTATTATTATGTATTTAAATTTATTGCAAAACCTAATTTTTTTATTTGTATTTTTCACTAATTTTATTTTGAAATTCAAAGTTAGACCACATCATCATGAGCTTATAACATTTTTGTAAATCTTTATTATAAAGAATGAAAATTATAGCTGTTAAAAAAAAATTATACCATTTTTTAAATTACACATTTAAAATATTAAAATAAATTAAATATTTTTATTTTTTTAATAGATTTTCAGAAATCGAATTTATTTTTCTAATAATTTTAGTAAATATTAGTAATAAATAAAATTTAAATCTCCACTAATAATGATGAGTTCCAATATTGATTTGACAATTTTTTTTAGTATTTAAAAGAACACTAAAACATTACCAAAATAAAAATATTGAGATCAAAATTTGTAAACTTTTGTAATTGATTTAAATGTATATTTCATTAATAATGAAGTTGCCATAAAAAGGACAACTAAAAATGGAGAAATTGTTAGGAAATTTTATTAAAACTTAACCAATAATAGGTTGTTGATGAGCCAAAATAAAACGTTTGAAAAAATCACTATTGGTGGCCTTTTAACCCCATCCAAAAATCAGAAAGAAGAATATGACATCTCTACAAGAATTTAGAAAGAAAAATAATTCATAGATTTGGAGGACCTTAGACTCATATGACATCTCTACAAGAATTTAGAAAGAAAAATAATTCATAGATTTGGAGGACCTTAGACTCTCTTGATAACGTCAAGTTCTATTAATATTGCGATTTATTTTCCTTATTAACCTTCTTTGCTCCTCCTCTACCTCACTCAAGTCAAGTCAATAAACTAGATTTTCAATTTTCCAAACCAACAAGCAATAATACCATGTTATTGGTTATTTAATACACCTATAGGTATCCCAGCATTACCATGATAGTACTTGATGGCATGCCCACCATACATACATGACCATGGTCATGTCTGACAACTCCAGGGTGCCTCAATCTACCGGCCACTCTGCTCCAGCTTTTTTGGTAGTTTGCTTTACAACTTTGACTCCAGATGTGATCACAAGTGTTGGACGATAAGAAAAATCCATTATAACATTCAATGCTAGCTCTGTGCAAAAATTTCAAATGTTATTAGCCTACCCAAGATTTCAAACTAAAGGGTTTCCCGCAAGATTTTTGAAATGAAATTTCAAACTAAACAGTTGCCCAGAAGATTTTTGAAATGAAATAAACCCATGGCAGGATTATCGTTGAGTTCCTGAATACGTGTTTATCGAGGATGTCATTTATGTCATTAATCAGTAGAATCCTAGGGCTAAATACAAGAGATCCAAAATGGTGTGATATTGAATGGGATGCAACAACTGGACCATTGCAGATGAACTATTATCCTCCTTATCCACAACCATTTCGTACAATGGGAATGACTCCTCAGGCAGAATCTACACTCCTTAACCTCCTTTACCAGGGCCGAGTAAAAGGTCTTCATTTTTAGTTGTAGGATGAAAGATGGATTATCGTGCCTTCTATAACCAATTAATTAGTAGTCAATATGGGAGAATTACTACAAGTAATTGTACATGATAATGATTTAAGTTGTTGTTTGATGGATTAAATGCTTAGAGAAATTATGGTGATTGTTGCTACTTGCAGGTGTTGAGTAATGTAAGATGCATAAGTGTTGTTCTTAGGGTTGTACCGAATAGAAGAAGCAACATTCTCTTTATTACATATCTATGGGGCCCCCCTTCTATGAAAGTCATAAGGCATGCACTAGTGCTGGTAGATTTAGAGCATCCACTATTGTACAAACCACTTATGTGAGCCACAAGAGAAAAGAAGGCTAATAAGGAAATAAAAAACACAATATTAACATAAATTGACCTTATTAAGAGAGTCTAAGGTCCTCCAAACCCATGAATTATTTTTCTTTCTAAATTCTTTTAGAGATGCCATATTCTTCTTTCCGATTTTTGGATGGGGTTAAAATACCACCAACAGTGAATCTTTCAAATGTTTTACTTTTTCTCATTAACAAATTATTATTGTAGAATTGAGGCTTCTGTGATCCATGACAAGCATATGATAGGGGTTTCGGCATAAATCACATTATTTGACAAATGATTGATAATGTGATTTACACCAAAACCCCTACCATATAAATTATTATCGGTTAAGCTTTAATAAAACTTACTGAAAATTTCCCCAATTTTACTTGTCTTCTTTATGGCAACTTCATTATCAATGAAATATACATTTAAATCAATTACAAAAGTTTACAAATTTTGAAATCAATATTTTCATTATGGTAATGTTTTAGTAATTTTTTAAAATACTGGAAAAAATAGTCAAATCAATATTGTAATTCGTTGACGATGGCCAATACTAAAAAAATTCACAAACCATTGCGACGCCTAAAATAATCCTCCCCTTAACTAATACGTCTTGTTAAAAGGCCTAATAGGTGGGACCTCTCTTAAAGATATACCTCTCAAATAATATTATTAAAGGAATAACTGATTATGATTAATTGTATGGCATCAAAGCTATGTATTATGGCTTGGATATATATGTGATCATATGGCTTATGGTATGATTGAAGGGTGGTTGAAGTTGTTGTTAAACTGCATGAGAACAAACATTTTATATAAGATTATAAATTTATGCATTGTGAACACTATGGTAATTGGTATGTGAGTATGTTGTAAAGTTGTGTGTAAATTTTGTGTGCCATACAACAATTGGATTTCTGATGTTATATATCTTGCACGCCAACTATCAAATATTTCAACCTCGGATTGACATATGTTTGAGTGACATTTTAGCGATTTGTTTTCCAGAATCAATATATCATAAATCCATAGATTAGTATTGCAACTATTTGTTTTTCGACAACAAACTTTCAATTTAATTAAATGTTACACATTCCAATACAATGCCCATCCCATCGTGCCTTAATGCAGTGTTTTGATTTACGTTGATAGAGTGATGGGGCAAGTGATATGGCTCATTATAATTGGTTTAATTGATCGGTTCATTGGTTGGCAGCTCTTTCGTGGCACGTTGTAGACCCAAGTCAACGCCTCGACACGTAAGTGTTATACTTTGGAAACTCAATACTTACCTCACTCTTCTCCGGCATTTACTCTGCCACCCTTCAGTTCTTTTCTCGATGCTTGGAATTTTGAAAACCCTCCAATGACTTGACTCATTATGCTACAAATTTCGTTACCCCACGAGGTTGGTTTCATGAGATGTTGGTAGAAAAGTTCATTGCTTCAATGGTTCAATAACGTGATGTGGAATTGAGTGTATAAACGCAGTTTCTTTTTCACACATTGCACCAGGTATGTATCTACACACCACCACTATTTTCATGTGAAGCACACAGATTTTAATTCCTTCCTCTTTCAACCTCTTCCCCTTGACTGTTTGCGAACTATGTATGCATGCCGGTCTTTCTTGGGCGATTATAGAATTCATTTGTTGGGTTGTGTGTCTCTTAGGGTTCAGTTAGAAAATATTTGCATGGTTTCATAAGCTTAGTCCCTGTGCATTAGAGACTTGGAGCCTTGGGATAATTGGTTTGGCATTTACTTAGGTGTTACCATGATGGTCATGGAAGTTTATGTGAGTGTAGTTGTTAGTTAACAAGTAGGGATTAACGCTTGCTTACAATACATGAGCCCGAACAAAATGATATTATTTTCCCTCCTCAAGAACTGTCAACACATCTCGCTATATTTTGTGTTGTTACGATTTGTGTTTATGGCTAAAAATTGGTTTATTGTTATTATTCCTCATCGAGTGTATTGTTCTTTGTTTACTCTAATTAACTGCATGCAGGAACTCTAGGGCCTCAGGGCCTTGAGCACAAAACCCTTGTGAAGGCCATGCACAGGGAACTGCTCAGATTTTCCTTTGGTGTGGTCATTGGAAAATCTGAATGCACATTCCAACTGAATAAACAAACCCGCAACTCTGAGGGTTTATATGTTTCTTGAGACATTATGGTATGGTTTTGTTAAACATTCTTTGAGTCTATTTTAGCCTCTGTCATATTACAATTACCTATGAGGCAACTCGTAAGTGTTTTACTGTCAAATCATAATGGACCATTACATTAGGGTTCTTGATTTAACCTTATGTTGAAAATTGTATAATTTTTTTGTTGGGATCTTCGATTATGATGTGACACTTCGTTTTCATGTCCTCCATTACAGGTTTGTTCTAAAAATTGTAAAATAAAAAAGGTATGGACCCTTCATGTTGTTTCTCTTACTTTTATTTTTTATTACGAAGACTCATGATTCTGTATATATGTTGGCATTTGTTTTTTTGTAAAATAAAAAAGGAGAAAAGGCATCTACTTCGAATTGACCATCAAATTTGTTTAAAAGTTCATGTTGTTGCCTGGATTCATCTTTCTGCATACAAAGTTTTTCCCTATCCTTATTTGATTACTTTTTCCCTCTATTTTTTCTTCAAGCTCAGTGTTTCATTCTTGAAATAACAAATGGCATTGAATCATTAGTCGCATGTGTGTAATTAGTCATTCATTTATGCAGAATGAGTTTTTTTAATATGAACAGAGGGAGAGGTAGGGGAAGAAGGACCAGAAATAGAGATCAACATTTTGGTGTAAGAAGGGATAGGAGACCAAGGGTCTCTATCCACTTTGATGCAGATCCCCAAGAACTAAGACAATTGCTTAACAATGGTGTTATTAATTTTCTGGGCTAGATAGAACCTCTGTCTATGGTACAATCACAAACAAAACAACCTCCTTTGGTACAACAACCTTTTATAGGCGTTCTTGTTCCCCCACATGTTTCTTCCCTTGTTGTTAACCCAAATAATGATGATTGGGGAACAACGATTTCTGCACAACCTGTGCAATCTATACATGGTTGGCCCACTATTTTACCACCTAATCCCCCTCACCACTCACACATATCAAACTTACAATATGATGCCTCACGAATAGCTCACACTCCTCCTACAACACCCCTACTACTCATCATACTCCTTTTACACATCAGAATTCTAAGTAGCTTGTAATAATGGTTGAGCCTATTGCTCAACCATCAAAATTCCCAGTCATTCCCATGCCAATTACCTGTGAACAAGAACAAAACACATAAGCCTCACCCTATGGTTCTTCTCACACACCATATCACTTAGTCACTTCACACCCACAACAAGAGGAGAAATAAGCATAATCATCTCCTTCTCATGGGCAAAGGAAATGATCAGGGTTCTTTTTTATGCACTTCAGTTATGCTACAGTACAAGTTACCTTACTTAACTTGTAGTTGTGTTAATATGTTTATGAGGTGAGGTTATCCGTCTAAATTGATCACCAGATGCTATGCTTATCATTTTGACAACTTATCAATTTGAGGAGAATGGTTATATTTGTGTGAATATTAGGCTTTGTATTTTGTGGTACCACTTGGATATGAGATTTATGGAGTAGCAAGGAGCATGGAGGTACAAGGAGTCATTTATGTTTTAGTTTATGTGATGATTACTTTAATGATGCATTATATGCAGTGGTTGTTTATTTGTGATGGTTAATTCTTATTTGTGTTATATGTTACAACCAACAATTTGATTTGAAATGAAAAAGTTCAACAGATAAATGACACATAATGACTATTTATGATAAAATAAAGAGGAAACTTGATCGAATGGATTATAGAGGGTCCCACCTATTAGAGTCTAGTCTTAATTTAATTATTTTAACAACCTTTAAAATTTTCTCCTCTTATTTATCTAATCAACTTTGATTAGAAAAATTAAAGAAACTAATCATTTTAAGACTAAAGAAAAAATACCGAAACTGCCTGAAGCCTTCTTAAAAGAGGATAAATCTATGAAGGCAAAAGGAGAACTGTTGAGAGAGAGGTATGTTATAACTTCTGGCCACTATTTTTTATAGTTTCTCACAAACTCTGAAGCTAATCCTGATGGTGACAACAAATCTATATCATCTATGGGCGACAAGCTAGGTGAATCCTTTGAAATTAGTAATTATTATTTAGGTATATTGTGTCTTTCTGATTATTTTTATTGTTGATTGAAGGTTAAACTAATGTATTGCCAGTGCTAACAACTAGTTATTTGTGGAAAAACAAGTTGGCCACATCTTACTAGCTTGAAGGATTTCATTTTGCTGCTATTCTTGTTTCTTGCTCAAATTATTATATGTGATAGCTTTACATTGCAATAGTCTATGATTGGGTTAGTCAAAAGTCCTCACAAAGGATTGAATTTTAGAATTTTGGTTGTCTTTGTCTCATTTCAATAAAAATCGGCCATTGATTCATCAAATACCTGTTTATATGCCTCTTTATGTCTGATTTGTTTTATACTATTTCTCACTAGTTTACTTAATTTTTTTCGTAGTTTATGCTCTACATGATACAAGGTTGTTGCCCCAATCCTGGTTAGCTTACTACCTTGTTTGTAATTATAACAACTTATGTTGTACAAAACGTTGGGCTCTGATTAGTTCGCTACTTTTGTCTAATCTTTATTTTTGAATTTTCTATTTATATGTTGCATATTTATTAATTTCAATTGTAATTATTGTAGTTAATGTATATACAACTATTTTAATTGCTACTTTGTTTTTCCACACTTGATAAAAATCCAAAAAATTCATAAAATACATAAAATAATCCCACTCCCCTTCATATACGAGCTAGCATGTCTCATTATCTCGTTGTGAGACGATATTTGAGGTAGTTGATTTGTTAATCTTATAGTAACATCAACATCTTTTTTGGAAACCATACTAGTGAACGATTCGTTGCCTCAATCTTTTGAAATCTCATTACTTCCATGACAATTCAGTCTCCAGAACAAACTAACCTTGGCTTTTGGATCCATGATCAAACTAACATTGTTCATTCTCTACTTGATTTTATTTTGAAAAATTCACTTTCCAATGAATAATGTGCTAGGAATTGGGCCATTATTTCCTGAGACATTGAGTTAAAGGAAAGAGGATTAGCTCTACAAACACGAGTAAGACAATATCCCAATCATTTTTAGTTTGATATGTTTAATTCATGACAATACAATCAAATATACAACCTAGTCTTATCCCTCAATTAAATGATTAAAGAAACATTTCCAGTTCCTTGATCGATTATATATTTAATAACACACTTACTATCCGGGAACTAAATCATGATTTTTCTTGGAAAACAAATTTTCGCCAGAATCCAACCATTTTTTCTTTCAAAAAAATCCAAGCCTTAGGTTGTTTAAATACTTTTTTGATGGTGGAAGTTGATTCAGCACCATCAAAAACCCTCGGGGCACCCAAAAGCATGAAGCTTGACAACTTTAACCTAGATTTCCCCAAAATTTTGCTAGATTTTAATCAAAATCTTGCTGAAATTTGCACTATTTTTCAAGTAAAATTGTGGCCTAGTTAGACTACTCTATTTGTTATTATTAAGGATTTCAAGTTTGTGGCTTCTTCACTATTAATATTTTATTGGGGCGACTTCATCTTAACTTCTTTTGTGATTTTGTCGCCTATCATCTTAACTTTTTTTTTTTGGTTATTTTCCCTTTAAAATGATTTTAATATCTTTTATATTTTTTAAGAAAATATGATAATATATTTTAACAATTTTATTAATATGATTTAAAATATATTAATTAAATTCAAATAAATTTAATATAAATTTAAATTCACTTTGAAATAAATATATATATATATATATATATATATATATATATATATATATATATATATATATATATATATATATATATATAATCAATTATATTTATTTTATTTTTTAAATATAATTATTTATTTTATTATTTTTAATATGTTTATTATTATTATTATATCATATTAAGTATCACTTCTCCTTTCTTTACTATATTAATCTTTAAAAAACACATATTTTATATAAATAATATAATTTTTTTATTTAATATTTAAAATAAAATTATTGATGATGATGATGATGGTGGTGGTGGTTAACGTCCACTGAGACCAAATTGGTCTATCGGACCTACAATTTGGCTCCTTGTCTTTCTTGGCGAGATTGGTGTTGTAGCTTTCTTTTTTTTCTCTACGGTCTTCCAACTTCCTTTATCTTGCATCTCCTTCATCTCTTCTGGTTCTTGGGACATTGGTGTCTTAGCTTCGCGATCTATTGTGTTCGTCCTTTTGAATATAGTCGGAGAAGAAGTTTGGTCTAGGAGATCTACTTTGCTGTTAAATGAAGATTTCTTTTGTGTAGTATTCGAATCCTCATAACTATTGATTTGTTGGGCGGGACTTTCTCCCTGCTTGTCTTGAGAGTTGTTTCTTCCTTGCCCAATTTCTTGTGATTCAGAGCTTTCTTTAGAGTATTCTTCTTTGATGACAGTGTAGTTTTCTTTTTCTACTCCTTCCCACAATGTAGACCTATGATGGTTTTTTCTAGCAGAATTTTTATGGGAGGCTTTTGGGCAATTTTTTGCTAGATGGCCTGTCTCAAAGTAGGATTGACATCTGAAGAGGACACTTTCATAATCGAGTTTCTGGTTCCACACGTAGTCTTTACTTGTTAGGTTTATTTCAGTTGGGAATTCGGCGCTGAAGGCCATTTCCACACAGATGCATGCATAGGTGGTTCTGGCATATTCCTCTGTTTCTGGGCACCTGCAGTAAAATTTCCCAATTACATTTCCAGTGGCTTTTAGCAAAGAGAGATTCCAGAGATGCAAGTGTAGGCTTGGCAATCTCACCCAAACTGGTGCTGAGGTTATGATGCTGTAGAGGGATCGAATGATGGGTTCCATGGCTTCATGAATAGCCCTGATTTTTCCCAAAACCAAGGGTTGGAATCTAGAATACATTGTCTGCTTTCAGGATTTTCAAAATCTACTATAAAGAAACCCCTAGCACAAGGGTAGATATTAATTTCATCATAAATGATAGGCTTCCATACCTCCAAGATCCAATTGTGGAGAGCTGTCAGCTGCGGCCAAAAACCATTGAACCGACAGATTAGGGCACTTTTGGAAAACTTCAAAGCCTCATTGAGTGAGGCCTGGACCACCTGGACAGTGGGAGCTGGGGCTTCACTGACGATATGGGTAGGAGATTTCCCTCCAGAAGCGGATGAGCCAATAGCTATTTTCGCGAAGCTAAGAGCCATATTTTATTCCCAATAAAATATATTTTTTACCATTTACGTTTATTCTTTAAAATATTGGGATATAATGTAATATTGAATTAAAGAATGTAATACATGCGAAATGTTGTATGTGGGATAGTTATATTGACAAAGACATTGTATTAAAATCGAAGTTGATGTTAATTAATCATATAATCACTCAACAACTCAAGTCAACATCACCAACAAAAAATGAGCAGAAGTATCGTATCTGTGTATATGATTATGATTATACCATACAGCTTCGATTTAGTGAGTAATTTAATTTAATATTCTACGTTAAATTTGAATATTTAAAAATGATATTAATGTTTATTTAACTTTGTTACTCAATTATAAATCCTGAAAAATTGTTGTCGTCGAAACACAATCTTTGTTAGGAAATAAGTTTTAAAATTTTGAATAACAACAAGACTTGATGTGTTTCTTTTGATTCGTATAAACGTGGGTGTGTATTTTAAGTGATTGTGATAACCAGAGATACAACGAGAGATCACAACGTGGCAGTTTTGGCAAACTGCATCCTTTGTCAAACGTTGATTGGAAATGAAAGATGGAGAAATCGATTTGGGAAATTGGAAGACAGAGCTCTGAGTGTATTGACTTGACTTGAATGAGGCCAGGAGGCCCCTGGGCCTAAAAATTGACTTGAAGGGTGAAGAACCTACGAAGAAGTTTCTTCCTAATAAAAAAATCACAGTAAAAAAAATTGTAAGTGGATTTGGGAAATCGGAAGACAATTACATAGCTCTGAGTGTATTGACTTGACTTGAGTGAGGACAGAGGCCCTGGGCCAAAAAATTGGCTTGAATGGGCAGAGGGGTGAAGAACCTACCAAAAATTTTCTTCGTAATAAAAAAGTCACAGTAAAAAAATTGTAGTAGTATTCAGAAAATTTAAGGTCCTCCCAAACCTGAGCTCTCCTTCTGCTTCGTACTAGCCATCTCTTTTACTTTTCATCTTCTCTTCAAATTCAAACACACAACAAAGATTTTTCATTGTCGTAGAATCGAGTTCCTTTTTATTTATAATTTCAATTTATTTATTTATTACTATAATTCAAATTTCAATTCGCGCCCATAGATCTCTACCGTCCAAATTCTACTTCTAATCGACGGCTGACCTTGTGATCCTCATCTCCTGTCACGCAGATCAGGACAACCTGCACTTTCTATCAATAAATATAAAAACAACAGTGGTCGACGGGATGGAGACGAACGCCGATAGAGGGACGGAGTAGTCAACCAACACATCAGTCGGAAAAGAGTCACCACTCCCTGATCTTTAGGTTAGGTTAGGTTAGGTTAATTTTATTTATTTTAGGTAGGTTGTGATCTAATTGAGATGGTACTTGTTATTAGATGGTTAATCATTATTTTCTTATTAAGTTAGGTTAAATGTATTTATTTTAGATAGAGAATTGTATATTTATATAATGTGTTTTTAATTAATAAAATGAATATGTATTGAGTAATAGTTGATTTCTAAGTAAGATTAAATAAATTATTAATATATAAATAATTTAGGGTTGAATAAAGAGTTGATTATCAGGCAGTAAATTGAAATGGTTGGTTTAGTAGGTGTTTAATGAGCGATAAGTATTTTAGTTTTAGTAGTAGAGAGGAATTGTAGTGCTTATAGAGGGGAATAAGTGGTTATGTTGCGAATGTTAAACAAAACACTAAGATGTTTTGATAAGAAAATGCGTAGGGTTAATAGAGTGACTCAATTATTTGGACCAGAGATTACCGAGATGGTAAAATTAGCTAAGTGTTGTTTGTTAATAAAATAATCTGCATGTACATCGAAAAAATGACTAGGTCAATGATAAAATGTCTAAATATGGCATGCCGAATAAAGGAGAATAACAAAGTTCTATCACCAAGCATAAAGGGATAGGTCTTTTACATAAAAAAGCTCAATTTTAAAGAAATAATGAATCATCTAAGGCATGCATCATTAAACCAAGGGGAAAATGAAATAGACATTATGGTTAGAGTTCAATTAATTTGGATTGGATCATTATATTCCCTGCCATCCATCTCAATGCTTTTAGGGTTAAAAAATCAAAGAAATCAACTTACAAGAGAAATTTTAGTGGTGGGACCTAGATTGCAGAATTTATATCATAAACATTTTGGGCCCATTTTGAAGTCTGAAGTGACATTTATATGGGGAAAAACTTTGTCACTTGCACCACACACCCTAATGCTATTCTACACATATAGATATTTCTAGTGGTCAAAGAAAGATGTTAATCAGAGTTCAAGTGCAAAAGTTATGCATCTTAGAAGTTGACATATTGTGATTGACCACCATATTTGAGAGGATACCATGTTAAATTCCATTACTCATGGAAAAGGGGATCGCCATGTGGGGATGATAAAGAATTATTTAGAAGGGTCGAATTGAAACTCTTGTTGAGGATCAGATGGGTTAAATTTAACTCCTAGTTGGCTATAAAATGTGTTATAATTAGACAAGTAGGAGGAAAACATGTTCTATTATATCTTTTGGTATTTTGTTCCATAATAGAGCATAATAGCTAAGTGTGGGGGGGGAGAGAGAGAGAGCATAACAGAGACAAGTTTTTATTTTGATGTAGCCCACGAGCCAAAGGTCTTAGTCAACTACATAGAGAGTGTTCTCCTTTTTATTTTCATCATTTCCATTCCACATAAAAAGGGGCAAAACGACTTGACCATCCAAATGGGTTTTTTTTTTTTTTTTCTGAAAGGGTTTCCTAGAGCATATCTTGGTGCTCATGGTGTTCGATGTGTGCTTGCATTACATTGTTCTCTAGTTTTTTCATTTTATCTGTTACATGCATAAGTAGAATAGGGTGAAAATGTGAAGTTGAGTTACACTTTTTGCCATTTTTTGAGAAAAACAATATCATTTTTAGAATTTTTTCAACTTTCGGCAAGTCAAAGCAATTTTTCTGTTTAGAATTTCATTTTACAATAAAAAGGAAACTTGTCAGAAATTTTATTAGCTTTCTATTACTTTTTTTTTGGGAATTTTTTTATTCACACTTGATATTTCAACTTAGCAATTGTTTGACTGTGTGTTCTTTAAAAATAAAGGGATTCATAACACGCCATGTTTTTGAGCACTAGTGTATTCTTTGTTAACTTGGCATTTTTGAAAAACAAAATGTGTTGCAGCAATCTAGATAGACTCTACTTCGATATCATTATATTTATGAAACCAATTGATGCACATCATAATTACTAAATTTTTTGAATTGAACCAATATGAAAAAACTATAGATTTTGAAGATGTTTAGCTAAGCGTCCAATTTCTCAACATATTAGTTATAAACTAAAACTCTGAAAATTACCCATTATAGAGGACGAACCAATATAATGAACCATAAGTTTTTCATATTTTTTTATAGTGTATTTTGGTAGATAAAATTTTTTGATTTCATTGAATCATAATGACCTTCAGAAATTTTTTGCACACAATTTTTAGAAAATTAATTAAAATTTAGCAAATTTCTATGAAATTCCATAAAATTTATATCTACTGAAAGTAGATTGAATTATGCAAATTTTGGTTTTTGTTCCGACAACAAATTCATCATATTTTATGGAGTTTAAGCATTCCGAAATTTGAAAAACGTGACTAGAGTCGAGTTGTTGCAGAGTTGCAGGTTAAAACAGTTTGGCCAAATTAAAATTACATTCGATCGAACTTGTGTTTGTCATCTATGTCCGTTAAAATAAACGGAAAAACAATTCGGTCGAATTATTTTAAAAGTTTGGTTGAATTAAGTTTGAAAGTTCGGCCGAAAATGTGTCAATATTTTCCGTCGACCGTAAAATGAAATGATGTGACTCTCCAAAAAAATGTTTCATGCAAAACAATATAAATACATGGAGACGAAACTTCATTTTCGCACACTTTCCTCATTTGGGGTAAAGTTTTAAGGTAAATATTTTTTTGGGTTGAACTTTTTGGAGGAAGTTTTTTGGGCTAAACTTTTTGGAGGAAACTTTTTGGCTTTGATTTTTAAAGTAAGTCTTTTAAACTAAATTTTTTATGTGAGATTTTTTAGCTTAATTTTTGAAGTAATTCTTTTGGGCTGAATTTTTAAATTGATATTTTTAAGCTTAATTTTTAAAGTAAGTTTTTTGGGTTTAATTTTTAAAGTAGGTCTTTTAGGCTGAATTTGTAAAGTGAATTTTTGCACTGAATTTTTAAAGTGCGTTTTTTTTTTTAAGTAAACTTTAGTGATTTTTTTTTTTTTAAATAACTCTTTTATGCTGAATTTTTAAAGTGAGCTTTTTGGTCTAAATTTTGAAAGTGGATTTTTTTGCAGGGTTTTTTGGAATTGACTTTTTTGGGTTGGATTTTAAAAATCTACATAGATTGAATTATCGTGGGAAATCGAAGAAATTGCAAGAGAAATTATAATCGAACAAGAGGCATTGAGGAACGTAGAGAATACGAGAGAAACTATTACAAAAGAAAGAAAGAAGAACACACAAATATTGAAAGGGAAAATCAATCTCAACTGGAAGTTGAAGCATGTATGTAAATGTAAATATTATAAATGATATTTAAAATTTAACTAGTTTATTGTGAAATTCAATTTTTATTTGATAAACTAATTTGAAAAATATTTTGCAATGTAAACAGAGAAGATATTCCTCATAACATTGATGATGAGATTAAAAATGTTGAAAGACAAAGTGAAAAAGATAATGAACCAATGATTGATGATGTTGTTGAAAATGTTGAAAGAGATTCAAATGAAGAAGCTGAATCACCATCAAGTATGTATATATATATATATATATATATATATATATATATATATATATATATATGTCATGTGTATAATTGAAGTTATACATATTTATTAATTTCAATTTCATTCAAACTCCTTTTTTTAGTTTTATTATTTAAGGAATATTTATACCCATTTGCATTTAATTTTCCTATGCACAGATGAAATCAATATTGATGATGATATGTTAGAAAATGTTGACACTGACATATATGGAGATAAAACAGATGGCCATATTGTAAAATATCGTGTTAAGGTCATTATTGAGAAGTTCTTCAAAGTTGAAAGTGTGACATTTCAAACTCAAATTTTGAGAGGTCTCATAACATCAAAGAAATTAAAAGACTCTACAACTCTATTTGGTATTCAAAAATCAACGAAAGATAAAAAGGTGTAGGAAAATGTGATTCAAAATATTAATAGTGCTTCAAAATCAATTGGAAGTTCTATAAAGACGAGTAATATAAATGCACATAGAACAATACAAATGGTACTGGTTTCATCAAGTAATAAAGAAAATTGTTTGGTAAAATCTATGGCAAAAATATTAGGGACCTCATGAAAAACATTGCACAAACATAGGAAATTTTGATTACAAATAGATGTAAATGATGAGCTCGCTTGTTGGACAATTATTTGTAGGCAACCATACAAATATAGACTTGGAGAAGATGTTAAAAAAATAATATATGAATATTGGATAAAGGAAGTCGAGAGGAAGCAAACACTGCTTTGTAGAACAAAATATTCTATAATTGAGAGTATTCATAGATTAAAAAGATATGTTCCAAGAGTGCATATGGATTGAAAGGGTTTCCTTGGAGAGTCTTGGATATGTAGAACTAGGCCAGGCCACAACTTACGTAGAACCAGACATTCTGAGCAACCGAATGAGATGAAACCAACCAAAAGGATGTATGTTGTTGTCTACAAACGCTTAAAGAAAAGACATGAGCCATAGACTAGGGCACCACAAACCATGGATGACGAACATTGGAGCTAGGAACCATTGGAAGTTTCTTGTGAAATATCACAAACCACCACCCAGCCAAGTGGAATGTTGAATGTCCCTCGAGATATGGAAATGGGTAAACCATGAGTTGGTTTCGAAGGCTCTCATCACACCAATTTCTTTGAGCAATTGATAGATAATGGAACGAAACTGAGTACCCTTTGAATAATGTCAACTCGGGCCTGTGGAATTTCTTAATATCACGGTTATTGACAATGAAACTTGGGACATCACCAAAAATGAATACACTGATGTGAAGAGGACCCATCAAAGCAATCATAAAAATGAGATGATGTAGGTTAGTCGATGAGATAGATGGATTATAAATGTAACATGAGGCAGCTAACCTAAGTCCCAGAGAGTCTAGGTGAATTCTGGTGAAGAGCGAGGACCTAATGACAAATTCAAAACAACACCTATTCTCCATGCTTCAGAGAATGAATAGCTACCAATAGATGGTTCGACTAGAGGGAGCACATAAGCAATGAAAATGACCGGCGTGGCTACTTGGTAGTTGCATATCTAGGCTCTGAGAAATATGAATAGTATTGCTATCTGCAACCAAAGTCATATCTAAGGGAGAGATCCACTTGTAGGTGATGTTGGGCATAACCATACACGTGAGGGAGCCTTCCATATCATAATTCATAGCCATCATTAGTCTGCAATGTAAATAATACAACCACCCTAGGTTTGTAAATGCTCTTCTCACTCAAGAATTTATCGACTATGTAACCTTTCCATCATTTCATGCTATAGAGTTTCTAACTATTGAGGTTGTACTGGATCGTGTATATATAACCAAAAAAAAAACGGTCAATTTTAAGTACTCCCATCAATATGACTTTTTCAAAAATTATATGCCAGTCACAAATGACTTGTAGATTTGGAAACCAGTGGTATTTAAAGGGAAAAAAGCCAAAAACGTGTATACAGGTGTCAAATTTAACCCCTGGGTGAGTGACGCCATCATATCATTTGAAATAAGAGTTGTTTATAGTGTGATTTTTTGGAGTTTTCGGTGCCGGTGTAGAACTCGATGAAAATTTTGAGGTGAAAACTTGATTTGTGTTATTTAAATTAGTTTTTTGAGTGTATATATGGATTCAGTACTATGAAAAACCCTAGGGCACTTTTATTGTGGAGGGTTTACCTATCAATCTTATGATTTCAATGAATTCGTATCAAATTTTAGAAAAATTAGACCAGAAAAATCCACGAAAAACTTCCAAAAACTAGCACTAAAAACAACTCCATTTGAGATATTGTATTTGGACCCAATCTAACTCTTCTTTGGGTTATTACATGTGTATTTATTACCAAATATCAACCATTCCAGCGAACCATTATTTATTGGCCATTTAACATAAAAATTAATTAATAAAAATATGGAAATTTGGTAGCAATGAAAAATAAATCAAAACAAGGAAACTAGCAAAATGGGTTGTGTTTATGTTAGGAAAATTTATAACCGTTCAATGATACTCTGGGTTGTGTTTATGATAGGAAACTTTATAACAGTTAAATGATACCTCTGGATTGTGTTTAGGTTAGGAAATTTTATAAAGGGTGAATTATATATTTTTATATAGATTTTTGTGTTTTTTTGGTGTGCAACATCTTGTGGATTTTTATTTTTGGTGAGGTGTATTTTTATTAGTTTTTTGTGTTTTTTTATATTTTTGCTTTTATTGATGTGTATTTTTATTAAAAATATTTTGTAAATTGTTATTTATTTTTTATTATTAAAAAAAAATAAAAAAAATCTCACAAGTTATATTTAATTGCAAGATGGAGTTTATTCACTAAGGATTAACCAATTACTTTATCTGTTAATATTACAACAAAATCTATTTATTTATTTATATTTTTTTTCATTTTTCTTCCTAAATTATATTTTTAACCTATTAAATTTTTTAACATCTTTTTTATTGTGTTTACATGAAAAGCAAGTATGGTTTATTATAAAGTAGTCTTGAAGTGCCAACTACCAGGTGAAGTAACATATTTTTAATTGTGTTGAAATGAAACGAGTATGATTTATTATGTAGTTGTGGTAAAGTGCCAATTATGAGATGATTAACTTCACTTGATTTATTATAATGTTGTGATTAAATCCCAATTGAGGTGATAAACTTCACTAGCCTTTGGTTTTTATTTTTATGTTAATTGTTTAATTTAAAATTTACTAAACATTTCATAATAAAATTTGGAAAAAAATAAAAATAATTTTAGTTTTAATTAATATTAGTGTGTCAAGAAATTCTCAATTAAATTTAGTTTCAATTTGATATGAGTTGTAATTATGGCTAAGAAATAATTAAATGAAAGAAAGGAGTTGAAAGTGTTATTCAAATGTAAGAGAAGGAAAATGAGTGAAAATGTGTTTGAGGAATAGAGTATAAAGTGTATATTATATAATTTTATGAGATTTCATTTTACATAAAAATTAGGAGGAAAAAATAATTTCAACATCCTAAATATGTTAAAAAATTACGATGTAAAATGAGATAAATTTACATAAGTTGGATTTTAGAGGAAATATATCAATCTATGCTCTAAAATGATGAGAACTTAACACATAAAACAAACAAACAAAGAGAAGTTAGTTTAGAATGATAAGAAATTAGCACACAAAACAAAGAAAGAAAGAAGTTATTTTGAGGATGAGACATTAGGAGTGGAGTGGAGGCAAACCTATAATTTCACATGAAAATTAGAATATGTGCACCATGGGATGACTGAAATTACATGAGGGTGACATGATAGTCATGCCAAGGTAAAGGGTAAGGATACTTTAAAAGATTAGGAAGAGGATATAGTAGTTATTGACTATAGATTTACTATTACATATATGGGAAAGAGGGACATAAATTATTAGAGAATTTATAAACATGTAATGTAGGATGAAAATGAAAATGTAATTTAATCAACTTTCCCTTATACTATTTTTTTTGGGTGGAAATCAAAAATGTAATTTAATCAATTTTTCATTAGACCAACATTTTTGGGTTGATTTCACTAGACTAATTTTTGCTACATGTTAATGATGTATGAATCATTTGTATTTGTATATCTATGTTAACAGTTTCACCAACCACAACTTCTTTGCTGGGTGGAGTCCTCATAGTAGCTCCCATGAGGAGTGGGATCTGACAACTTAGGTAAAGAGTGATACTTAATTGAGTCTAATTGGAATTAATAATAACAATTGTGTACTAATAATAATATGGCTATGTACAAAAATAAAAAATAATATAGTCATGTATAAATTAAATAAAAAATAAATGGTTGTCTAAAAATGTCCAAAATACGGAAAATTCACTTATGAAAGACTATGTAATTTTTTGTACAAAACTTACAATGAAGTACTTTTATTTTAATTTTTAACAATTAATTTGATTTTCAATTTGGTTATTGAGAAATTTTGATATAAAAAGATATTTTAAAATAGAAAATATGTATCATTGTTAACTATAAAGAAATGATCAGATTCAATGGTCATTTTGTATTTTTTCTTATGATAAATATGTGAAATTTTTAACATAATTGTGTTACTGAAGGGTAAGCTTTCACTCAAAACTTCATTGGTGAATGGTTAATTTATTATCAAAGCATCACTTGTGAAGGGTAAAATTTTAAACATAGTGTTCTTTGATGGGTAGTATGAAGATGATGACTATGATGACCTATTTGAGTCTGTCGAGATGTTTTCACAAGCACAACACCTAGCTACATTGAAAATTAATCCAGAAAAGCTAGCGCAATTCAAAGAATATAGGGAAAAAAGACTGTAGAATATCCCTTTGGATCTGTTGAGTCTTTCTCAACCGATTTCCCAAGAAGAGAAGAATTCAGGACAAGACTCAGAGTAGGTTTCTAAAGACATTGAAGTGGAAGATAAATCAACATAAATACATATTGATAAAACACCCTTCAATAATGAACTGGATGCAGCTTGGAAACAATTTGATTAGCAGTTAAAAGGATAGCAAGGGGCAGAGAATACTGAGCTGGAGAAAATAGTCAGCACACCCAAAAATAATGGACATAGCTCATTTACTGATAGGGCTTCTGATAAAGCTATAAGTATAGATGAAATTGAAATCATCCAGGAATTCCCTTCATCTGAAATTGTCCTTAACGTGGAAGAAATCCCTCCTCTCGACGTCTTTTACAGTCCCAAACATGGGGCTGTGGTGAAAAGACAAAGGAAAAGGAGAAGAACGAAGCAATCATCAATAATCATTCCCAGTGATATACCAATGGACATTGTGTGGAAGGATACACAAACTGATCCTTCAGAGAATTTAACAAAGTCGTCATAGTTTGCAGGTGCTTATGCACCTGCCATGATTGATAAAGCGGCAGAAGTTCGACAACTGCTTAGGGAAAGAAAGAAAGAATTCAACAGTTGGAACATCAGTTGATAGAGGAAAAGCAAAGTATTGATCAACAAGTGAAGACACAATTGTCTCAACTTTAGTAGAGCTTTGATCGATTAAAGCTCCAACATCCGGCAGAGATCAATACTAAGGATACTCAAATCCGACAGCTCCAGTTTTTCACTTGATCAGCTGAAGGAAAATCCTAAAGTGGAAGACTTTACAAAGGAAGAATTGGAGCTAAACACCTTGTTATCGCAACAACAAGCTATATTCTATCAGAATTTATCTATCATCGATCCACTATGTGTCAAAAGTGATTCACTGATGAATCAATCATCCAACCTGAGGGTGAATTTCAATGACATTGATGATAAAATCTCAGGATTTATAACATGGCAGGATATGCCAGAAGGTAAAGCAGCAGACCTTCCTAGAATAGAGGAATCTCACAAGGAAATCCTCTTTATTGATTGGGACATTCAGTTGAAATAGGCAGAAAGAGCAGCCTCTAGGGCAAACGATGCTACCAATAACATAATTGAAACTACATATGATAACCTACATAATGGCAACTTGATTCAAGACTGCCCACTTGGTAATCTTCCTGATATTGAAGTTCTGGAAAGGCAATGGTAGGAAATTTCAAAGGCAAAGGAATAAGCAATTAAAAAGTTGACAAAAATTCTTGGGAGATGTACTGGAAATATCTTGTGAAGCTACACAGTCAGTGGCTAATGCTCCATTGCCTTGCTGACTCATCCACTCATATGCTTCATGTGCTTTCAGATGCAGTGTACACTGGACAACTACACATGATGACAGGTCAACCCCCTAAATTTAAGCCAATGTTATGTATTTACAAGCTCAGGCAGCGAATGTAAGAATATACACAATTACATTCATGGGCTCTTCATTTCAACTTCTATTTTTTCCCTATTGTCTCTTATTTTAAGGAGAGTTGTTTCGACCTCCTCAACACTTTTTATGTATTGTTTATTTTTATATTTTATTTTTGTTATATAAACCCTTTCATGTCTACAAAGAAAGGGTCCCCAAATTTTATAAGAAAAGGCTTTGGAAGCTTGCACTTATGTACTTTCAATCTTATCTTAGTAGAATGACTGGATCAAGCTCCTGAAGTTTTGTAGAGAAGGCTTTGAGAGCTTGCACTTTCGTATTCTTGAAACCATCTTAATGAGAAAAACTAGACCATAACTATTTCTTTCATGAGTAGAGTAACATACATCGGGTACTTTTATCATTGTATTTCTGTTTTGTTTATGAATTGATATTCATTCATCTTTATATTGTTTATTATATGTATCTTTTCTAATGAAATTCTGCATTAATTCATTTCTGAACATGCTAGAATTTTCATCTTTAATACATATATAAGTGATTTGTTAATGTTATTTGATTGTGATACGAGTTTCATCAATTATTTTGATTAACTATTTAATCAAAATAATTATCTTAAATTCTTTTAATTTTTGCAAGTGTTTGATTAATCTTTATTATCATGCACTAAGGACAATTATTTTAGATCTCATAAACATAAGTAACCTCGGGGAATATATAGATTAATACATGTATTTTAATTTATAATCACTTCCATTTATCACCTAGATTCGGTTATAAGAACTCTACATCCATTCTATCACATTTTATTGGGAAACTGGTCCCATTATATCCAAACGGAGCCACTATTCCAAACAAAAAAGGGACAATATTCAAGTCCCCGACCAGGTGGTTATCTCCAATGTTGTTGCACTGATTTTAGAGGCATCAACATAACATGTGCTTGATTTGCATAAAGTTTAAGAGAGCCAGGCCTTGGAATGCATTGGAAAGCAAAGTGAAAAAAAGTCTAAGCCATTAAAAAATTCCTTATGATTAAAAGGAAAAATACTTCGGGGATTAAAAGAGAAATCTCAAGAAATTTCACCTAAGAACAAAGCATAAAGAAAAATTTAACAGATAAATGAGGTTAACATCACAAGATGAAGTAATTATAACAATATCAAAAGAACTTTAAGTTGAAATCCTCATAATAATGAAACTTTTTCGTTGATTTACATAAAATTTAACAAAATCATACCACTAAATCACTAGAAAGCAGAGCAGAGAAAGCCTAGACAAATGAAATAAATCCTTTTCCCCAACTAAAAGATAAAATATGAAACACCAGGATGGTATCGAGATGTAGTGTAAGGTTAGTTCTCTGTCTGACTACAGGATCTAGCTCAACTCTGACAACATTAGCCAGAACACTTCAAATCTATTAGTTATGTCCATGGCTTTGCCAGGGCAACGACAAGCACAACGACACAAGGAAGGACATGATAACAATGGTAGTGTGCATGAGTGGCCAAGAGATGGGCCCACAAATTTATTTATAGCAAATTAATTACATTATATAAGGCTTGCATAATTTGACACATTCACATGGTTCTCAATGATATTAATATCCTTGGCACGTTCTAACATTGTAAACACTTGTCCATCTTTATACATCGCCTAACTATGCAAAGCCTCCCTTTTTTTAAAAGAACAAATAAAACAATGGTAGGAAATGTTGTGGGTGTACATGGTGAATTCAGGTCTCCCAGTGAGTGATCGTGAACAAGAAAACAAGTTCAAAATCTATTACATTATGGGAAGATGATTTTATTATGTATTACATTCTCGAAAAACGAGTTTATTATGTTTTATATTGATTCCCTTCATGAATTCCTTTAGGCGGAAGCACTAAAGTGCTACATAACTCACATACCTAGTGGGATATTCATTTTAGCCCTGCCAGCTATAGGGTGCATGATTTTTCAGCATTCGCTGTCGAAAGCATATAAATGAGGTGAGGTTGTTGAAGGTATATAATTGTTGCAAGGGTATTTATAAAGGCTTGCGCGTTACCCACTTCATGGATTAGATTTTAGTTCTCTTTATTAGTTGTGGTCTGGTTGTTACATGTTCATTAGAAGTAAGTTTAATGTTGTTTATTCGGATGGTTTGTAATTGTTGCAAAAATATTCAAATTCTTTGCTAATATGAATTACAATGTCAAAAGTGTATTCATAGCTAGAATACAATGTTGTTTATAGGCCTTGAAATGAACTGCAAAATGTTTTTTCCGGCGAAAAGACAAATTTTATAGCATTTTTTAAGCAAATTATATTTTCTTGACGGTTTTGTTAAGAAAATCACAATTTCTTTACGGGTTTCTCAAATTTCACAATTTTAAATCTAAGGTTTTCAAATCTCTTTTTTCCACATACTACAAGGTCAAGCTCACACAATGTTTTGAAACCTACTCAATGGTTATTCGGTATCAATAAAAACCTTCGTTTGAGCTATCGATGTGCAAAATCCTCCTCATCTTCACCCTCGTAACAATCCAGTAAATAGAGAAGTCCTATATGGCGGTGATAGTAATCAATACTACGTGACGGCTAGTACGCACATCTCATTTTGACTTTCACTCTTTGAATCAGTGAACACGTATTTCTTTCTAGGTGGGTAAGCCAGACTAGCTGAATGAGGCATGAGCTATTGAGTTAGATTAGGATACCCTCCTTATAGTTTAGTAAGTCGATGGAAAAATAAGTTAGTTTGAATGGATTAGTTCTATAAGGTCAGCGCTTAACAGGCTTAGTGTTTGGATTAATATAAATATTCATCTCTCTAAGATGCCCTTTGATTCCTTTCAATTCTGTGAAATTCTACAAAACAAGACATGTATTTTTTAATTCACACTTATTACAGTGTTGTTTATGGGTCTGAAACAAACTGGAAAACATTTTGTTAAGTGAAAAGACAAATTAAATTACATTACATTTTTAAGCAAATTATATTTTCTTCATCAGTTTGCTGGCCAAATTACATTTTCTTGTCGTGTTTCTCAAATCTCACAATTTTTAATCTAAGGGTTTCCAAATCTCTATTTTTCCACTTAATGTTCTCACTAATCTAATGAATTGAACTGACTATTTTTTATGAGTTGTTTAAGTCTTCATCTTGCAGATTAAAAACAGTAAAGAAACCTTACTTGCGAAGTGGAGAACTTTGGAATTCATTCAGTAATATTTTGAAATATTTTCAAAATGCAGAATAAAACTAAGTTCAATCTTTTGAACTGCAAAACCAATAAATCATAATTCTATTCCATACACATTAATTCAAGTAAATTGGAAGAACACTTTTTGAATTTAGAAGATATATTTAATACTGAAACTTCAGATTTGTAACAAATAAATTTCAACTTTTGCATAAAACTGTCTTGCACATTGTCCTATGTTGTCAATGTCGTGGCTTATCAATGTTCCACAGTTGGTTTTTCCAGACTTCATACTTCCATGATAGGAAAGGAACCAGACAAAGCTTCTTTCTTGAAACAAATTCTATATAGAGGATTTTTCATTTGGGTTTTTCTTGCAGCATAAGATTTCATTTAGATTTTTTGAAGCGTACTTGACTTTTAGACGTGAGCCACATCCATGAGCTTCAACAATAGCCTTCCTTGCAATAGCCTTCTGTCTTATTTAACTGCTTTTGTCTCCTTTACCAACAAGTCTCTTAACATGCCCATCTCTCCTTTACCAGCACCATCATGTCTCTTACCATGCCCATCTCTCCTTTACCAGCACCAACATGTCTCTTACCATGCCCATCTTAGTTATACATTAAATATGCCACTGGTACACACGTGGAGGACTGTCGAGAAGTCTCCAACATATGGAATCAATGGCATATGATACCAACAACTGGATTTTGTGCACAAAAAAACTTTGGGTGCAGTGCTGAAAAACTTTGGTTATAAAAAACCTTGAATAAAAAAAAACTTTGCCACAGACTTAAAATCAGTTGTCATGACTTACAATGAGTTGTCACAGCATGCAAACTGGATTTTTGGATAAAATAAAGTGTCACAACATTCTTACATTTATTACATTGGGATTCATGAAGTGTGCAATAAGAGGTCCATTTTTTTATATCCAAAAACTTTCATTTAAATTTAGATGGATGAAAATTGAACTATAAAAATTTAGTTAAGTGCTGATAAACCAAAAAGAAAATTGGTCAACGAATGAATTAATGTGCCATCAATGATCTAGTGACCACTATAGTCCATGATGGCCCATTAATTCATTAGTTGTCCAATTTTTTTGGCTTTATCAGCATTTAGCCAAAGTTTTATAGTGCAATTTTTATCCATGTAAATTTTAACGAAAGTTTTTGGATATAAAAAAATCGACCTCTTATTGCACGCATAGAGAATCCAAATGTAAGAATGGTGTGACAATTTATTTTATCCGAAGTCCAGTTTGCAGAATGTGGTGACAAATTATTTTATCCAAAGTCCAGTTTGCATGTTGTGACAACTGATTTTAAGTTTGAGGAAAAGATTTTTTGGTATCCAAAAGTTTTTTATAACCAAAGTTTTTTTAGCATTGCACCCAAAGTTTTTTCGTGCACAACAACTAGTTGTTGGTGTCAGAATTCCATATGTTGGAGACTTCTCAACAATCCTCCATGTGTGTACAAGTGGCATCTTTCGTGTATAACTGTGATGGGCATGGTGAAAAACATGCTAGTGCTGTTAAAGGAGAGATGAGCATGGTAAGAGACATGATGGTGCTGGTAAAGTAGAGATGGGCATGCTAAGAGGCCTGCTGGTAAAGGAGACAAAAGCAGGTAAATGAGGCAGAAGGTTATTGCAGGGAAGGTTATCGCTGAAGCTCACGAACGTCACTCACATTCGAAGTTAGGTACGCTTCAAAAAATCTAAATGCAATCTTATGCTACAAAAAAAACCAAAATGCAAGACTATTAAGTGAGAAAAACCCTCTGTATAGAAGTCGTTTCAAGAAAGAAGCTATGTCTGTTCCTTTCCTATCCTGGAAGTCTGAAGTCTAAAAAACCCAATTGTGGAACATTCTTAGCCACGACATTGACAATATAGGGCAATGTGCAAGATAGTTTGCTGTCGAAGTTGAAATTTATTTGTTACAAATCTGAAGTTTCAATATTCAATATATCTTCTAAATTCAAAAAGTGTTGAATATATTTTCTTTCCAATTCACTTAAATTGATGTGTATGGAATATAATTATGATGTAATGTTTTTTGCAGTTCAAAAAATTGAACTTATTTTGATTATACATTTTAAAAATATTTCAAAATCTTACTGAGTGAATGCCAGAGTTCTCCGCTTCGCAAGTAAGGTTTCTTTCCTGTTTTTAGTCTGTAAGACGTAGACTTAAACAATTCATAAAATAAATAGTCATCTCAATTAATTAGATTAGTGAGAACATTAAGAAACCCTTAGATTTAAAATTGTGAGATTCGAGAAACCCCATAATAAAATGTAATTTGGCCAACGAATTGATGAAGAAAATATAATTTGCTTAAAAATGTAATGTAATTTAATTTGTCTTTTCGCCTAACAAAACGTTATGCATTTCGTTTTAGACCCATAAACAACAATGTAGTCAGTGGGACTTAAACAATACATGTCTTTTGTTCATTAGATCAACAAGAACATTTATGTGGAAAAAAGAGATTTTAAAACCCTTACATTTAAAATTTTGAGAATTGAGAAACCCATAAAGAAATAATGATCTGCTTAACAAACCCATCTAGAAATTTTGATTTGCTTAACAAATCCATCTAGAAAATATAATTTGCTTAAAAAATGTTATGGAATTTGTCTTTTCGCCAAAACAAACATTTAGCAGTTCATTTCAGGTCCTATAAACAACATTGTATTCTAGCTATGAATACACTTATGACATTGTAATTCATATTAGCAAAGAATTTGAATATTTTTGCAATAATTATAGACCATCAATATTTTTGAATAAACAACATCAAAAATTACTTCTAATGAACACGTAACAACCATACCACAACTAGTAAAGAGAGCTAGAATCTAATCGATGAAGTGAGGAGGTGGTCAAGCCTTTATAAATACCCCCTGCAACAATAAGACACCTTCAGTAACCTCACCTCATTTATACACTTTCGACGACGAATGTTGAAAAATCATGTACCCTCTGGTTGGCGGGGCTAAAATGAATATCCCGTCAGGTAGGTGAGTTATGTAGCGCTTTAGTGCTTTCGCCTAAAGGAAGTCATGAATAGACTCAGGATAAAACATAATAAACTCATCTTACTAGAATGTAATAGATTTTTAACTGGTTTTCCTATTCACTATCACTCACTGGAAGATCTGATTTCACCATGTACACCCACTTAGTACCAATAAATGCCAAGAACAAGGCTCATACGCAGTTGGGTCGATCAATAAAGGCTAGCTGAAAAAAACTCTCACTCATAATGACATAAGGAATTATTATGGGTAGCGGACAAGCAGAGGAACAAATGCACTAGTAGTGCTAATGACCCATAAAGAATAAGCTTTTGGACGTTTCTCCTATACAATCAAGTGCGCCAGTTTTCAGGAGTTCCGCATAGCGAAGTGTGTCATTCAAGTTCTTTATTGTAACACCACCTCACTGAATAAAATCCCTTCCAATTGCAAATCCAATTGAACAAGTTGGAGAAAAAGGTTGGTTGGGATCGATCTGTATGGTTGTGCTACGTTCTCTCTCTTCTGAATCCGCATGAAGACCAGGTATGGGTATGACCTCCTTACCTCACCAATGCTGCTAACTCATTCCATTTAATGCGGGTTTTGCCTCACGCTCAGTCCCATCAAGATCCACCCATTGATCCCAAGCTAGATGATCTAACAATCCTTTCCTTCCATCCCATCTAATCGAGGTTGTGCATAGTCAGGCGATGTATAAAGAAGGACAAGTGTTTACAATGTTAGAACGTGTCAAGGATATAAATACCGTTGAGAACCACGTCAACACGTCAAATTATGTGAGTCTCTTATAATGTAATTAATTTGCTATAAATAAATTTGTGGGCCCATCTCTTGGCCACACAACCACACCATTGATATCATGTCCTTCCCTGTGTCGCCATGCTTGTCGCTGCCCTAGCAGAGCCAAGGACATAGCTAATAGATTTGATGTGTTCTGGCTAATGTTATCTTAGCCCAACTAGATGCTATAGTCAAATAAAGAACTAACCCTACACTACATTTCGATACCGTCCCGGTGTTTCAGGTTTGACCTTCTTAGTTGGGAAAAAGGATTTATTTCATTTATTTAGGCTTTCTCTACTCTGCTTTCTAGTGATTACCGTGGTATGATTCTGTTAAACTTTATGTAAATTAATGAAAAAGTTTTAGAATTACAAGGATTTCAGCTGAAAGTTCATGCAAGACTATAGCGATCACTAGATCGTTGACGGCCCATTAATTCATTAGTTGACCAATTTCTTTTGGCTTTATCAACGTTTAACCAAAGTTTTACAGTGCAATTTTCATCCATCTAAATTTAACGAAAGTTTTTGGATATAAAAAAATCGACCTCTTATTGCACGCTTAGCGAATCCCAATGTAAGAATGTTGTGACAATTTATTTTATCCCACCTCCATTTTTTAGTAGATTTTCTCACTCCTCAAAGTAGTCCATCAACTATCTTTGCATGCGGAAAATCACAACCACCATTGTTGCATTCTTCTTAACTATATCTAACTCAAAATTAACGTGTGTTTACCAATAGGTAGGATTGAGTTGTTGGTTGTTGGAGTTTTGTTGAGAGATTTTCTCAACATTCTCCTTGTTTGGAATTTGTTGGAATCATGAGCACTATTTATGTGGGTTGTAATTTGGCTTTGTGAACAATATACGAATTGATTTGTGAGTAATTTATGCACCATGTCTGTTTTACCAAGTGTTTTATTAGTATGAAAGCTTGTATGAACTTAACTCCCTAAGTCAGCGCCCAAACAGATGGAAGAGATGTGAGGGATTCCAAATTCTATGTACATAAGTAGGACAACGTGTAACGTTATATTAATTTAGAGTGTGAGAGTCTGCGTGAAGATTGGAGTTTTTGTTTTTTTTGTGTGTAATCGGATTGCAGACAATGGAAAATTTTTGGACCTCCTAACTATTTTAACCAGGGCGTCGAGGCATCAAGGAGAGCTTCTTTTACATTGTTGATATGTTGAGATTGCCTGTGTGCTTGCTTTGAGCAGTGAGCGCTGTGTGGAGCCTTTGAACTATTGCGTTGAACCTTGAACCTACTACGTTGAGGGCTTTGTGGAGTCTTCAACGACTATGTTGAGCCGTGGATAAGGAAACATCAAATGACTGGGCTGTGAGTTTCACAACGTTGTGGACGAGCTCACTTGTGGTGTGGGAGAAGAAATTTGACATGGTGGATAGCCTAGCGTTGCACTCTCCGTGGTTCAACTGCCAGTGGGCATTGGATCTCATGGGGACGGAGTGGCTGTTGACTGATAGCTTGTAGAATAGCTATAAGAAAACTTCATATGACGAGGTGCTAAGGCATTGATAGCACTACCATTGTTTGTCGTGGAGACTGCAAGATCCGTAAAAATGTGAGCAGTATCGTTGAGGTCCAACATAGTGTCCTGTTGCTGCGATGATTGCTCGAAGAATGTCAAGCCTCAATGGATGCTGAGAAGGGTATTCGTACGAGAAGAAAGACCATGTTGTTTTCATTATAATTTTCCTGCAAGTTTGGGTTTGTCGATTTAATTTTTTAACACAATGCAATGAAACTAGAGCTACGCAGAGTGAAAGTAGCTGTCATCTGAAACACTCTTACCTAGGGCTGATTGTATAGATCATTAATTAAGAAGTTTGGCTCTAAAGCGGGTGGACGTTTTTCGTCTACATTTCGGCTCAATTCTTTTTGAAAGGGCGGAGGAGCTCATAGATCCCTGCGACTAACGGTGAAGCTATGGTATCTTCATGCTCGAAACGAGGAGATTTAATTCACGGGAGGCTATGCGCAATCATTCCATGCTGGACTGTCTGTCACTCATCTCATGTGTAAGATATCTCCATTGTGCACAGGAGGAGATCATTAAAAGATACTTCTGTGACATTTCTTGAGTATTCTATTTTAAAGTATGTATTAGTGTTGTATTTGAGTTTGTAAAATTTGTATTATGAAAGAACTAACAAAGAAACATAGCATTAATTAGTGGTTATCTATGTTTTTTTGGTGTTGAGCAAACATATTGCTAATTTGATTATGTGAATCTATTATTCGTTGATGGGGCTTCAAGAGCGTTGTGGTTAGAGCTTCAAGGGCATCATTTACACGTCACTTTATGAAATCTATGTGTAGAATAGTCAATTGCATAATTGATTGTTAGATACAATATCAAGATTGTTCTTCGGGAGATTGAGAAGCATCGTTATATAAAGTTCATCAAAGATGGTTAGAGGCGGTTATGTCTTAAATGAGTTGAATGGGAAGCTCAAATATTGTGGTGGTGAAAGAGCATTGTCTGGAGACTTCAAAATCAGAATATGTGCCTAGGAAGACCAGACAAATGTGACATGTGAATTGTAATTTGTCATTTCTGTATTAATATTTGTAATGATATAATGTACGCATTAAAGGGGGGACTTGGAATAATTCTTATATTAGTATATAGGTAGGATTGAGTAGTTGGGTGTTGGGGTTTTGTTGAGAGATTTTCTCAACATTTGCCTTGTTTGAAATCTGTTGGATTTCATGAACACTATTTATGTGGCTTGTAATTTGGCTTTGTGAGCAATATACAAATTGATTTGTGAGTACTGTGTGCACCATGTTTGCTTTTCCAATTGTTTTGTGAATAAGACTTTTTTTCCACCACATAGTGCAAAACACTATCTACCTTAGAGATTTTGAAAGCAAACTGAAAGCTAGAATTGCTTGACTAGTAAGAACTTTTGTTGGAAATAATCTTGCTATGGAAATCAACATTCCATTAGAAATCCTGCCAGGGAATTGGACAATGCACTTAAAGTTGGAGAATTGTAGCTATAATTGCCATTGTATGAGTGCTTGTCAGTCAAAAAGATGCTCCTCGTAGGATATTCTCAAAAACATGCAACATTTAGCTATAGAATGCTGACTTCTCCCCCATGCTTTTATGTTCCTGCTAAATTTCTTGTCATTTAGTTTGGTAGGATTCTTCTCCAATTTAAAGTTCTCGTCAAAACAACTAAATCCTTTGGATCTCTATTTAAATTTATGTCAGAGCGCCCAATTCCTTCGGATCCACATTATCAACAAGAAGAAGTTGGTTGCAAAGTCTTCAATGTGTGTTATATAATTAACCAGTCTCCTAATCAATAGGTTTCAACGCGTACAATTGTTTTCAAAAGTAGATAAAAAAAATATAATATTGTTAACCTCTAAAAGTGCAATAAAGAATCACAATGTTGATTAACGGGATTTAAAAAGCATAACATAAATATACAGTGGGAGTGCGAAAAAAACTTCTAATATGAGTCAGCTAGAGGACACTCGATTTATTTAAGGTCTTATACGAATACTATATTGTGATTTATATAGCATGTTAAATTTTCCAATTCCTGAATGAGGAATGATATGATAACTCACAATAGATTTGAATTTATACTGTGCATCATCAGCACGTCTCAAAGATTTCCAAAGCCATGTTAATAGGACCACACCTCCTTACCATTTATGATCTTCCACAAAGGCCATTTGCTTCACAGAAACGTTCTTTATGCAAAATCTCCCAATGGAATAGTTGCCACCATAAAATATCCAAATGGAATAGTTTCCACCATATCATGTGATGTTGGGTAAGGGAGTGCTTGGTTTCATTGAAGAATATCCACACAACACGAAATTCACATAGAATCTATACAACATTCTAAAAATGGAGCTATCACTACTCTAACATCCAATATCGATGACAATTTTAAAAATAGAACTTCCACTACTCTAACATCCAATATTGATCACAATTTTGATAATTTAGGTTTCTCCAATCATGTTAATCAGAGTATCTCTAGGAGCAAAATAAATTCTAAAAAGAAAGTTACCACTACTCTAACATTCAATATCAATGACAATTTTAAAAATATAAATTCCGCTACTCTAACATCTAATATTGATAATGGCTCTCATAATTCAGGATTCTCCAATTAAAACTAATATAGTTATGAATCATAGTATCTCTATGATCAAAATAGATTGTTGGAAAAGGAAGGAGTGTTTAATATGTACTGGTCAATTTGCCGCTACATAACTCTTTAATACATGCTTCACAACTTGATAATAACACCCAAACTTTTACTCTATTATACTCTATTACTAGTGTATGTTGCAAGATACACAACCTCTTCAATAAGGTATGATGTGCCTATGATTTTGTTAATCATAACAATTCTAGTTTGATGATAATATAATCAAATTAGAGCTTTCAAACTTGTGCTTGTGATTAGTCTCTCAAACTTTTACATGTGGACATGTTCTTTAACCAAAGGACATGACAAAGGTCTTTGAAAAGGTACCCAATCCATTTTTTTTTTAATCAAAAACATGGTACTGGCAAAGAAACATTGATATTTTAGTAAGATTTCATTTTGATCACTTGCATTCAAATTTATTTACCAATATTATTCACTCCAAAATACTAACAAACCTAAATATATCTTAATCTTAGATCTATTAAACATCAAGATAATTCATGAAAATACTCAATTTAAAATACTAAGAATACAACAAACATCAAGACCATTCACGAAATAGTCAATTTAAAATACTGGAAATCTAATGGAAAAATAATTGTATCAACTTTTAAATGCTAAAACTCTGGTCAATCATGGATAAGATTGGAAACTCATAAACTTCTTTTATGTTTTCAATTTCCTTATCTATTTTAGATGATATAAAGTATGCTATTAGCTATATGCTAAAATGATATATCATCCTTCACTCGGACTCTTTAGAATATTTCTACAAAACAGTTTCAATAATAGATATAAAGTATGCTATTAGCTATATGCTAAAATGATATATTATCCTTTACTTGGACTCTTTAGAATATTTCTACAAAAGTTTCAATGATAGTTCCGATAGATTTAAGGTACTCTTTAAAATATTTCTACAAAATAGTTTCAATGATAGTTCCGGTAGTTTACTTTAAAAATGAAGTCATGCACACAAAGATAATTAATGCATTAGAGATTCACATTATAAGTAGGAAATATTTGAGGTATGAAAGTATGGTATGGATTTGATGCATAAGTAAGTGTTGCAATAGAATGTATTCTCTCATTGACAAGCAGAGAAGAAAGCACTCTTTCGTTTCATGCATAGGTAATTCATGTTAGGTTGAGTCCATGTATAAAAAAACACTCTATAATAGAAATTGTAATATAACTTTGCAGATAGTAAAAACTTGAAATATAGAACAAATTTTTTGTTTATGCATTAGTCTTAAAAGGAAATGAAATTTACTAATTTATTGAAAGATATAAAAGTTATATGTTTTCCTTGTATTTGTAATAACAATAATGTTCTAAAGATAGGGCATGATAGAATTTGTGAACTATGACTACCTAAAGCTAAAGCTCTTATAGTAAAGTGTGTCAATTGACTTTTCTTTAAATTCACTAGTAGCATCAATTTTATGTTGGTTATGATAGGCTTTTCCAGCCCTAATTGTAAAGAGTTATATAAAAAAATTGAACAACCATAGTTATATTCATCAATTAGAATGATATTTTCTTCAATAATTTCTAGAATTAAAAAATATTTCTATAGTCATTGGAAAGAAATACAAAAATCCTTATGTATTTAATACTAGAAGATTGTGATGCATTCAATTATAAATGTAAAGTACATTGAATATAATTATTTTTAAAGATAGAATAAGAAATGTTATAATCATAAAGACATTTCCAAAACACCATTGACAATGGATCTAACTTTATTGTTCACATTTCCATACAATCAACAACAAATATTTATGTACAAACAAGGAAAGGGAAATAAGGCTCAAATTACTTCATAGTTTAGTTACGTAACTACCACTTTGTTACAATAGACTAAGACGAGGAAGAATTTTGGCCTTCAAAAATGTTGTTCACAGTAGTACTTGTACTACCCAACAAATGTGTTAGATTTGGTTGGAATTTGGGAATGGAAGTAGTGCTCAAAAATGCATCTCTGATGTTTTGCAGTGTGTCTAGAATGCCCATCATAGTAGGCCGTCCTTGAGGAGATTCATTTGTGTAAAGCAAGCCCACATTTATGGGTGAATTGATACAATTGATATCTTTATCTTCTTCATTACATCTATTAGTGCTCCTCAATAAACCCATGTCCACCACTTCTTGTACTCGGTTTGGAAAACTACTACCCACCCATTTTTGCAAATTCATTCCTTCCACAAACATGTGGTGGGTGGGATTCTTTCTAGTGAGAATTTCCAATAGCACTATTCCATAGCTATAAACATCACCTTTTGTTGTAACTTGCCCTCCCACTCCATATTCTGCATTCATAGATCCTCATCTTAAATTTTTTAATTCAAAATGTTAAGTAAACGTAAGAAAATCATAACATTGTTTAAGATGGAATATAGTTTAAATAATACCTGGAGGAATGTACCCTGTAGATCCTTTGAGTGCATTTGTGGAAGTGAGAGCTCCACCTTCATTATTTGGAAAACATATAATAGCAATGTCAAAGTCTATTAAATATGCAGTCATATCTTCACCCAACAACACGTTGTTGGGTTTCAAATCACAGTGAATCACTTGTATAAAACAATGGTGATGGAGATATGTCATGCCTTGGGCAATGTCTATTGCTATATTCAGCCTTTGAATCAAATTCAAACCACTTTGTTCTCCATCATCAGGATATAACCACTTTTCTAGGCTTCCATTTGGCATTAATGGAAATATCAAAGCTTTAATTTGGAGATTTGAATAACATGTTAGGACCCGAATCAAATTTCGGTGTCTAACTTTACCCAAAAATTTGCACTCTCTATCAAAACTCTTTTGAGCCCCTTCATTTTGTAGATTGAGAATCTTGACAGCGACCATTCTACCATCATTCAAAACCCCTTTGTACACTTTGCCAAAACTACCAACTCCTAACAAGTTGGCATCACAAAATTCATTTGTTGCGATGACAAGTTCTGCATAGGAGATTCTTCCATGCCCCACATTTAATGATGGATCACTCTCTCTCTGAATATGTCTCTTGCAATTTCATCTCCACAAGATTTCAAGAAACAAACACAATACGAAAAATGCTACAACAAAAACAAGTGTGATAACTCTTTTTAGATTTAGAACACTTTCATGTTTATGAGCATAGCATGGTGGTAGATTTATCCAAGGTCCACATAGACCAAGATTTCCCATAAATGTTGTGGCACCAATCTTTTTGAAAACTCCCTCTTTAGGGACTTCTCCTAACAACTTGTTAAAAGAAAAATTCAAGTGATGGAGCATTGTGAGATTTTCTAGTGATATGGGTATTCCACCTGACAAATTGTTGGATGAGAGATCTAGGTCATGAAGGCTTAGAAGTTTGTTTAGGGATAGTGGAATTGGACCTTCAAGTGCATTGCAAGAAAGATTCAGATATTCTCCTTCTTGGCAACTTCCAAGTGCACTTGGAATGTAGCCAGTTAATTGATTTGCAGAAATATCTATAGCTTGAAGCTTATTGAACTTTCCTAGTTCTAAAGGTACATAGCCATGTAATAAATTGTTTGACAAGTTGAAATAGAAAGCTAAATTTGTAAGGCTTGCAACCTCTGGAGGTATGTGACCACTAAGCTTGTTGTATGATAAATATAGCAGTAGTAAGTTCACACATTTCCCTAAATTTGTAGGTATATTTCCTGATAATTGGTTATGGTTAAGATCTAAATATCTTAGTTGCTGGAGGTTAGCCATAACATCAGGGATTCTTCTAGAGATATTATTTCTATAGAGAGATAAGAGCCCTAAGCTTTCTAGCTGCCCAATTTCCATAGGAATGTTTCCTTGTAAATGATTGAAATCCATATATAACCTCTCCAACTTTTGAAGCATATTAAGTAAAGAAGGGATTAACCTTGTAAAAGAATTACCTTCTAAACTAAGAAATGTTAAATTAGTTAGGTTTCCAATTTGTGCAGGTATTCCTCCTACGAATTCATTGAAACTCAAGTTTAAGAAGTTGAGTTTTGTAGAGAGGTGGCCAATAGAAAATGGAAATTGTCCCATGAGATTATTCAATGATAAGTCTAAACCTCGTAGATTGGAACAGTTGGTAAGAGAAGTTAGAATGGGGCATCTGGTGGTGGTGCTGCCGCTAATCAGGTGATTGCCACCTAAGTAAAGCGTCTGAAGATCTGTCAATTTACCCAACTCCAGGGGCACTATTCCATTGAGCTGGTTACTTGACAAGTCAAAGTGTTGAAACTTCGCGCAGTTGAAGAGGGAAGAAGGAATGCTGCCACTCAGCTGATTAAAAGATAGATAGAGTTCCTTAAACTGAGTGGTCTTCTTGCTACAGAACTTCGACAGAATGTGGCAAACTAACTGGTTAAGAGTTAAATCCAATGCTTCAGTATTGGTGTAGTTAGACAACAAAGATGGAATGCGTCCCGTGAGATGGTTAAATCCCAGATTAAGAGTGCTAAGCTGGCTTAGCATACCCAATTCGGAAGGAACACTGCCGTGAAGGTTGTTGCTAACGAATTCTAAGTACTGCAAAGAGGATATGTTTTCCAAGCAGTCGAGGATTGTTCCCATCAAATTGTTACTACAACATGGTTATTAACTTGGGGAGAACACATAGTTTTGAGGGAATGTTTCCTGTGAGATTGTTAGGTCCCAGTTCAAGAAATCTAAGCTGGCTTAGAAAACCCAATTCAGAAGGAACACTGCCATGAAGGTTGTTCTCCCCCAAAGATATGTCCTGCAAAGAGGATATGTTTCCCAAGAAGTGGGGGATTATTCCCATCAAATTGTTGACTCCCAAGTACATGGTTATTAGCTTGGGGAGAACACAGTTCTGGGGGAATGTTTCCCGTGAGATTGTTATAGGACAGAGTCAATTCTTCAATATTGGTGTAGTTAGACAACGAAGATGGAATGTGTCCCGTGAGATGCTTAGATCCTAGTTCAAGAAATCTAAGCTGGCTTAGCAAACCCAATTCGGAAGGAACACTGCCGTGAAGGTTGTTCTCCGTGAAAGATATGTCCTGCAAAGAGGATATGTTTCCCAAGCAGTCCGGGATTGTTCCCATCAAATTGTTAACTGCCAAGTACATGGTTATTAACTTGGGAAGAACAAATAGTTCTGGGGGAATGTTTCCTGTGAGATTGTTATAGGATAAAGACAATTCTTCAATATTGGTGTGGTTAGACAACGAAGATGGAATGCATCCCGTGAGACGGTTAGATCCCAGTTCAAGAAATCTAAGATGGCTTAGCAAACCCAATTTGGAAGGAACACTGCCGTGAAGGTCATTGTACTGCAATTCTAAGTACTGCAAAGAGGATATGTTTCCCAAGCAGTACGGGATTGTTCCCATCAAATTGTTAACTACCAAGTTCATGAATACTAGCTTGGGGAGTGTTAGCACTCGCCTCTACCTCAGGCTGAGGAAGGAAAAACTCGAGGCCACATCAAACCACGCTCAGCCTCGTAGCTAGACATACGAGGACATGAGAGGGCTCTCTCCGGGTCTATCTTGGCAAAAGGTTTTCAAAATGGCTGAGATGACTCAAAATTAATACTGATTTTAGGCTAGTAAAGCGATAGGAAGGTTTGTTTTAGATTTTTGAGTTTTTTGCTGGAGAAATGGGAAAACCAATTTTGGGTGCGGGGATTGAGGTCAGATTTTTGCAGAGATCGAGTTGGGGCGAGGTAGGCAATAGTTTTGATGCCTTTTAATCAGGTGAATGGATGGATCAGAATGAAAAGGAGTTGAAGAGGGCAAAAGAGAATATGGATCCTCTTCAAACTGATGAAAACATGGAAAATCAAACAAACTTTAAAGGTAGAGCATAATAATCTATGGATTCTACCTTAACACTTCATTTGTTCAGTTGCAGAAGATGAAAGAAGGAGGATGATACACATTTAACAACTTACAAATTACAGAAATAAGCACACCATCAACACACAAAGCCACAAGGATCCCAACAGGTGCTGCAAAATCTCTAATCTTTCCTTAGCCAAAATATTAAAAATATGTACAATAATGTCCAAAATCTTCCCAAGAGTCCAACCTATGTTACTGAATGAAAATTTACATATATAGACCAATCTAACCTCATTTCCTAACCTCTAGGGGTCGAGCTCCTCCTTCTGAGAGTGGTTTCAACAAATTCTAAACATGAAGCAGGAATCTAGGTGACCAAAACAACCTGCTTCTAAAAAGAAGGAAACTGATTCATTACATTAATTATTTGCTAATTTGTGAATGAATAATCTAGAAGAAGGTAGATAAGTGCCATGTTACCTTACATACATCAATTTACATCATGGTGGGTCAAAAATTACATCAAGGAGTAAAACTGGTCGAATTCCTGAGCTGGAAGGTGAAAAATTGGCCAAAATCCTCAATGCGCAGCGCCCTGATCTCTACGTGAAACGCACCTTTTAGGCTGATTTTGAGGCACTTTTTAGCATCCAAATGGAGCTCAGGTTGGCTTGTTGGAAAGCCCTGGATGTCTACTTTCCAACCCAAGTGGAATTTTCCCATTTGGTGTCCATTTTCCCCTCCAAAAGTTCATTTTCCCAAGACTGCTTCCTGTGTGTCCAACAAGGGGCAGTGAGGTCATTTTTTGCATGTTTTTTGACCCTTTGGGGACCCAAACCTTGATGAAATGCCTTGGAAATAGCTGAGCAGGTATATTTCATCATGACAAATCCAAAAATGCAAACCATTTGTGATTTGGACCTCCCAATCTTATGGGTAGCGCGCTGCGCGTTGAGCCAAAAAACCTGTTTTTAGGACAAAATTTTCAAAAATGACAAAAATTTCTCCAAATTTTCCCAAATTCGGAGTAATGACCCTCTATCATGTATTGTGCCCCGCCAATGAAGCCTCGGCCAAAATTTGGAGTGGATCGGGCTTTTTCTGCCGTTTTAGTGCCTTGCTCAATCGCCTCTTAAGGATCTTCATTTTCGCTTTGCAAACATGCATGCGGGCCCAATAATGATTCTTCATGTGACGAAGCAAGTCTTTGTCTGTATTGGCTTTCGCCAACAACCCCTCCAAATGTCAGTTGACCTTCTCAAGCACAAATTGCCGCGCAACAGGTGTCAAATCACCCGGATTCGTTGCAGCTCTATAAGTGTGTGCTCGTCCTCTAACTGTTTATTGCGCTGCTCCAAATATTTGATCTGACACTCTGCCTTCAGCAACTTCTAATTCAATCTATCAATTTCGGTCTTTTCCACATCACTCAATGCAACATCAATATCATGACCACCTGAATGGCCCTCCTCGTAAATTGGCTCCTTTCCTCTGTCCTGAACCTGTACCTGTACTGAAGAAGAAGGCGAGACCCCTTCCATACCATGTGGAGATAATACTCGCTGTGCTGATGAAGTCAACGAGACCCCTTCCACCCCATGTGGAGATAGTACTCATCGTGTAGATGCAAATAAGGCCCTGTGGCCTCGCTGGTATGTCACATATGGAGGAGCACTTATATGCTCAGTCTCGGGAATGCCTGGCTGGTGTGAAGGTGCTCCCTCATCATGAACTATCTCGGGAGGTGGCTGTAATGTTGCAAAGTAATCACGGGAGATGAAATCTTCCCAAGTAATGCCCTGCTGTGCCAACTGATGCATCACTATGATTTTAATCAATGCATAATGATAGATGCTCTTATGTTGATGTGCTGGGCTCTTCCTTTGTACTAACGGTACCATCCTCTCTACGTTGCGACACATGAAAAACGAAATGTTCATCATACGTACCCTTGTGAAATGCATCAACAAACGAACATGGTACGCATATAGACGTGAGAATCTGCTCTCGCAACTGAAATATCGTATGATGAGTTTCATCAATGGTGCATACTCATCCCTCAAGAATCTGAAAGGAAAAACTACACTCAAATGTCTTATATACGTGGGCTTAATATATGGCTGATAGTAAGATTTCTCTAACTGCTGACGTTTATTCCATTGCTCTCCAACATTTGGTATCCTAGTGGCCTCTGCAATAATCTCTGGTGACAAAATGAAATCAACCCCGGCGAGGTTTACATGGCCATCATGTAAATGTAGAATGAACACACGAGCTAATTCACGATGAAACTGAATTTGTGAGATTAGCTCACAATAGTGATAGCATGACTGACGACGAAAACAATCCATTGCAAGCGGGCAAGCCTGCAATTGAACCAAAGAAATAGGCTCTTCCCTGAGAGGCTTACCACCTTTGCCACCTCTGCGAGACCTTCGTGGCACATTACCCTCTGCTGTAGAATCACTGTCATACTGCTGCTCATACTCTGAATCTGTGTCTGACATGGCTTTTAAAAACACAATGTCTGCAATATGTATGTTGTAGGTATGGTGAGATTACAATTTCAATACATACTCAAAAAAAGCCAACCGAAACATCATAAGACTTATGCCATAATGGACATTCTGCTTTGGTGTATTTGGGCATGAAACAGTCACAAGGACAGTTTGACAAATGGACAAGGGTATGAAGTGTTGTTGGCTCAAAGCTTTCACATGGGCATGGAGCTATGTTTCATCAAGGAAGGGCAGAAAAATCTTCACCACTTACCCATATGTCTTTTAATACCCTTAAAAAAGATTTTGCTAGGGGCTTAGGGTTTCATTTGATTTCTTACACCCAACACATCACCTCCTCTCTTCAAACACACTATAAACACTATCAAATTGATTGAATCAGTTATAGAACACCTACTTGCAGCTTTGGAGGCGTTTAGACACGATCTGGGCGCATAGACAAGTTTTTCCTGTGGCTGAGATTCAACGCGCAGCGCGCCACCCCAGTGCGCAGTGCACGCTCCTATGCGCAGCGCCTATGTAATTTTGCACTGGCTCAAAGCGCCCAATGCACAGCGCACTGCCCAACGCGCAACGCACACTTCCTATGCGCAGCGCACACCTGTAACACTGTCCACGGGTTTGTAAACACGGTCTTTCGCCTTCCAACACTTGAACATGCTCTTGCTTTGATAATTCGTGAACAAATAGACTTGTTTTCCCTTTTATAAGTAAACAAAATATTTCATTTGATTTAAATTGATTTCAAAAACCCACTTTGTAAGGTTTGGCAATTTTCACTTTTGGTCTTTTAATATAACACTGCTTTTTGATTTTTATTTGTTTTTGCTTTTCTAAGTTTTGGACTGATCATTGTTGTTGATTTATGTAGGGATCTGGCATTTAGGCTTTGGAGAAGATCAGAGGCTTGCTCTGAAAACCTTTGAGATAAAACAAATATAATTATTTACATCAACAATTTTTAGGTCCAAAACAGAGTTTTGGACTAAAAATGTTTTAAAATGCTTTATGAGGAAACATATTAAGTGAAAAACTTTTGAAACCAACCTCATGGCCTGCGGGTTTTTAGTATGTGTATGCATGGGACTCAAAACCCTATACTCTAGGACTAAAGACCCTTTTTAACAAAACTAATCATGTATGATGATGAATGCAATGACCATGTACTTGTAACTTTTAGAGAAAATTTTGACTAACCCTGCAGGGACAAACATGAGGGAACACAAGACAACCAGACCCCCTCGTCAGTCAATGGCATGCCCCTAGCGGAATGCAACGAAGTGGAACAAGCGAGACACCTAAAAATGATATGCAAAAGCGAAAAGATCTCTGACGGAGGGCTATAAGGACCGACTCTAACATTGGCTCCAATGGGGATGGTGGCTCCTTGGAGATGCCAAGAACAACAGATCTCTGGGAGAGCAGACCAGTGCTTCCGTCCATTGGGCGATGGAGTCATTATTTCAACAACCAACACAAGATTTCCGACTCATTTATGGATTGAAACTTGACTGAAATGATTGAAAAACTGACTCGGCAAACTTCTAACTAAAACTGGAACAAAATGCTGCCCTTTGGCTGCTTATTTATTTACAAAATCTACCCTACTTTGTTGTAAAAATAGTAGATCAGGTAATACTGAAATGCCAGATTAACCATTCAAGTAAACCTGAGAAGAATGCTGCTTGAGAGTGCTTCCACCAGGACATAGATGTAATTGCTGGCAGCCCTTCATGCATGTAATGATCCTGGTCACGTAGAAAACAGCCTGATCTATCAATCAAACTGAAAAAAATTTCCATGTATGTTGCCATTGGATCGCGGAAGCCAGACTCTGTTGGTTGCCCCAACTCCGCAATACATACCTCCAGCTGCACCCTGTCAATGCAAACATCTGTAGGCAATTCTATTATTTCTTGTTTCGAAGGAGGAAGGATTTCCAAGAACTTTTTAGGGTCTTGGAAATCATATGACTGGATCTGCTCATCTAAACATTGAATCTCCTTCTCAATTCTTTCAACAACTAACTCACAAACACTAGTTTTAGCTTCAAGAGGGAACTTTGGAGATTTCAAACATTGAAGCAAGGCACTGAAAAATTCTTCATTAATTTCAGAATCTGCTAACTGATTTCTTACTTCTTTTGCAGCTTCACACAGTGCAGGGTTTACCATTGCATAAATGGATCAGCGAGCACTGGAATGTCTGGATCGAGTTGGAGTCGCCAGGTGAATGTTTCAGCCTTCTTATGTCTGATTGTTGTCCACCATCAGCATCAAATCTGCAACTTGATTTCATGCATTGGGGCAAGACAATCTTCAAGTCGAATGTCACATCAATAGCAAACCATCTTCCCCAGTATGGTCGCCACTATGTTAGCACTCGACTCTGCCTCAAGCTGAGGAAGGCAAAACTCGAGGCCACATCAAACCACGCTCAGCCTCGTAGCTAGCCCTACAAGGACAGGAGAGGGCTCTCTCCGGGTCTATCTCGGCAAAAGGTTTTCAAAATGGCTGAGATGACTCAAAATTAATACTGATTTTAGGCTAGTAAAGAGATAGGAAGGTTTGTTTTAGATTTTTGAGTTTTTTGTTGGAGAAATGGGAAAACCAATTTTGGGTGCGGGGATTGAGGTCAGTTTTTTGCAGAGATCGAGTTGGGGCGAGGTAGGCAATAGTTTTGATGCCTTTTAATCAGGTGAATGGATGGATCAGAATGACAAGGAGTTGAAGAGGGAAAAAGAGAATATGGATCCTCTTCAAACTGACGAAAACATGGAAAATCAAACAAACTTTAAAGGCAGAGCATAATAATCTATGGATTCTACCTTAACACTTCATTTGTTCAATTGCAGAAGATGAAAGAAGGAGGATGATACACATTTAACAACTTACAAATTACAGAAAGAAGCACACCATCAACACACAAAGCCACAAGGATCCCAACAGGTGCTGCAAAATCTCTGATCTTTCCTTAGCCAAAATATGAAAAATATGTACAATAATGTCCAAAATCTTCCCAAGAGTCCAACCTGTGTTACTGAATGAAAATTTACATATATAGACCAAGCTAACCTCATTCCCTAACCTCTAGGGGTCGAGCTCCTCCTTCTGAGAGTGGTTTCAACAAATTCTAAACATGGAGCAGGAATCTAGGTGACCAAAACAACCTGCTTCTAAAAAGAAGGAAACTGATTCATTACATTAATTATTTGCTAATTTGTGAATGAATCATCTAGAAGAAGGTAGATAAGTGCCATGTTACCTTACATACATCAATTTACATCATGGTGGGTCAAAAATTACATCAAGGAGTAAAACTGGTGAAAACTGGCCGAATTCCTGAGCTGGAAGGTGAAAAATTGGCCAAAATCCTCAATGCGCAGCGCCCTGATCTCTACGCGCAACGCACCTTTCAGGCTGATTTTGAGGCACTTTCCGGCATCCAAATTGAGCTCAGGTTGGCTTGTTGGAAAGCCCTGGATGTCTACTTTCCAACCCAAGTGGAATTTTCCCATTTGGTGTCCATTTGCCCCTCCAAAAGTTCATTTTCCCAAGACTGCTTCCTGTGTGTCCAACAAGTGGCAATGAGGTCATTTTTTGCATGTTTTTTGACCCTTTGGGGACCCAAACCTTGATGAAATGCCTTGGAAATAGCTGAGCAGGTATTTTTCATCATGACAAATCCAAAAATGCAAACCATTTGTGATTTGGACCTCCCAATCTTATGGGTAGCGCGCTGCGCATTGAGCCAAAAAGCCTGTTTTTAGGACAAAATTTTCAAAAATGACAAAAATTTCTCCAAATTTGCCCAAATTTGGAGTAATGACCCTCTATCATGTCTTGTGCCCCGCCAATGAAGCCTCAGCCAAAATTTGGAGTGGATCGGGCTTTTTCTGCCGTTTTAGTGCCTTGCTCAATCACCTCTTAAGGATCTTCATTTTCGCTTTGCAAACATGCATGCGGGCCCAGTAATGATTCTTCATGTGACGAAGCAAGTCTTTGTCTCTATTGGCCTTCGCCAACAACCCCTCCAAATTTCGGTTGACCTTCTCAAGCACAAATTGCCGCGCAACAGGTGTCAAATCACCCGGTCTTTTACGGGCCAACCTACGGTCTTCACGGATTCGTTGCAGCTCTATAAGTGTGTGCTCATCCTCTAACTGTTTATTGCGCTGCTCCAAATATTTGATCTGACACTCTGCCTTCAGCAACTTCTCATTCAATCTATCAATTTCGGTCTTTTCCACATCACTCAATGCAACATCAATATCATGACCACCTGAATGGCCCTCCTCGTAAATTGGCTCCTTTCCTCTGTCCTGAACCTATACCTGTACTGAAGAAGAAGGCGAGACCCCTTCCATACCATGTGGAGATAATACTCGCCATGCTGATGAAGTCAACGAGACCCCTTCCACCCCATGTGGAGATAGTACTCATCATGTAGATGCAAATAAGGCCCTGTGGCCTCGCTGGTATGTCACATATGGAGGAGCACTTATATGCTTAGTCTTGGGAATGCCTGGCTGGTGTGAAGGTGCTCCCTCATCATGAACTATCTCAGGAGGTGGCTGTAATGCTGCAAAGTAATCACGGGAGATGAAATCTTCCCAAGTAATGCCCTGCTGTGCCAACTGATGCATCACTATGATTTTAATCAATGCATAATGATAGATGCTCTTATGCTGATGTGCTGGGCTCTTCCTTTGTACTAACGGTACCATCCTCTCTATGTTGCGACACATGACAAATGGAATGTTCATCATACGTACCCTTGTGAAATGCATCAACAAACGAACATGGTACGCATATAGACGTGAGAATCTGCCCTCGCAACTGAAATATCGTATGATGAGTTTCATCAATGGTGCATACTCATCCCTCAGGAATCTGAAAGGAAAAACTGCACTCAAATGTCTTATATACGCGGGCTTAATATATGGCTGATAGTAATATTTCTCTAATTGCTGACGTTTATTCCATTTCTCTCCAACATTTGGTATCCCAGTGGCCTCTGCAATAATCTCTGGTGACAAAATGAAATCAACCCCGACGAGGTTTACATGGCCATCATGTAAATGTAGAATGAACACACGAGCTAATTCACGATGAAACTGAATTTGTGAGATTAGCTCACAATAGTGATAGCATGACTGATGGCGAAAACAATCCATTGCAAGCGGGCAAGCCTACAATTGAACCAAAGAAATAGGCTCTTCCCTGAGAGGCTCTTCCCTGAGAGGCTCTTCCATAATGGACATTTTGCTTTGGTGTATTTGGGCATGAAACAGTCACAAGGACAATTTGACAAATGGACAAGGGTATGAAGTGTTGTTGGCTCAAAGCTTTCACATGGGCATGGAGCTATGTTTCATCAAGGAAGGGCAGAAAAATCTTCACCACTTACCCATATGTCTTTTAATACCGTTAAAAAATATTTTGCTAGGGGCTTAGGGTTTCATTTGATTTCTTACACCCAACACATCACATCCTCTCTTCAAACACACTATAAACACTATCAAATTGATTGAATCAGTTATAGAACACCTACTTGCAGCTTTGGAGGCGTTTAGACAAGATCTGGAAGCATAGACAAGTTTTTCCTGTGGCTGAGATTCAACGCGCAGCGCGCCACCCCAGTGTGCAGCGCACGCTCCTATGCGCAGTGCCTGTGTAATTTTGCACTGGCTCAAAGCGCCCAATGCGCAGCGCACTGCCCAACGCGCAGCACGCACTTCCTATGCGCAGCGCACACCTGTAACACTGTCCACGGGTTTGTAAACACGGTCTTTCGCCTTCCAACACTTGAACACGCTCTTGCTTTGATAATTGGTGAACAAATAGACTTGTTTTCCCTTTTATAAGTAAACAAAATATCTCATTTGATTTAAATTGATTTCAAAAACCCACTTTGTAAGGTTTGGCACTTTTCACTTTTGGTCTTTTAATATAACACTGCTTTTTGATTTTTATTTTTTTTTGCTTTTCTGAGTTTTGGACTGATCATTGTTGTTGATTTATGCAGGGATCTGGCATTTAGGCTTTGGAGAAGATCAGAGGCTTGCTCTGAAAACCTTTGAGATAAAACAAATATAATTATTTACATCAACAATTTTTAGGTCCAAAACAGAGTTTTGGACTAAAAATGTTTTAAAATGCTTTATGAGGAAACATATTAAGTGAAAAACTTTTGAAACCAACCTCATGGCCTGCGGGCTTTTAGTATGTGTATGCATGGGACTCAAAACCCTATACTCTAGGACTAAAGACCCTTTTTAACAAAACTAATCATGTATGATGATGAATGCAATGACCATGTACTTGTAACTTTTGGAGAAAATTTTGACTAACCCTGCAGGGACAAACATGAGGGAACACAAGACAACCAGACCCCCTCGTCAGTCAATGGCATGCCCCTAGCGGAATGCAACGAAGTGGAACAAGTGAGACACCTAAAAATGATATGCAAAAGCGAAAAGATCTCTGACGGAGTGCTGTAAGGACCGACTCTAACAGGGAGAACACATAGTTCTGGGGGAATGTTTCCCGTGAGATTGTTAAAGGAGAGAGTCAAGTTCTGAAAACTGCGGCACCTACCCAGAGTGGGCAGAATGGGAACATGGAGTTGATCAGAGACAAGCGACGCATCTTTAAGCGAAAGAGGGTTCCCAATTGATAGGGATTATGACCATGGAAACTATTATTCTTTAGGCTAAGTACTCTAAGAAATGAGAGATTGGCGAGAAGGGGAGAGACTATACCTTGTAATCCCATGCTTGAAACATTCAGGGAAACAACTCTATGTCTGCGCCTGCTGCATATGATACCCGTCCACTCACAGAATGAAACATTTGGTTTCTACGTAGAAGCTAATAATTGGTACGGATCATATGTGATGGCAGACTTGAACGCAAGTAGAGCGTGTTGATCGGACGCATTGGTGAGAGGAGGATGGCGAGGATTAGAGAAATGGCTGACTATGGAAAACACAAAAGGATTGAGAAAGAATAATATAAGGGGCGAGGAGAAGCATTCTGATAACACACGAAGAAAGAGAAGGAATGTAACAAATCTGCATTTCTGGAATTTGATACTATTGCACAAATTGTAGTTCCAAAGTCTACCTATATATAGTAGGAGAATAAAATCTTTCAGATAAAATCTAATCTTTTATCATTCCTTTATTTCTATTTTGCATGCGCTTGTGATCTGTGTAATCTGAATTGAGTATGTTCACATTCTAAAATACCAAGCTAATTTTCTATAACATCATTTCAACCATGTGGTATGACTTTACAAATTTCCCTTTTAACTTTACGGTTGAGAGGTAAGTTGTCATGCCGTCTCAACTATGTAGTATGACTCCACAAATTTCTATAGCATTATTTCAACCCTGTGGTATGACTTCACAAATTTCCCTTTCAAATTTCCCATTTGCTGGAAATTTCTGGTAATTTCAAACAAAAATGAATAGAGAAAATGCTCTGTTTTGCACAGGATCTTTACACAGGGAAGCAAAAAAAAAATTCTGAGCAGACAGAGTTTTCCACATACAAATTAAACTTTTATTCATTAATAAAATGCCTGATACAAACTTCTTCCTCTCACAGAGGGATTACAACAATCACTGGAGAATACACTGCTCTGTTCCCTTACTTTGCACTGCTGTGCATTACTAAAAGAAATACTCTGTCTCTGCTATAAAAATCAACACACTACTGTGTGTAAAAAGATTTTCTTCATTCGCTCTCACGCTGCTAAGTATTCTCTTTTCATTACATTACATTCAACCAACAAAAATTAACTTACATTCCCTTTACGCTGTTGCGTTTTCCATGTGCCCAACCTGCTGTAAAAACAATCCCTTTTTTTTCATTCGCTACCGCGAGCTTTTCATTACATATGCAACTACATACAATACTCCAGAGCAACTAAAAATAAAACATTACATAGTCAACGGGCAACATAACAAAAAAAATAATAAAATTAAATACTTCACTTATATCTACCCACCGAAGCACATTTGCATTAATTTCATTTAATTGTTTTATGGACAAAACCGGCGGTCAACAAAACTTTCACTTCACGCAAGTTCAAATAGTGCAGGCCCGTTGATTTAATCGGACGGCTATCATTAATTCCCCGAGAGCCCCTTTTAATCGAACTTTACGTTCCGGGGAATGAGTGGTTTTGGAACAGTGCTGTGGGCACGTGTCAGCAGCTGGATGTGATCGGAGCCCTCGCGAAGAATACCACTCCGCGTGAAAGGTGGTGCGGGGAATAAACTGCCTGGTTTCCGGAATTAACTGCGCGCCACTGTTCAACTGTAGCGGCAGTTGAAATTACAATTTCAACACTCCCCTTTAATTTCAACTGCTGGGTTATCAGTCATACCCAGAGATTTCCTCAAAAATTCAAAACTTTTCTGGTCCAATGGTTTGGTCAGAATGTCTGCAACCTACTCCTGAGTTTTGCAATGTTGTAAAACAATTTCTCCATTGTTTACCAATTCCCTGATGTAGTGAAACTTTGTGTCAATGTGTTTCGTTCTCTTATGAAACACTGAATTCTTGGATAATGCAATAGTTGAACTATTGTCACAAAAAATCATAGTTCCTTTTACTTGCTCTTGGCATAAACTTCTTAACATCCTTCTCATCCAAACTGCTTGACATGCTGTTGCTGTAGCTGCCACATATTTTGCCTCTGCTGTAGACAATGCTACAATAGGCTATTTTTTAGAAGCCCATGAAATAGCTCCTGAACCCATGTGAAAACATAACCGGATGTGCTTTTCCAATCATCTACACTTCCAAGCCAATCACTATCAGTGTATCCAATTAAATCTGAACATTCTAAAGTCGTATATAAAATCCCAAATCTTTTAGTACCTTTAACATACCTCAGAATTATTTTTGCTGCCTGCCAATGTGCTTCTTTTGGCCTCTCCATGAATCTAGAAATTAAACTAACAGCATACATTATATCCGGCCTAGTTGCAGTCAAATACATGAGGTTGCCAACTATGCTCTTGTACAAACTAGGATCAAAATCCTTGTTGCTGTCCTCTTTGCTGAGTTTTAATCCCATCACTATGGGAGTGATTGCTGCCTTGTTGTCCTGCATGTTAAATATTTTCAACACTTCATTAACATATTTCGCCTGTGAGATAAAAATCCCATTTTCATTTTGATCTACTTCTATTCCTAAGAAGTATCTCAGCAAACCCATGTCAGTCATTTCAAATTCTTCTTTCATGACTGTTTTGAAATTTTCAATAAGGTAGTCATCATTACCTGTGAAAATAACATCATCAACATATAACACAACAATTAGAATTTTACCATCATTTTCTTTGATGTAGAGGGTGGGTTCTCCCTCACACTTTGGAAATTCATTTTCCAGTAGATAGGAATCTATCCTACTGTACCATGCTCTTGGCGTTTGCTTCAGCCCATAAAGATATTTCTTCAATCTGCATACTTTGTGCTCTTGGCCTTTCTTTTGATAGCCTAGAGGTTGTTCAATGTAAACCTCTTCCATTAACACTCCATTTAGGAATGCTGACTTCACATCCATTTGGTAAACTTTCCACTTGTTTTGTGCTGCTATGGACAACACTGCTCTCACGGTTTCTATTCTAGCAACCGGTGCAAAAGTTTCCTCATAGTCTCTCCCATACTGCTGCTTATATCCTTTGACAACAAGTCTTGCCTCGTGTCTTTCTATTTTGTCTTCAGCATTACTCTTGGTCTTGTAAACCCATTTAACTCCAATGACTTCTTTTCCTTTTGGTAGTTCAACTAAATCCCATGTCTTGTTTCTTTCTATGGCATTGATCTCCTCATCCATAGCTTCTATCCATTTCCTATCCTTAATTGCATCTTCGAAATGAATAGGGTCATCAACATGACAATATAAAGCAAACAAAGAGTTCATACCTTCATTTGTTGCCTCTTGTTCATAAATGTCACTTAAATTTCTGAACTTCTTACCTCTTTCATTTGGTGTGCAAGTGCTTGAAGAAGCACTTGAATTTCCTCCTTGTGGTGTGCTTGGAGAAGCACTTTCATTTCTCCTCAAGGGTGTCCCTTGCTTTCCTTGTGTTGGTGCTGCTGTTTGGGGATGTATTTCAGCCATCTCCTCATCATCTTCATCATGTGACAAAGAGCTTTTAACATTTATTGTTTTCTCTATGCTTCCATCCCAAGCTTCCTCCTCAATGAACTGAACATCTCTACTCACAAAAAACTTCTTGGTGGATGGGTTATACAACTTGTAAGCTTTGGATTCCTCACTGTATCCAATGAAAATACATTTCTCCCCTTTGTTGTCCAACTTCTTCCTTAGCTGATCTGGAATGTGTGCATAAGCCACACATCCAAAAACTTTCATGTGGGTGACTCCTTGCTTTGTCCCACTCCATGCTTCTTCCGGCACTTTGTTCATCACTGCTTTTGTAGGGCATCTATTCAAAATGTACGCTGCACAATGTACAGCTTCAGCCCAATAGTCATTTGGCAAATGCTTTGCTTTTAACATACTCCTCGCCATGTCTGTGATTGTCCTATTCTTCCTTTCAGCAACTTCATTTTGCTGTGGGGTGTACCTAGCTGTAAATTTCTTATGAATTCCATTTTCTCTACAAAAACGTAGAAATTCCTTGGAGATATACTCATTTCCTCTATTAGTTCTCTAGAACTTTTATATGCAGCCCGCTTTGGTTTTCCACAAGTGCCTTGAAATTGCAAAATCTTTCAAACACTTCACTTTTGTTCTTCAAGAAGTAAACCCAAGTTTTTCTTGTAAAATCATCAATGAATGTTAATATGTAGTGGCTGCCTGCAAGTGATGGAGTTTGCATCGGTCCACATAAATCTGAGTGAACAATTTCTAAGGGTGCTTTTGCCTTTATGCTTTTCCCTGATGGAAAACTTTCTCTGTGTTGTTTCCCCAAGATGCAACCTTCACAAAGGCTGTCTGGTTTCTCTATCAATGGTAATCCTCTTACCATTCCTTTTCTACTCAACAAATTAAGACCTCCAAAGTTGAGATGTCCAAATCTCAAGTGCCACAACCAATTTTCATCCTTTGGTTCGCTTTGGAAAGCCTCTTGAGTCACTGCTGCAATTACTTCTTTATTTTTTAAATCTGTCTTCATTCTGAGAGGGAACATCCTGTTCCTTGTCATCTTCACTTCAGAAATACATTTTTTGCTGGGTGCTCTATCCATGATAGTGCATACATCATTCACAAAGAAAACATCATAACCCTTTTGAACAAGTTGTCCAATACTTAAGAGGTTACACTTCATTCCAGGAACATAATAAACATCTGATATGGTTTTCTTTTCACCTTTCTTTGTTAAGACTTTTACTTCTCATTTTCCCATAACAGAAACTTTATTATCAGTCCCTAGTGTGACTTGTGACTTCACACTCTAATCTAGCATAGAAAACAGGGCTATGTTTCCTGTCATATGGTTGCTGCAACCGAAGTCTAGAAACCATACATCATCACTCTTTTCTTCAACCATGTTACAAGCTAAAAACAAATTATTTTGGCTGATATTTTCACTAGTGAAATTTGCACTAGTTCTATTACTCATATCATGCTGCTTCTTCCTACATTCATTTGCATAATGCCCATATTTTTTACAGTAGTAACATTAGACATTGGATTTTTCATACCTTTGTCCTTGAGCATGATGTTGTCCACTTTGCCGGCTGCTGCCTTGGCCTTGGTTCTGATTTGGATTGCTGCCTCTTCCTTGAGCATTTGCTGGACTATTTCTTCCACCTCTATTTTGGCTTCTGCCTCTTCCTCTCTTGTTTCCTCTACCTTGACCTCTTCCTCTCTTGTTTCCTCTGCCTTGACCTCTTCCTCTTCCAAAGGACATCTGGGTCTTGAAGGCATGCTCTAGAAATGAGTTTTCATTTCTACTCAATCTCTGCTCATGTGTTATCAGTGATGCATGTAGTTCATCAATTGTGAAGTTTGTGAGATTCTTTGTCTCTTCTATGGTGGTGACAATCACATTGAACTTTGAGGGTAGGACCCTCAACAGTTTCTCCACAATCCTCCTTTCTTCAAGAATCTCTCCATGAGACCTTATCTGTGTGACCAGACCAATCACCTGTGTGAAGAATGAGTCAATATTGTTTGACTCCTTCATGCATAGATTCTCACAATTTCTCCTCAGCAACTGTAGTTTTGTTGTCTTCACTTTCTCCATGTCTTGATAGGTTGTCTTAAAAGTTTACCATGCTTCTTTGGATGTCTTGGCTGCTGCTATTCTTGGAAACGCACTCTCATGCACTTCTTGATACAAAAATACGAGAGCTTTGGAATCCTTCTTCTTATTGCTCTTCAATAGATCTTTCCCTGCCTGAGTTAACCTATTAAACTCATTTTCATCTGCTGGTTCTTCAAAACCGTCTTCAACTAATTCCCATAAATCTTGAGAAGCAAACAGGGCTCTCATAGTTATTGCCCAATAGTCATAGTTTTTCCCATTAAACTATGGGAGCTGGGTATTAAAAATACCCATGCTAGTGCTTGTGCTAATGCTGGAGCCAGCCATTGTTGCACTCTAAACTATGCTTCAGAATACTTGACTGTGTATTTAAAAATCACTGACTGTCTTTAACAGCAACAAAAAGAAAAACTAGCTTGTGAAATACCTTGGATTCTTTGACTGAGTCTTCACTCTGCTAGAGAAGTTGCTGCAGCAAGAAACCCTTCCTTCAACTTCTTTGACACCTTCAAAGAGCCTTGACAAGCTCTGATACCATGTTGGAAATTTCTGGTAAATTTCAAACAAAAATGAATAGAGAAAATGCTCTGTTTTGCACAGGATCTTTACACAGGGAAGCAAAAAAAAAATTCTGAGCAGACAGAGTTTTCCACATACAAATAAAACTTGTATTCATTAATAAAAGGCATGATACAAACTTCTGCCTCTCACAGAGGGATTACAACAATCACTGGAGAATACACTGCTCTGTTCCCTTACTTTGCACTGCTGTGCATTACTAAAAGAAATACTCTGTCTCTGCTATAAAAATCAACACACTGCTGTGTGTAAAAAGATTTTCTTCATTCGCTCTCACGCTGCTAAGTATTCTCTTTTCATTGCATTACATTCAACCAACAAAAATTAACTTACATTCCCTTTACGCTGCTGCGTTTTCCATGTGCTCAACCTGCTGTAAAAACAATCCCTTTTTTTCATTTGCTACCACGAGCTTTTCATTACATATGCAACTACATACAATACTCCAGAACAACTAAAAACAAAACATTACATAGTCAACTGGCAACATAACAAAAAAAATAATAAAATTAAATACTTCACCTATATCTACCCACCGAAGTATATTTGTATTAATTTCATTTAATTGTTTTATGGACAAAACGGCGGTCAACAAAACTTTCACTTCACGCAAGTTCAAATAGTGCAGGCCCGTTGATTTAATTGGACGGCTATCATTAATTCCCGGGGAGCCCCTAGAACCGTGTTGTGGGCACGTGTCAACAGCCGGATGTGATCGGAGCCCTCACGAAGAATACCACTCCGTGTGAAAGGTGGTGCGGGGAATAAACTGCCTGGTTTCCGGAATTAACTGCGCGCCACTATTCAACTGTAGCGGCAGTTGAAATTACGATTTCAACACCGTTGAAAGGTAAGTTGTCGTGCCGTATCAACTATGTAGTATGACTCCACGAATTTCTATAGCATCATTTCTACCATGTGGTATGAGTTTACAAATTTACCGTTGAGAGGTAAGTTGTCGTGCCGTCTCAACCAGGGTTGGAAAGGTTTAATAATTTTACATTGTCGTTTCACACTGTGTTTTGAAACTCCCAGAACATAGAAAAACCCGGGTTAAATTGACATATTAAAACAGGACGTCACAGTAGATAACTGCACAATCCAGGCCATGAATGAAAATTATAGTTTGGCCTGGCCTGGCCACGTATTGGTTTGAACGTAACTCTGCACTTTCTTCGTTTCAAAGTCAAATAAAATTCAATCGTACATAGAAAAATCCGGGTTAAATTCACATGCTAAAACAGGACGTCACAGTAGATAACTGGACAATCCAGGCCATGAATGAAACTTACAGTTTGGCCTGGCCTGACCACATATTGGTTTGAACGTAACTCTGCACTTTCTTCGTTTCGAAGTCAAATAAAATCCAATCGTACATAGAAAAACCCGGGTTAGATTCACATACTAAAATGGGACATCACAGTAGATAACTGGACAATCCAGGCCATAATGAAATTACAGTTTGTCCTGGCCTGGCCACATATTGGTTTAAATGCAATGGCTTTTCCAAATTTGTTAGTTGGTTTTCATAGTTCAGGCTTGAGTTTTAGAAAGACCATGCAAAGATTTATATTGCTTGACAGCCCACTAATGACAGATAATAATATATTTAAAAATATTGATATGGTTGGTTTAAAAGCTTCCTTTTTCCTTATATTAAGCTTTGTATCCCATGGGTTTGTAACAGAAGTTTACGCCATGGGCTTGTAACAGAGGTTTATTTGTAACCAGGGCAATGTTTTAGTCCCAAGGGTAAAGGCTGTGTTTTAATAGTTAAGTGTGAAGATTTAGTTTTTGGTACCAGTTTTGCTGTGCAATCTCAAACAATTCCAGATAAATTTATGTACGCTCGAGAGCTGTTCCAAGCCTGATGTTTGAATCTTGAGAGCTGTGCCAGGCCTCATTTTTTCCAACATAGAAATGGCTTCTCTGGATTGTCGATGGAGTCTTATTTGCTTACTGTTATTTCTTACTGCCGTCGCATCTGTTACTGACGTGCGGGACATGAATATTGACGAATTTATAAATTTCATCAATCCTCCAGTAGTGCACAAATTTTTGGTACTTTCGAATCTAATTAAATCTTTAATACTTTTAGATTACATGTTATATTTTGTCTAATCATAAGATCGTATAGGTTCGTACGGTATACAATTTTTTTTATAATATATTTCTTCCTGCAGAATGAACATGGTGATACCATTCTCTGCGTATCATATGCCCATCAAATATCTCTTCAGGTGAGTAGTAGTTAGTAGTTTGTTTTTTTAGATTTCAGGTGACTAATCGTGCGTTTAATTTATATTAACAATAGATTTTGAGAATATTTCAGAATTTTGATTTTAATATTTTTTTTCGGAACATTTCTAAATTTGCAATTAAAATTATAATGCATATAATAACTTCAATTTGTAACAATGAAATCTTTTCATCATATGAGATGTGTTTTCTGATTTACAATAACTTCAATTTGTAACAGTGAAATCTTTTCATCAAAGAAAAATAATTCATAGATTTGGAGGACCTTAGACTCATATGACATCTCTACAAGAATTTAGAAAGAAAAATAATTCATAGATTTGGAGGACCTTAGACTCTCTTGATAACGTCAAGTTCTATTAATATTGCGATTTATTTTCCTTATTAACCTTCTTTGCTCCTCCTCTACCTCACTCAAGTCAATTCAATAAACTAGATTTTCAATTTTCCAAACCAACAAGCAATAATATTGTGTTATTGGTTATTTAATACACCAATAGGTATCCCAACATTACCATGATAGTACTTGATGTCATGCCCACCATACATACATGACCATGGTCATGTCTGACAACTCCAGGGTGCCTCAATCTACCGGGCACTCTGCTCCAGCTTTTTTGGTAGTTTGCTTTACAACTTTGACTCCAGATGTGATCACAAGTGTTGGACGATAAGACAAATCCATTATAACATTCAACGCTAGCTCTGTGCAAAAATTTCAAATGTTATTAGCCTACCCAAGATTTCAAACTAAAGGGTTTCCCGCAAGATTTTTGAAATGAAATTTCAAACTAAATAGTTGCCCAGAAGATTTTTGAAACGAAATAAACCCATGGCAAGATTATCGTTGAGTTCCTGAATACCAGGATGCCATTTATGTCATTAATCAGTAGAATCCTGGGGCTAAATACAAGAGATCCAAAATGGTGTGATATTGAATGGGATGCAACAACCGGACCATTGCAGATGAACTATTATCCTCCTTATCCACAACCATTTCGTAAAATGGGAATGACTCCTCAGGCAGAATCTACACTCCTTAACCTCCTCTACCAGGGCCGAGTAAAAGGTCTTCATTTTTAGTTGTAGGATGAAAGATGGATTATCGTGCCTTCTATAACCAATTAATTAGTAGTCAATATGGGAGAATTAATACAAGTAATTGTACATGATAATGATTTAAGTTGTTGTTTGATGGATTAAATGCTTCGATAAATTATGGTGATTGTTGCTACTTGCAGTGTTGAGTAATGTAAGATGCATAAGTGTTGTTCTTAGGGTTGTACCGAATAGAAGAAGCAACGTGCTCTTTATTACATATCTATGGGGTCCCCCTTCTATGACAATCATAAGGCATGCGCCAGGGCTGGTAGATTTAGAGCATCCACTATTGTACAAACCACTTATGTGAGGCACAAGAGCAAAGAAGGCTAATAAGGAAATAAAAACACAATATTAACATAACTTGACGTTATTAAGAGAGTCTAAGGTCCTCCAAACCTGTGAATTATTTTTTTTCTAAATTCTTGTAGAGTTGCCATATTCTTCTTTCCGATTTTTGGATGGTGTTAAAAGACCACCAACAACGAATCTTTCAAATGTTTTACTTTTGCTCATTAACAAATTATTATTGTAGAATTGAGGCTTCTGTGATCCATGACAAGCATATGATAGGGGTTTCAGCGTAAATCACATTATTTGACAAATGATTGATAATGTGATTTACACCAAAATCCCTACCATATAAATTATTATCGGTTAAGCTTTAATAAAATTTCCTAACAATTTCCCCAATTTTACTTGTCTTCTTTATGGAAACTTCATTATCAATGAAATATACATTTAAATCAATTACAAAAGTTTACAAATTTTGAAATCAATATTTTGATTCTGGTAATGTTTTAGTATTTTTTTAAATACTGGAAAAAATTGTCAAATCAATATTGTAATTTGTTGACAATGGTCAATACTAACAAAATTCACAAACCATTGTGATGCCTAAAATAATCCTCCCCTTAAATAATGTGTCTTGTTAAAAGGCCTAATAGGTGGGACCTCTCTTAAAGATATACCTCTCAAATAATATTATTCAAGAAATAATTGATTATGATTAATTGTATGGCATCAGAGCTATGTATTATGGCTTGGATATATATGTGATCATATGGCTTATGGTATGATTGAAGGGTGGTTGAAGTTGTTGTTTAAGAGCATGAGAACGAACATTTTATATAAGATTATAAATTTATGCATTGTGAACATTATGGTAATTGGTATGTGAGTATGTTGTAAAGTTGTGTGTAAATTTTGTGTGCCATACAGCAATTGGATTTCTGATGTTATATATCTTGCACACCAACTATCAAATATTTCAACCTCGGATTGACATTTTAGCGATTTGTTTTCCAGAATCAATATATCATAAATCCATAGATTAGTATTGCAACTATTTGATTTTTGACAACAAACTTTCAATTTAATTAAATGTTACACATTCCAATACAATGCCCATCCCATCGTGCCTTAATGCAGTGTTTTGATTTACGTTGATAGAGTGATGGGGCAAGTGATATGGCTCATTATAATTGGTTTGATTGATCGGTTCATTGGTTGGCAGCTCTTTCGTGGCACGTTGTAGACCCAAGTCAGCACCTCGACACGTAAATGTTATACTTCGGAAACTCAATACTTACCTCGCTCTTCTCCGGCATTTACTCTGCCACCCTTCAGTTCTTTTCTCGATGCTTGGAATTTTGAAAACCCTTCAATGACTTGACTCATTATGCTACAAATCTCGTTACCCCACGAGGTTGGTTTCATGAGATGTTGGTAGAAAAGTTCATTGCTTCAATGGTTCAATAACGTGATGTGGAATTGAGTGTATAAACGCAGTTTCTTTTTCACACATTGCACCAGGTATGTATCTACACACCACCATTGTTTTCATGTGAAGCACACAGATTTTTCTTCCTTCCTCTTTCAACCTCTTCCCCTTGACTATTTGCGAACTATGTATGTATGTTGGTCTTTCTTGGGCGATTAGAGAATTCATTTGTTGGGTTGTGTGTCTCTTAGTGTTCAATTAGAAAATATTTGCATGGTTTCATAAGCTTAGTCCCTGTGCATTAGAGACTTGGAGCCTTGGGATAATTGGTTTGGCATTTACTTAGGTGTTACCATAATGGTCATGGAAGTTTATGTGAGTGTAGTTGTTAGTTAACAAGTAGCGATTAACCCTTGCTTACAATATATGAGCCCAAACAAAATGATATTATTTTCCCTCCTCAAGAACTGTCAACACATCTCGCTATATTTTGTGACGTTACGATTTGTGTTTATGGCTAAAAATGGGTTTATTGTTATTATTCCTCATCGAGTGTATTGTTCTTTGTTTACTCTAATTAACTGCATGCAGGAACTCTAGGGCCTCAAGGTCTTGAGCACAAAACATTTGTGAAGGCCATGCACAGGGAACTACTCAGATTTTCATTTGGTGTGGTCATTGGAAAATCTGAATACACATTCCAACTGAATAAACAAACCCGAAACTCTGAGGGTTTATATGTTTCTTGAGACATTATGGTATGGTTTTGTTAAACATTCTTTGAGTCTATTTTAGCCCCTGTCATATTACAATTACCTATGAGGCAACTCGTAAGCGTTTTATTGTCAAATCATAATGGACCATTACATTAGGGTTCTTGATTCAACCTTATGTTGAAAATTGTATAATTTTGTTGTTGGGATCTTTCGATTATGATGTGTCACTTCGTTTCCATGTCCTCCATTACAGGTTTGTTCTAAAAATCGTAAAATAAAAAAGGTATGGACCCTTCATGTTGTTTCTCTTACTTTTATTTTTTATTATGAAGACTCATGATTCTGTATATATGTTGGCATTTGTTTTTTTTGTAAAATAAAAAAGGAGAAAAGGAATCTACTTCGAATTGACCATCGAATTTGTTTAAAAGTTCATGTTGTTGCCTGGATTCATCTTTTTGCATACAAAGTTTTTTCCTATCCTTATTTGATTATTTTTTCCCTCTATTTTTTCTTCAAGCTCAGTGTTTCATTCTTGAAATAACAAATGGCATTGAATCATTAGTCGCATGTGTGTAATTAGTCATTCATTTCTGCAAAATCAGTTTTTTTAATATGAACAGAGGGAGAGGCAGGTGAAGAAGGAATAGAAATAGAGATCAACATTTTGTGTAAGAAGGGATAGGAGACCAAGGGTATCTATCCACTTTGATGCAGATCCCCAAGAACTAAGACAATTACTTAAAAATGGTGTTATTAATTTGTTGGGCTAGATAGAACCTCTGTCTATGGTACAATCACAAACAAAACAACCTCCTTTTGTACAACAACCTTTTATAGGCTTTCTTGTTCCCCCACATGTTTCTTCCCTTGTTGTTAACCCAAATAATGACGATTGGGGATCAACGATTTCTGCACAACCTGTGCAATCTATACATGGTTGGCCCACTATTTTACCACCTAATCCCCCTCATCACTCCCACATATCACACCTACAATATGATGCCTCATGAATATATCACACTCCTCCTACAACACCCCTACTACTCATCATACTCCTTTTACACATCAGAATTCTAAGTAGCTTGTAATAATGGTTGGGCCTATTGCTCAACCATCAAAATGCCCAGTCATTCCCATGCCAATTACATGTGAACAAGAACAAAACACATAATCCTCACCCTATGGTTCTTCTCACCTCACTTAGTCACTTCACACCCACAACAAGAGGAGCAATAAGCAGAATCATCTCCTTCTCATGGGCAAAGGAAATGATCAGGGTTCTTTTTTATGCACTTCAGTTATGCTATATTACAAGTTACCTTAACTTGTAGTTGTGTTAATATGTTTATGAGGTGAGGTTATCCGTCTAAATTGATCACCAGATGCTATGCTTATCATTTTGACAACTTATCAATTTGATGAGAATGGTTATATTTGTGTGAATATTAGGCTTTGTATTTTGTGGTACCACTTGGATATGAGTTTTATGGAGTAGCAAGGAGCATGGAGGTACAAGGAGTCATTTTTGTTTTGGTTTATGTGATGATTACTTTAATGATGCATTATATGCAGTGGTTGTTTATTTGTGATGGTTGATTCTTATTTGTGTTATATGTTGCAACCAACAATTTGATTTGAAATGAAAAAGTTCAACAGATAAATGACACATAATGACTATTTATGATAAAATAAAGAGGAAACTTGATTGAATGGATTATAGAGGGTCCCACCTATTAGAGTCTAGTCTTAATTTAATTATTTTAACAACCTTTAAAATTTTCTCCTCTTATTTATCTAATCAACTTTGATTAGAAAAAATAAAGAAACTAATCATTTTAAGACTAAAGAAAAAATACCAAAACTGCTTGAAGCCTTCTTAAAAGAGGATAAATCTATGAAGGAAAAAGGAGAACTGTTGAGGGAGAGGTATGCTATAACTTCTAGCCACTATTTTTTATAGTTTCTCACAAACTCTGAAGCTAATCCTGATGGTGACAACAAATCTATATCATCTACGGGCAACAAGCTAGGTGACTCCTTTGAAATTACTAATTATTATTTAGGTATATTGTGTCTTTCTGATTATTTTTATTGTTGTTTGAAGGTCAAGCTAATCTACTTCCAGTGCTAACAACTAGTTATTTGCGGAAAAACAAGTTGGCCACATCTTACTCGCTTGAAGGATTTCATTTTGCTGCTACTCTTGTTTCTTGCTCGAATTATTATATATGATAGCTTTACATTGCAATAGTCTATGATTGGGTTAGTCAAAAGTCTTCACAAAGGATTGAATTTTAGAATTTTGGTTGTCTTTGTCTCATTTCAATAAAAATTGGCCATTGATTCATCAAATACCTGTTTATATACCTCTCTATGTCTAATTTGTTTTATACTATTTCTCAGTAGTTTACTTAATTTTTTTCGTAGTTTATGCTCTACATGATACAAGATTGTTGCCCCAATCCTAATTCGCTTACTACCTTGTTTGTAATTATAACAACTTATGTTGTACAAAACCTTGGGCTCTGATTAGTTTGCTACTTTTGTCTAATCTTTCATTTTGAATTTTCTATTTATATGTTGCATATTTCTTTGTTTCAATTGTAATTACTGTAGTTAATGTATATACAACTATTTTAATTGCTACTCTGTTTTTCTACACTTGATAAAAATCCAAAAAATTCATAAAATACATAAAATAATCCCACACCCCTTCATATACGAGCTAGCATGTCTCATTATCTCGTTGTGAGAAGAATATTCGAGGGAGTTGATTTGTTAATCTTATAATAACATCAACATCTTTTTTGGCGACCATACTAGAGAACGATTCGTTCCCTCAATCTTTTGAAATCTCATTAGTTCCATGACAATTCAGTCTCCAGAACAACCTAACCTTGGCTTTTGGATCCATGATCAAACTAACATTGCTCATTCTCTGCTTGATTTTATTTTGAAAAATTCACTTTCCAATGAATAATGTGCTAGGAATTGGGCCATTATTTCTTGAGACATTGAGTTAGAGGAAAGAAGATTAGCTCTACAAAGACGAGTAAGACAATATCCCAATCATTTTTAATTTGATATGTTTAATTCATGACAATACAATCAAATATACAACCTTGTCTTATCCCTTGATTAAATGATTAAAGAAACATTTCCAGTTCCTTGATCGATTATATATTTAATAACACACTTACTATCTAGGAACTAAATCATGATTTTGCTTGGAAAACAAATTTTCGCCAGAATCCAACCATTTTTTCTTTCAAAAAATCCAACCCTTAGGTTGTTTAAATACTTTTTTGATGGTGGAAGTTGATTCAGCACCATCAAAAACCCTCGGGGCACCCAAAAGCATGAAGCTTGACAACTTTAACCTAGATTTCCCCAAAATTTTGCTGGATTTTAATCAAAATCTTGCTGAAATTTGCACTATTTTTCAAGTAAAATTGTGGCCTAGTTAGACTACTCTATTTGTTATTATTAAGGATTTCAAGTTTGTGGCTTCTTCACTATTAATATTTTATTGGGGCAACTTCATCTTAACTTCTTTTGTGATTTTGTTGCCTATCATCTTAACTTTTTTTTTTTGGTTATTTTCCCTTTAAAATGATTTTAATATATATATATATATATATATATATATATATATATATTTATTATTATTATTATTTTATGAGAGATTCTTCAACGTAAATCACATAAAATATCATTTGTCGACGCGTTTTGAACCAACTAATGTGGTTCATCGTCAGGACAAGTTGAAGAAACAGATCCAGCTTAGCATGTTAAATAGTCTGAGCAGAGTCTCCAACGGCTAATTCGACCAACGGCTAAGGAGACTCTGCTCAGACTATTTAACATGCTAAGCTGGATCTGTTTCTTCAATTTGTCCTAACGATGAACCACACTAGTTGGTTCGAAACGCGTCGACAAATGATATTTTATGTGATTTACGTTGAAGAATCTCTCATAAATTGATATGGATCACAGAAGCCTCAATTCGACAATCTTTTATATTTTTTAAGAAAATATGATAATATATTTTAACAATTTTATTAATATGATTTAAAATATATTAATTAAATTCAAATAATTTTAATATAAATTTAAATTCACTTTGAATTATATATATATATATATATATATATATAATCAATTATATTTATTTTATTTTTTTAATACAATTATTTTTATTATTATTTTTAATAGGTTTTTTATTATTATTATATCATATTAAGTATCACTTTTCCTTTCTTTACTATATTAATATTTAAAAAACACATATTTTATATAAATAATATAATTTTTTTTATTTAATATTTAAAATAAAATTATTGATGAAGATGATGATGGTGGTGGTGGTTAACGTCCACGGAGACCAAATTGGTCTATCGGACCTACAATTTGGCTCCTTGTCTTTCTTGGCGAGATTGGTGCTGTAGCTTTCTTTTTTTTCTCTACGGTCTTCCAACTTCCTTTATCTTGCATCTCCTTCATCTCTTCTGGTTCTTGGGACATTGGTGTCTTAGCTTCGCGATCTATTGTGTTCATCCTTTTGAAGATAGTCGGAGAAGAAGTTTGGTCTAGGAGATCTACTTTGCTGTTAAATGAAGATTTATTTTGTGCAGTATTCGAATCCTCATAACTGTTGATTTGTTGGGCAGGACTTTCTCCCTGCTTGTCTTGAGGGTTGTTTCTTCCTTGCCTGATTTCTTGTGATTCAGAGCTTTCTTTAGAGTATTCTTCTTTGATGACAGTGTAGTTTTCTTTTTATACTCCTTCCCACCATGTAGATCTATGATGGTTTTTTCTAGCAGAATTTTTCTGGGAGGCTTTTGGGCAATTTTTTGCTACATGGCCTGTCTCAAAGCAGGAATGACATCTGAAGAGGACACTTTCATAATAGATTTTCTGGTTCCACACATAGTCTTTACTTGTTAGGTTTATTTCAGCTGGGAATTCGGTGCTAAAGTCCATTTCCACACAGATGCGTGCATAGGTGGTTCTGGCATATTCCTCTGTTTCTGGGCACCTGCAGTAAAATTTCCCAATTGCATTTCCAATGGCTTTTAGCGAAGAGAGATTCCAGAGATGCAATGGTAGGCTTGGCAATCTCACCCAAACTGGTGCTGAGGTTATGACTGTTGTAGAGGGATCGAATGATGGGTTCCATGGCTTCATGAATAGCCCTGATTTTTCCCAAAACCAAGGGCTGGAGTCTAGAATACATTGTCTGCTTTCAGGATTTCAAAATATACTATAAAGAAACCCCTAGCACAAGGGTAGATATTAATTTCATCAGAAATGACAGGCTTCCATACCTCCGAGATCCAATTGTGGAGAGTTGTCAGCTGCGACCAAAAACCATTGAACCGGTAGATTAGGGCACTTTCGAAAAACTTCAAAGCCTCATTGAGTGAGGCCTGGACCACCTGGACAGTGGGAGCTGGGGCTTCATTGATGATATGGGCAGGAGCTTGCCCTTCAGAAGCGGATGAGCCAGCAGCTATTTTCGTGAAGCTAAGAGCCATATTTTATTCCCAATAAAATATATTTTTTACCATTTACATTTATTCTTTAAAATATTGGGATATAATATAATATTGAATTAAAGAATGTAATACATGCGAAATGTTGTATGTGGGATAGTTATATTGACAAAGACATTGAATTAAAAGCGAAGTTGATGTTAATTAATCATATAATCACTCAACAACTAAAATCAACATCACCAACGAAAAATGAGCAGAAGTATCGTATCCGTGTATATGATTATGATTATTCCATAGAGTTTAGATTTAGTGAGTAATTTAATTTAATATTCTACGTCAAATTTGAATATATTAATGTTTATTTAACTTTGTTACTCAATTATAAATCCTGAAAAATTGTTGTCGTCGAAACACAATCTTTGTTAGGAAATAAGTTTTAAAATTTTGAATAACAGCGAGACTTGATGTGTTTCTTTTGATTCGTATAAACGTGGGTGTGTATTTTAAGTGATTGTGATAACCAAAGATACAACGAGAGATCACAACGTGGCAGTTTTGGCAAACTGCATCCTCTGTCAAACGCTGATTGGAAATGAAAGATGGAGAAATCGATTTGGGAAATTGGAAGACAGAGCTCTGAGTGTATTGACTTGACTTGAATGAGGCCAGGAGGCCCTTGGGCCTAAAAATTGACTTGAAGGGTGAAGAACCTACGAAGAAGTTTCTTCCTAATAAAAAAATCACAGTAAAAAAAATTGTAAGTGGATTTGGGAAATAAGAAGACAATTACAGAGCTCTGAGTGTATTGACTTGACTTGAGTGAGGATAGAGGCTCTGGGCCAAAAAAATGGCTTGAATGGGCAGAGGGGTGAAGAACCTACCAAAAAGTTTCTTCGTAATAAAAAAGTCACAGTAAAAAAATTGTAGTAGTATTCAAAAAATTTAAGGTCCTCCCAAACCTGAGCTCTTCGTCTGCTTCGTACTGGCCATCTCTTTTACTTTTCATCTGCTCTGCAAATTCAAACACACAACAAAGATTTTTCATTGTCGTAGAATCGAGTTCCTTTTTATTTACAATTTCAATTTATTTATTTATTACTTAATTCAAATTTCAATTGCGCGCCCATAGATCTCTACCGTCCAAATTCTACTTCTAATCGACGGCTGACCTTGTGATCCTCATCTCCTGTCACACGGATCAGGACAACCTGCACTTTCTATCAATAAATGTAAAAGAACGGTAGTCGACGGGATGGAGACGAACGCCGATAGAGGGACGGAGTAGTCGACCAACACATCAGTCGGAAAAGAGTCACAACTCCCTGATCTTTGCCATACTATGTATGACCATCATCCATGTGAACCAGCAATCATAGAGGCATTAAATGCCTTATGGCAGGCTGGTTAGCTCTTGCCACGAAACTTATACGCGATTTATGTGATATTAGATACACAGTGGGTGAAATCAGAAAGGGGATTTTCCTGGTTTAATGCGCACATTAACCCTGCTCAGATTACATTGAGCTGGCTCTTGTACGCGGTAACACGCGGCAAGCAGATAGATTATGAGACGAGATTTTCACTGGCTTGCGCCATCTGTTTCGCTTTACATCCGTTGATCCTGGTTCAGCAATCCGACGACGTAAGGAATTTAGGGTTTGGTCCTCTAACCAACTCTTCACACCCGAGCTCTAGAGGATTCATTGTTGATGTCGTTTATGGGTTTCTTGCTCCTCCATGACGGCTTGGTCTATCAGATGCCTTCGTCCAACTGCTGAGATTTTTGCAGATTGAGATGGTAGAGTCAGTTGAAAATATAGAAGCAAGAATGCTTGACGGACTTGTAAAACATGATTTTCATTTGTTAAATGTTGAGGATTCATTGACTACTTGGGGTTTCTGCCTTGAACCTGTTCTAATGGTCCACCTCCACTACAGAGGGATGGCCCAAGGGGATCCAGAGGTAGCGGGGAACACTATGATCTGGGAACCATCTTTGAAAGGTAAATTATTTGGTAACGTAACCCCAAGGCTATGAAGTTTTACCTACAGTTTCTATTTAGTTAAGGGTTCCTTTTAATTTCGCACTGCGTCTTTCAATGTTTAACTGAAACCACTCTTTGTTCCATAGGTAGACGATTCACCGAGGATACATTCCAAAATCAGGTGAGAATCCCTCCTAGGGCATCATTCTACTTGCATACATATAAAGTGGATTCTAGCACATATTGAATTTATTGTTTTTGACCTCTGTGACAGGTAATATTGTGTGATTTCTCAGATAGCCTTATGCGCAAGATCACGACCCTTAAAATCTTAAGAACTTACAGCGTCCTGGTTTATTTATAGGTTGGACCTATCCTCTGGTACATCAACCTGTTTACAAAAACAACTGTTTAATTATACGAAAGTAGAGGCCGAAGTGTATATGGTTTCTAATATCCCAGAATGGGTCATGAATTAAGCAGGGCTCTTACAATTTTTTTTGAGACACTGCTCTAGACTTAGTTGTTAGAGGGCTTTGGGGGCTTCTCCTCTATGTAAAATCTTAAGTTATTAATGTACAAGATGGTTCTCTCCTTTGCGTCTGGTTATATTGACATGCTCCAGCTGTCGAGAGTTTTTCCGAAATGCAATACTGTGCTATTTTGAAACTTATTTAATCTATGTCACCGACACTTTGTTTTAAAAGGTCCGTTATGCTATTTCTAATTTTATTTGAATGGTGGATTTCGTAGTTTCTTATTGATTTGAAAGTTAGGCCGAGAATGCCTATGTTTTTCTTTGCTCATGGCATTGACTGATTCATTGATTGCTCCTGTTTTTAGGATTAATTGCTTTCAATTTGCTACTGTAATAATATGCAGTTAATACATTATTCTAATCTAGCGTGGATTAATATCTGGCAACATGGTTTCTATATATATTACTATAACTTAACATTAGAGATAGATTTTGTTGAAATCTCGTAGCATTTTCTACCGACCATTATATAGAATCTCTAGTAATATTTCAAATCGAATGTTTTGCTACTATGCTATAATTAATTGCTTTTCATACTCCAGAGTAGAGGACTGATTAATGATTGGATGAACTTAATCTTCCATCTCGAGCTAGAATTTATGGTTATTTTTGGAGGTCTACAGTAATGACTGTTTACAATTTTATTTGCCACACTAATATGCTATAATTAACTACTTTTCATACTCCAGAGTAGAGGACTGATTATTGATTGGATGAACTTGATCTTCCATCTCGAGCTAGCATTTATGGTTTTTTTTGGAGGTCTACAGTAATGACGGTTTACGATTTTATTTGCCACGCTGATAACTCTTATTCTCAGTAATACTATACTTTCCAAGGTTTTCTTTCCTATGTTTACACTGTAAATCAAATAATTTTTCTACATCAATTCAAAGGATCAAATTCCACTTAATCGTTAGACTAATTTCCATGGTCATTAACTCATAAAGAAGCTTTCTATCTTACTTATATGTTTAACTTGTAATGAAAATTACTTCTGGAAAGTCTCTCCTCCCAGCCACAAGTCTGGAAATCACGTCCAGACTCTCCCCCGAGCACTTTCTGTTTTTCACCATTATATCTGTATGTGTAGCTTAACTATCACCATTTAAATATGAGGTTTTATATTCAAATCACATTGTGTGTGAACTTATGGTTGATAACGTGAGCACGTTGCTTGATTTCTAAGTTCTTAATGAGCCTCATTTTATATTTTTTGATCATTGGTTTTGGTAGGATACAATATTTAGGGAAGTGCATGGTTGATTACCTGAGTAACTAATTTGAATTTTAGGTATTTTATGAGTCTCATTATGTACTTGTTGTTTGTTGTTGTTTTCCACATGATGTAATGTAGGGTAACCATTTAATTGAGATGTTCTTTATTTTTAGATTCTTAATTATTATTTTTCTAAAAATTTATGTAAATGAACTTAGAAAGTTAGGTTAATTTTATTTATTTTAGGTAGGTTGTGATCTAATTGAGATGGTACTTGTTATTAGATGGTTAATCATTATTTTCTTATTAAGTTAGGTTAAATGTATTTATTTTAGATAGAGAATTGTATATTTATATAATGTGTTTTTAATTAATAAAATGAATATGTATTGAGTAATAGTTGATTTCTAAGTAAGATTAAATAAATTATTAATATATAAATAATTTAGGGTTAAATAAAGAGTTGATTATCAGGTAGTAAATTGAAATGGTTGGTTTAGTAGGTGTTTAATGAGCGATAAGTATTTTAGCTTTAGTAGTAGAGAGGAATTGTAGTGCTTATAGAGGGGAATAAGTGGTTATGTTGCGAATGTTAAACAAAATACTAAGATGTTTTGATAAGAAAATGGGTAGGGTTAATAGAGTGACTCAATTATTTGGACCAGAGATTAGGGAGATGGTAAAATTAGCTAAGTGTTGTTTGTTAATAAAATAATCTGCATGTACATCGAAAAAATGACTAGGTCAATGATAAAATGTCTAAATATGGCATGCCGAATAAAGGAGAATAACCAAGTTCTATCACCAAGCATAAACCGATAGGTCTTTTACATAAAAAAGCTCAATTTTAAAGAAATAATGAATCATCTAAGGCATGCATCATTAAACCAAGGGGAAAATGATATAGACATTATGGTTAGAGTTCAATTAATTTGGATTGGATCATTATATTCCCTGCCATCCATCTCAATGCTTTTAGGTTAAAAAAATCAAAGAAATCAACTTACAAGAGAAATTTTAGTGGTGGGACCTAGATTGCAGAATTTATATCATAAACATTTTGGGCCCATTTTGAAGTCTCAAGTGACATTTATTTGGGGAAAAACTTTGTCACTTGCACCACACACCCTAATGCTATTCTACACATATAGATATTTCTAGTGGTCAAAGAAAGATGTTAATCAGAGTTCAAGTGCAAAAGTTATGCATCTTAGAAGTTGACATATTGTGATTGACCACCATATTTGAGAGGATACCATGTTAAATTCCATTACTCATGGAAAAGGGGATCGCCATGTGGGGATGATAAAGAATTATTTAGAAGGGTCGAATTGAAACTCTTGTTGAGGATCGGATGGGTTAAATTTAACTCCTAGTTGGCTATAAAATGTGTTATAATTAGACAACTAGGAGGAAAACATGTTCTATTATATCTTTTGGTATTTTGTTCCATAATAGAGCATAATAGCTAAGTGTGGGGGGCGGGGAGAGAGAGAGCATAACAGAGACAAGTTTTTATTTTGATGTAGCCCACGAGCCAACGGTCTTAGTCAACTACATAGAGAGAGTGTTCTCCTTTGTATTTTCATCATTTCCATTCCACATAAAAAGGGGCAAAACGACTTGACCATCCAAATGGGTTTTTTTTTTTTCTGAAAGGGTTTCCTAGAGCATATCTTGGTGCTCATGGTGTTCGATGTGTGCTTGCATTACATTGTTCTCTAGTTTTTTCATTTTATCTGTTACATGCATAAGTAGAATAGGGTGAAAATGTGAAGTTGGGTTACACTTTTTGCCATTTTTTGAGAAAAAAACAATATCATTTTTAGAAGTTTTTCAACTTTCGGCAAGTCAAAGCAATTTTTTTGTTTAGAATTTCATTTTACAATAAAAAGGAAACTTGTCAGAAATTTTATTAGCTTTCTATTACTTATTTTTTTGGAATTTTTTTATTCACACTTGATATTTCAACTTAGCAATTGTTTGACTGTGTGTTCTTTAAAAATAAAGGGATTCATAACACGCCATGTTTTTGAGCACTAGTGTATTCTTTGTTAACTTGGTGTTTTTGAAAAACAAAATGTGTTGCAGCAATCTATATAGACTCTACTTCGATATCATTATATTTATGAAACCAATTGATGCACATCATAATTACTAAATTTTTTTGAATTGAACCAATATGAAAAAACTATAGATTTTGAAGATGTTTAGCTAAGCGTCCAATTTCTCAACATATTAGTTATAAAATAAAACCCTGAAAATTACCCATTATAGAAGACGAACCAATATAATGAACCATAAGTTTTTGATATTTTTTTATAGTGTATTTTGGTAGATAAATTTTTTTGATTTCATTGAATCATAATGACCTTCAGAAATTTTTTGCACACAATTTTTTAGAAAATTAATTAAAATTAGCAAATTTCTATGAAATTCCATAAAATTTATATCTATTGAAAGTAGATTGAATTATGCAAATTTTGGTTTTTGTTCCGACAACAAATTCATCATATTTGATGGAGTTTAAGCATTCCGAAATTTGAAAAACGTGACTAGAGTCGAGTTGTTGCAGAGTTGCAGGTTAAAACAGTTTGGCCAAATTAAAATTACATTCGGTTGAACTTGTGTTTGTCATCGATGCCTATTAAAATAAACAGAAAAATAATTCGGTCGAATTATTTTAAAAGTTTGGTTGAATTAATTTTGAAAGTTCGGCCGAAAATGTGTCAATATTTTCCGTCGACCGTAAAAATGAAATGATGTGACTCTCCGAAAAAATGTTTCATGCAAAACAATATAAATACATGGAGACGAAACTTCATTTTCGCACACTTTCCTCATTTGGGGTAAAGTTTTAAGGTAAATCTTTTTTTGGGTTGAACTTTTTGGAGGAAGTTTTTTGGGCTAAACTTTTTGGAGGAAACTTTTTGGCTTTAATTTTTAAAGTAAGTCTTTTAAGCTAAATTTTTAAAGTGAGATTTTTTAGCTTAATTTTAAAGTAAGTTCTTCGGGCTGATTTTTTAAGTGATATTTTTTAGCTTAATTTTTGAAGTAATTCTTTTGGGCTAAATTTTTAAATTGATATTTTTAAGCTTAATTTTTAAAGTAAGTTTTTTGGGCTTAATTTTTAAAGTAAGTCTTTTAGGCTGAATTTGTAAAGTGAATTTTGCACTGAATTTTTAAAGTGCGTTTTTTTGAAAGTAAACTTTTTTGGCTGAATTTTTTAAAGTGATTTTTTTTTTAAATAACTCTTTTATGCTGAATTTTTAAAGTGAGTTTTTTGGTCTAAATTTTGAAAGTGGATTTTTTTGCAGGATTTTTTAGAATTGAATTTTTTGGGTTGGATTTTAAAAATCTACATAGATTGAATTATCATGGGAAATCAAAGAAATTGCAAGAGAAAATATAATCGAACAAGAGGCATTGAGGAATGTAGAGAATACGAGAGAAACTATTACAAAAGAAAGAAAGAAGAACACACAAATATTGAAAGGGAAAATCAATCTCAAGTGGAAGTTGAAGCATGTATGTAAATGTAAATATTATAAATGATATTTAAAATTTAACTAGTTTATTGTGAAATTCAATTTTTATTTGATGAACTAATTTGAAAAATATTTTGCAATGTAAACAGAGAAGATATTCCTCATAACATTGATGATGAGATTAAAAATGTTGAAAGACAAAGTGAAAAAGATAATGAACCAATGATTGATGATGTTGTTGAAAATGTTGAAAGAGATTCAAATGAAGAAGCTGAATCACCATCAAGTATGTATATATATATGTCATGTGTATAATTGAAGTTATACATATTTATTAATTTCAATTTCATTCAAACTCCATTTTTTAATTTTATTATTTAAGGAATATTTATACCCATTTACATTTAATTTTCATATGCACAGATGAAATCAATATTGATGATGATATGTTAGAAAATGTTGACACTTACATATATGGAGATAAAAAAGATGGCCATATTGTACAATATCGTGTTAAGGTCATTATTGAGAAGTTCTTCAAAGATGAAAGTGTGACGTTTCAAACTCAAATTTTGAGAGGTCTCTTAACATCAAAGAAATTAAAAGACTCTACAACTCTATTTGGTATTCAAAAATCAACGAAAGATAAAAAGGTGTAGGAAAATGTGATTCAAAATATTAATAGTGCTTCAAAATCAATTGGAAGTTCTATAAAGACAAGTAATATAAATGCACATAGAACAATACAAATGGTACTGGTTTCATCAAGTAATAAAGAAAATCGTTTGGTAAAATCTATGGCAAAAATATTAGGAACCTCATGAAAAACATTGCACAAACATAGGAAATTTTGATTACAAAAAGATGTAAATGATGAGCTCGCTTGTTGGACAATTATTTGTAGGCAACCATACAAATATAGACTTGGATAAGATGTTAAAAAAATAATATATGAATATTGGATAAAGGAAGTCGAGAGGAAGCAAACACTGCTTTGTAGAACAAAATATTCTATAATTGAGAGTATTCATAGATTAAAAAGATATGTTCCAAGAGTGCATATGGATTGAAAGGGTTTCCTTGGAGAGTCTTGGATATGTAGAACTGGGCCAGGCCACAACTTACCTAGAACCACACATTCTGAGCAACCGAATGGGATGAAACCAACCAAAAGGATGTATGTTGTTGTCTACAAATGCTTAAAGAAAAGACATGAGCCATAGACTAGGGCACCACAAACCATGGACGACGAACATTGGAGCTAGGAACCATTGGAAGTTTCTTGTGAAATATCACAAACCACCACCCAGCCAAGTGGAATGTTGAATGTCCCTCGAGATATGGAAATGGGTAAACCATGAGTTGGTTTCTAAGGCTCTCATCACACCAATTTCTTTGAGAACTTGATAGATAATGGAACGAAACTGAGTACCCTTTGAATAATGTCAACCCGGGCCTGTGGAATTTCTTAATATCACGGTTATTGACAATGAAACTTGGGACATCACCAAAAATGAATACACTGATGTGAAGAGGACCCATCAAAGCAATCATAAAAATGAGATGATGTAGGTCAGTCGATGAGATAGATGGATTATAAATGTAACATGAGGCAGCCAACCTAAGTCCCAGAGAGTCCAGGTGAATTCTGGTGAAGAGCGAGGACCTAATGACAAATTCAAAACAACACCTATTCTCCATGCTTCAGAGAATGAATAGCTACCCATAGATGGTTCGACTAGAGGGAGCACATAAGCAATGAAAATGACCGGCGTGGCTACTTGGTAGTTGCATATCTAGGCTCTGAGAAATATGAATAGTACTACTATCTGCAACCAAAGTCATATCTAAGGGAGAGATCCACTTGTAGGTGATGTTGGGCATAGCCATACACGTGATGGAGCCTTCCATATCATAATTCATAGCCATCATTAGTCTGCAATGTAAATAATACAACCACCCTAGGTTTGTAAATGCTCTTCTCACTCAAGAATTTATCGACTATGTAACCTTTCCATCATTTCATGCTATAGAGTTTCTAACTATTGAGGTTGTACTGGATCGTGTATATATAACCAAAAAAAAACGGTCAATTTTAAGTACTCCCATCAATATGACTTTTTCAAAAATTATATGACAGTCACAGATGACGTGTAGATTTGGAAACCAGTGGTATTTAACGGGGAAAAAAGCTAAAAACGTGTATACGGGTGTCAAATTTAACCCCTGGGTGAGTGACGCCATCATATCATTTGAAATAAGAGTTGTTTATAGTGTGATTTTTTGGAGTTTCCGGTGCCGGTGCAGAATCCGGTGAAAATTTTGAGGTGAAATCTTGATTTGTGTTATTTAAATTAGTTTTTTGAGTGTATATATGGATTCAGTACTATGAAAAACCCTAGGGAACTTTTATTGTGGAGGGTTTACCTATCAATCTTGTGATTTCAATGAATTCGTATCAAATTTTAGAAAAATTAGACCGGAAAAATCCACCAGAAAAACTTCCAAAAACTAGCACTAAAAACAACTCCATTTGAGATATTGTATTTGGACCCAATCTAACTCTTCTTTGGGTTATTACATGTGTATTTATTACCAAATCTCAACCATTCCAGTGAACCATTATTTATTGGCCATTTAACATAAAAATTAAATAATAAAAATATGGAAATCTGGTAGCAATGAAAAATAAATCAAAACAAGGAAACTAGCAAAATGGGTTGTGTTTATGTTAGGAAACTTTATAACCGTTCAATGATACTTTGGGTTGTGTTTGTGATAGGAAACTTTATAACAGTTAAATGATACCTCTGGATTGTGTTTAGGTTAGGAAATTTTATAAAGGGTGAATTATATATTTTTATATATATTTTTGGTGAGGTGTATTTTTAATAGTTTTTTGTGCTTTTTATATTTTTTCTTTTATTGATGTGTATTTTTATTAAAAATATTTTGTAAATTGTTATTTATTTTTTATTATTAAAAAAAATAAAAAAAAATCTCACAAGTTATATTTAATTGCAAGATGGAGTTTATTCTCTAAGGGTTGACCAATTACTTTATCTGTTAACATATTTTTAATTGTGTTGAAATGAAACGAGTATGATTTATTATGTAGTTGTGGTAAAGTGCCAATTATGAGATGATTAACTTCACTTGACTTCTTATAATGTTGTGATTAAATCCCAATTGAGGTGATAAACTTCACTAGCCTTTGGTTTTTATTTTTATGTTAATTGTTTAATTTAAAATTTACTAAACATTTCATAATAAAATTTGGAAAAAAAAAACTAAAAATAATTTTAGTTTTAATTAATATTAGTGTGTTAAGAAATTCTCAATTAAATTTAGTTTCAATTTGAAATGAGTTGTAATTATGGTTAAGAAAGAATTAAATGAAAGAAAGGAGTTGAAAGTGTTATTCAAATGTAAGAGAAAGAAAATGAGTGAAAATTTGTTTGAGGAATAGAGTATAAAGTGTATATTATAGAAATTTATGAGATATCATTTTACATAAAAATTAGGAGGAAAAAAGAATTTCAACATCCTAAATATGTTAAAAAATTACGATGTAAAATGAGATAAATTTACATAAGCTGGATTTTAGAGGAAATATATCAATCTATTATGTAAAATGATGAGAACTTAACACATAAAACAAACAAAGAAAGAGAAGTTAGTTTAAAATGATAAGAAATTAGCACACAAAACAAAGAAAGAAAGAAGTTATTTTGAGGATGAGACATTAGGAGTGGAGTGGAGGCAAACCTATAATTTCACATGAAAATTAGAATATGTGCACCATGGGATGACTGAAATTACATGAGGGTGACATGATAGTCATGCCAAGGTAAAGGGTAAGGATACTTTAAAAGATTAGGAAGAGGATATAGTAGTTATTGACTATAGATTTACTATTACATATATGGGAAAGAGGGACATAAATTATTAGAGAATTTATAAACATGTAATGTAGGATGGAAATGAAAATGTAATTTAATCAACTTTGCCTTATACTAGTTTTTTTGGGCGGAAATCGAAAATGTAATTTAATCAATTTTTCATTAGACCAACATTTTTGGGTTGATTTCACTGGACTAATTTTTGCTACATGTAAATGATGTATAAATCATTTGTATTTGTATATCTATGTTAACAATTTCACCAACCACAACTTTTTTGCTGGGTGGAGTCCTCATAGTAGCTCCCATGAGGAGTGGGATTTGACAACTTAGGTAAAGAGTGATACTTAATTGAGTCTAATTGGAATTAATAATAGCAATTGTGTACAAATAATAATATGGCTATGTACAAAAATAAAAAATAATATAGTCGTGTATAAATTAAATAAAAAATAAATGGTTGTCTAAAAATGTCCAAAATACGGAAAATTCACTTATGAAAGACTATATAATTTTTTGTACAAAACTTACAATGAAGTACTTTTATTTTAATTTTTAACAATTAATTTGATTTTCAATTTGGTTATTGAGAAATTTTGATATAAAAAGATATTTTAAAATAGAAAATATGTTATCATTATTAACTATAAAGAAATGATCAGATTCAATGGTCATTTTGTATTTTTTCTTATGATAAATATGTGAAATTTTTAACATAATTGTGTTACTGAAGGGTAAGTTTTTACTCAAAACTTCATTGGTGAATGGTTAATTTATTATCAAAGCATCACTTGTGAAGGGTAAAATTTTAAACATAAATTTCTTTGATGGGTAGTATGAAGATCCAAAACGTAAAAAAAAAAAATTGTTTGTCAGATAAAGAGAAATCCAAATTCCAATCATGGTCTTAACTATATAGTATTGACTCCAAAAACAACTATATAGTATGACTCCACGAATTTCTATAGCAACATTTCAACCATGTGGTATTACTTCACAAATTTCCCTTTCAAAATTACCGTTGAAAGGTAAGTTGCTGGGCCGTCTCAACTATGTAGTATGACTCCACGAATTTCTATAGCATCATTTCAACCATGTGGTATGACTTCACAAATTTCCAGTTGAAAGATAATTTTCTAGAGCATCATTTCAACCATGTGGTATGATTTTACAAATTTCTCGTTCAAAGCTAATTTTCTATAGCATCATTTTAATGACGTGGTATGACTTTACAAATGTGGTTTAATCATTGTCTCTTTAGTGAGGGGATTGTTGGAAAGTTGGGCTAGCCCATCATCATTTTGAATAAAAAAATGCTTTAATTGCAAAAGACTAAAAGCAATGATTAATGGTCTCATAGACTATTTTTAGTCTAGTTAAAATATCATTTCATTTAATTTGCCATGCCATCTCAACTATGTAGTATGACTCCATGAATTTCTATTTCATATGGCACATGCATTAATATTCCTTAACAAACGGCATTGTAAATGCACAATAAACATTGAATACTAGTTATCATTTATACTAAGAAAAACAACCGACTTATTTACAAAAGTCTGTATCACTAATTTTCTTTCCAAGCATAAAGAGTTTTATGATTTTACAAAGAATGAGTTAAACATTAAAAAATTTATGATTGAACAAAATTTTATTTCCGAGTTTTAAAATGAATATAAGCACTTTTCATCTAACTTTGGGATTTTTTTTTCTTTGTTAATTTGTTTATCATTGGAGAGATTAGCTTTTGGTTAAAAAATTGTGATTCAAAGGTTTATAAATAGTTAAAATTATTTAGGTATTTCATTAGATTTGGGCCATGCCATACCAACCAGTAACATAATTAGATTTTTAAGCGAAGAGACTCTATAGCCAGGTATGATGGCTACGTGTGATTCCATCATAATAATTGATGACATCACAAATATCCATCCTGCTATGAATGATCATTAATATTGATAATGGTCTTCACATTGACTGTGTCGTGTTTCCATGAGTGAACCAACAGAGCAAGAGCCTCCACCACTTGGGACATGATTTGAATAACGATGAGAGGTTTTGGAATGGTATCTTATTATGAGTTATTCATTAAGACTATAGTGGAATCTCAGAGCCACCTTTCTTTCTAAATCTTGAATAAATTATTTCCATTTAAACTGAATTAGCTATGGCATCTCAACCATGTGGTATGACTTCACATTTTGCATTCAAAGATCATTTTCTTTGGCATCTCAGCTATGTAGGTTCTTACTACTCACATATAAAGATAAAGACAAAGTGAGCCAATCACATGAAGTAATATTCGTTGAGAAATGGTTTGTAATTAACAGAAAATACATTGAATACTATTTCTTATAGACTAAAATGCTATGGCATCTCAGCCATGCAGTATGAATTTGACATTGAAAACTATTTATTCTGCATAATCAGGGAATAACTTGCAATGGCATCTTAGCCACTATGACTTTAGGAATGGCATTGTACTTGTACAAAAAACATTGAATACAGTTTATTCTCTATACTCTATACTGGAAGACTAATTTTCTATGGCATGTCAACCATGTGGTATGACTTTGGGAATTTCCTGCCTGTTACAAATAAAGATGAAGCCAAATGGGTTGATGGCCTGAAGTAATATGATAAATAAAGATAAAACAAAAATGGGTTGATGGAAAGAAGTAATATTCCATAAGAAATGTCATTCTAATTGCAGAAAAAAACATTTGCTATTTATTATCTATACTGAGAAACACCCTGACGTATTTACAAAAGTATCTATCATTCATTTTCTTTCTAAACATCAGATGTTTTATGATTTAAAAAAGATTGAACAAAACATCCAAAATTTTATGATTTAACAAAGATTGGCCTAATCATAATAGTTTTGTAGCTTGCAAGGTTAACTTATTTAACCTCCACAGCTGGGACATAAGTTGAATAAATATGACAGGCTTTGATAGTTTCAACAACAGATCAGAATGAAGTTAGCATCTGTGGATTCACTTCGCAAGTCCTAATGAGCAACTCCCTGTTTTATCCTTTTGAAATGATGCGATGCGATAAAGTATATTGCAAATCACATATCCCAATGCATATAGCCCCCGAGAACAAAAACATACTTAAGCTTTAAAAGCCTTAATTATTGTTAAATATATGCTCTATATTGGAGCTTACCCGCATCGCAAAACGTATAACAAGCACAATTTAAAAAGGACCCGAGGACCACTCTGATTGCGATATGCGATAAACCTTCCAGACTCGATATAACAATTAACACAACCCTATAAATATGTTGCGTCCAGATGAATCACAAATTGGCAAAAGGGAGGCCGCTCCATTCACTTTTGATCTTCTGACTGCGATAAAACTCTTTATTAAAGCGCAACTTTAATAAAATCATAAGAATGAATAAAACAAAGGAAAAGCGTGTTGAAAGATAATATTAAGTCATCAGTTGGGCTTGCTCCACTGCCACATAATTCCCGCAATTTCGATTATGATATTATGATCATCGCATCGCGGACTTCCGATACCCAAACTGCCAATATAATGGTATCACAATCACATATCGGGAAAACACAATGAGACATGTTTACGATTACCGTTTGAAAGGTTTTTGTGATACAATCTATTCATTGAATAATAAATTATCATGTGAATCCATGATTTCAGTTATTAAGGACTTGTACCAGTATTTATGATTTAAATCCCCAAGGTGATTTGATGGTCTATATGTAGATATTTCAGATTTTTTTCGTATTTAAACTATATTCGCCATCATTTCAAACCTTGTATGTTCAACGCTCCCACATTTCAAACATGTTTTTCTCATTCCTCTATGTTTCCAATTGTAGGCTAATCCCGAAAAGACACAGTGTAGTAGAATGACCAAAGTAAAGAAAGGAAAGAAAACCATGGAAGCTTCACAACCCACACCTCCTGTTTCCGAAGTAACAGAAATGCTCCCGCTTTTCTTGGACACTACATGCATGATAGATAGTGGATCATCCTCATGGGAGTCTATGTATCAATCTCTTGAAAGTGAAGGACCCAAGTTAATTCAGATAGTGGTAACAACGAATGCTACTTCATCTTCTGAAGCCTCCAATTATGAATTCGCCAGCTCTTTACTTCACAGGATCGTTGCTCGACCCAAGATCATTCCTTATAATGATATGGTGAATGGATAATTGAGATCATCAATATAGACGATAGGAAATTCTTGACTTCAAGAAAAATAGTCATTGGGTATTTTACAACTCAAGATTTGAAGAAAATGTACCATATAACCGACCAACATAAGGTATATGGCAAAGCTTTCCTCGAACAGTTTGCAAGTGAGAATGAGGTGGAATAAGATCTAATTAGATGATGGAGTTCCTACCCAAACAAACACAAACATGAAAAGTCAAGCATGTACTCTTTATCTTCTCTTGCCTCTCCCTATTCTTATGTCGCAACTATGATGTGTAGGCTAGTCGGGTACCCTAATATTCTAAATTCTCAGTCGAATGGGTTCCTCTTATTGAGGCAACATCAGATTCTTATATAATGGATTGGGGCATTATCCTTTCAAATAATATTGCCTCCCAAATCCGAGAATACAGACAAAATCGATATGTTACTACCAGAGTAGTTCCACCATTCTTTATGAGTGCATATATCATGGATGCAGTCTGTTTCACTTCAGATTTCCCAATCATGGGATGGAAATGGACCATTCAAGACCCCACTCCTATCCATGTATATCATAAAATCCCATGGGAGTCTAATTTCCATGCCCATTTTTATAAAATTTTCCAAGGAGTCATTCTACCAATACACCAAGCCGTTTTTTATAAAAGAACCCCAATACTGTCCGAAGAGGCCAAAATTGATTTCATACCTATAGGTAGGTGGTTTGGTGAAGAATTATTTACCTATGTTAGAGTCTATGGAAGTCTAGCAACTCTTCATGTTCTCCCATTATATGTCCTTGATAAACTATTGGACAGGGAGATTGCCTATCAAACTGTAGGGGACGGATTGACAAAAACCCTAAAGGAAGCTAAGAAATCTTTATGGTCTTCATTCCCTATCCAATGTGGTGTATATTCTCTACATGATTTCAAGCACACATAGCTTGAAATTGATAACATCAAATGTTTAAATGTTGCTATTGTTCCTGGCAGACAACTTGATCCAAACAAAGTAGCACAAAATGTTAATGCTCAAGTAAAAATCAGGCAATTCATTCATGAAGATGATGACTATGATGACCTATTTGAGTCTGTCAAGATGTTTTCACAAGCACAACACCTAGCTACATTAAAAATTAATCTAGAAAAGCTAGCGCAATTCAAAGAATACAGGGAAAAAAGACTGTAGAATATCCCTTTGGATCTGTTGAGTCTTTCTCAACCGATTTCCCAAGAAGAGAAGAATTCAGGACAAGACTCAGAGTAGGTTTCTAAAGACATTGAAGTGGAAGATAAATCAACAGAAATACATATTGATAAAACACCCTTCAATAATGAACTGGATGAAGCTTGGAAACAGTTTGATTAGCAGTTAAAAGGATAGCAAGGGGCAGAGAATAGTGAGCTGGAGAAAATAGTCAGCACACCCCAGAACAATGGACATAGCTCGTTTACTGATAGGGCTTCTGATAAAGCTATAAGTATAGATGAAATTGAAATCATCCAAGAATTCCTTCATCCGAAATTGTCCTTAACGTGGAAGAAATCCCACCTCTCGACGTCTTTTACAGTCCCAAACATCGGGCTGTGGTGAAAAGACAAAGGAAAAGGAGAAGAACAAAGCAATCATCAACAATCATTCCCAGTGATATACCAATGGACATAGTGTGGAAGGATACACAAACTGATCCTTCAGAGAATTTAACAAAGTTGTCATAGTTTGCAGGTGCTTATGCATTTGCCATGATTGATAAAGCAGCAGAAGTTCGACAACTGATTAGGGAAAAGGAAGAAAGAATTCAACAGTTGGAACATCTGTTGATAGAGGAAAAACAAAGTATTGATCAACAAGTGAAGACACAATTGTCTCAACTTTAGCAGAGCTTTGATCGATTAAAGCTCCAACATCCCGCAGAGATCAATACTAAGGATACTCAAATCCGACAGCTCCAGTTTTTCACTTGATCAGCTGAAGGAAAATCCTAAAGTGGAAGACTTTACAAAGGAAGAATTGGAGCTAAACACCTTGTTATCGCAACAACAAGCTATATTCTATCAGAATTTATCTATCATCAATCCACTATGTGTCAAAAGTGATTCACTGATGAATCAATCATCCAATCTGAGGGTGAATTTCAATGACATTGATGATAAAATCTCAGGATTTATAACATGGCAGGATACACCAGAAGGTAAAGCAGCAGACCTTCCCAGAATAGAGGAATCTCACAAGGAAATCCTCTTTATTGATTGGGACATTCAGTTGAAATAGGCAGAAAGAGCAGCCTCCAGGGAAAACGATGTTGCCAATAACATAATTGAAACTACAAATGATAACCTACATAATGGCAACTTGATTCAAGAATGCCCACTTGGTAATCTTCCTGATATTAAAGTTCTGGAAAGGCAATGGTAGGAAATTTCAAAGGCAAAGGAAGAAGCAATTAAAAAGTTGACAAAAATTGACTGGGAGATGTACTGGAAATATCTTGTGAAGCTACATAGCCAGTGGCTAATGCTTCGTTGCCTTGCTGACTCATCCACTCATATGCTTCCTGTGCTTTCAGATGCAGTGTACACTGGACAACTACACATGAGGACAGGTCAACCCCCTAAAGTTAAGCCAATGTTAGATATTTACAAGCTCAAGCAGCGAATGAAAGAATATACACAATTACATTCATGAGCTCGTCATTTCAACAACTTCTATTTTTTTCCTATTGTCTCTTATTTTAAGGAGAGTTGTTTCAACCTCCTCAACACTTTTTATGTATTGTCTATTTTTATATTTTATTTTTGTTATATAAACCCTTTCATGTCTACAAAGAAAGGGTCCCCAAATTTTATAAGGAAAGGCTTTGGAAGCTTGCACTTTTGTACTTTCAAGCTTATCTTAGTAGAATGACTGGATCAGGGTCCTGAAGTTTTGTAGAGAAGGCTTTGAGAGCTTGCACTTTTGTATTCTTGAAACCATCTTAATGAGAAAGACTAGACCAGAACTATTTCTTTCATGAGTAGAGTAACATACATCGGGTACTTTTATCATTGTATTTCTGTTTTGTTTATGAATTGATAGTCATTCCTCTTTATATTGTTTATTATATGTATCTTTTCTAATGCAATTATGCATTAATTCATTTCTGAACATGCTAGAATTTTCATCTTTAATACATATATAAGCGATTTGTTAATGTTATTTGATTGTGATACGAGTTTCATCAATTATTTTGATTAACTATTTAATCAAAATAATTATCTTAAATTCTTTTCATTTTTGCAAGTGTTTGATTAATCTTTATTATCATGCACTAAGGACAATTATTTTAGATCGCATAAACATAAGTAACCTCGGGTAATAGATAGATTAATACATGTATTTTAGTTTATAATCACTTCCATTTATCACCTAGATTCGGTTATAAGCACTCTACATCCATTCTATCACATTTTATTGGGAAACTGGTCCCATTATATCCAGTCGGAGCCACTATTCCAAACAGAAAAGGGACGGTATTCAAGTCCCCGACCAGGTGGTTATCCCCAATGTTGTTGCACTGATTTTAGAGGCATCAACATAACATGTGCTTGATTTGCATAAAGTTTAAGAGAGCCAGGCCATGGAATGCATTGGAAAGCAAAGTGAAAAAGAGTCTAAGCCATTAAAAAATTCCTTATGATTAAAAGGAAAAATACTTCGGGAATTAAAAGAGAAATTTCAAGAAATTTCACCTAAGAACAAATAATAAAGAAAAATTTAACAGATAAATGAGGTTAACATCACAAGATGAAGTAATTATAACAATATCAAAGGAACTTTAAGTTGAAATCCTCATAATAATGAAACTTTTTCGTTGATTTACATAAAATTTAACAAAATCATACCACTAAATCACTAGAAAGCAGAGCAGAGAAAGCCTAAACAAATGAAATAAATCCTTTTCCCCAACTAAAAGATAAAATATGAAACACCGGGATGGTATCGAGATGTAGTGTAAGGTTACTTCTTTGTTTGACTATAGGATCTAGCTCAACTCTGACAACATTAGCCAGAACACTTCAAATCTATTAGTTATGTCCATGGCTCTGCCAGGGCAACGACAAGCACAACGACACAAGGAAGGACATGATAACAATGGTAGTGTGGATGAGTGGCCAAGAGATGGGCCCACAAATTTATTTATAGCAAATTAATTACATTATATAAGGCTTGCATAATTTGACACATTCACATGGTTCTCAACGATATTAATATCCTTGGCACGTTCTAACATTGTAAACACTTGTCCATCTTTATACATCGCCTAACTATGCAAAGCCTCCCTTTTTTTTAAAGAACAAATAAAACAATGGTAGGAAATGTTGTGGGTGTACATGGTGAACTCAGATCTCCCAGTGAGTGATCGTGAACAAGAAAACAAGTTCAAAATCTATTACATTATGGAAAGATGATTTTATTATGTATTACATTCTCGAAAAATGAGTTTATTATGTTTTATCTTGATTGCCTTCATGAATTCCTTTAGGCGGAAGCACTAAAGTGCTACATAACTCACATACCTGGTGGGATATTCATTTTAGCCCCGCCAGCCATAGGGTACATGATTTTTCAGCATTCGCTGTCAAAAGCATATAAATGAGGTGAGGTTGTTGAAGGTATATAATTGTTGCAGGGGGTATTTATAAAGGCTTGCGCGCTGCCCACTTCATGGATTAGATTTTAGTTCTCTTTATTAGTTGTGGTCTGGTTGTTACATGTTCATTAGAAGTAAGTTTAATGTTGTTTATTCGGATGGTTTGTAATTGTTGCAAAAATATTCAAATTCTTTGCTAATATGAATTACAATGTCAAAAGTGTATTCATAGCTAGAATACAATGTTGTTTATAGGCCTTGAAACGAACTGCTAAATGTTTTTTCCGGCGAAAAGACAAATTTCATAGCATTTTTTAAGCAAATTATATTTTCTCGACGGTTTTGTTAAGAAAATCACAATTTCTTTACGGGTTTCTCAAATTTCACAATTTTAAATCTAAGGGTTTTCAAATCTCTTTTTTCCACATACTACAAGGTCAAGCTCACACAATGTTTTGAAACCTACTCAATTGCTATTCAGTATCAATAAAAACCTTTGTTTGAGCTATCGATGTGCAAAACCCTCCTCATCTTCACCCTCGTAACAATCCAATAAATAGAGAAGTCCTATATGGCGGTGATAGTAATCAATACTATGTGATGGCTAGTATGCACATCTCGTTTTGACTTCCACTCTTTGAATCAGTGAACACGTATTTCTTTCTAGGTGGGTAAGCCAAACTAGCTGAATGAGGCATGAGCTATCGAGTTAGATTAAGATACCGTCCTTATAGTTTAGTAAGCCGATGGAAAAATAAGTTAGTTTAAATGGATTAGTTCTATAAGGTCAACGCTTAACAGGCTTAGTGTCTGGATTAATATAAATATTCATCTCTCCAAGATGCCCTTTGATTCCTTTCAATTCTGTGAAATTCTGCAAAACAAGACATGTATTTTTTAATTCACACTTATTACAGTGTTGTTTATGGGTCTGAAACAAACTGGAAAACATTTTGTTAAGTGAAAAGACAAATTAAATTACATTACATTTTTAAGCAAATTATATTTTCTTCATCAGTTTGTTGGCCAAATTACATTTTCTTGTCGTGTTTCTCAAATCTCACAATTTTTAATCTAAGGGTTTCCAAATCTCTATTTTTCCACTTAATGTTCTCACTAATCTAATGAATTGAACTGACTATTTTTTTTATGAGTTGTTTAAGTCTTCATCTTGCAGATTAAAAACAGTAAAGAAACCTTACTTGCGAAGTGGAGAACTTTGGAATTCATTCAGTAATATTTTGAAATATTTCAAAATGCAGAATAAAACTAAGTTCAATTTTTTGAACTGCAAAACCAATACATCATAATTCTATTCCATACACATTAATTTAAGTAAATTGGAAGAACACTTTTTGAATTTAGAAGATATATTGAATATTGAAACTTCAGATTTGTAACAAATAAATTTCAACTTTTGCATAAAACTGTCTTGCACATTGTCCTATGTTGTCAATGTTGTGGCTTATCAATGTTCCACTGTTGGTTTTTTAGACTTCATACTTCCATGACAGGAAAGGAACTAGACAAAGCTTCTTTCTTGAAACAAATTCTATACAGAGGATTTTTCATTTGGGTTTTTCTTGCAGCATAAGATTTCATTTAGATTTTTTGAAGCGTACTTGACTTTTAGACGTGAGCCACATCCATGAGCTTCAACAATAGCCTTCCTTGCAATAGCCTTCTGTCTTATTTAACTGCTTTTGTCTCCTTTACCAACAAGTCTCTTAGCATGCCCATCTCTCCTTTACCAGTACCATCATGTCTCTTACCATGCCCATCTCTCCTTTACCAGCACCAACATGTCTCTTACCATGCCCATCTTAGTTATACATTAAATATGCCACTGGTACACACGTGGAGGACTGTCGAGAAGTATCCAACATATGGAATCAATGGCATCTGATACCAACAACTGGATTTTGTGCACAACAAAACTTTGGGTGCAGTGCTAAAAAAACTTTGGTTATAAAAAACCTTGAATAACAAAAAACTTTGCCACAGACTTAAAATCAGTTGTCATGACTTACAATGAGTTGTCACAACATGCAAACTGGATTTTTGGATAAAATAACTTGTCACAACATTCTTACATTGGGATTCACGAAGCGTGCAATAAGAGGTCCATATTTTTATATCCAAAAACTTTCATTAAAATTTAGATGGATGAAAATTGAACTATAAAAATTTAGTTAAGTGCTGATAAACCAAAAAGAAAATTGGCCAACGAATGAATTAATGTGCCATCAACGATCTAGTGACCACTATATTCCATGATGGCCCATTAATTCATTAGTTGTCCAATTTTTTTTTGGCTTTATTAGCGTTTAACCAAAGTTTTATAGTGCAATTTTTATCCATCTAAATTTTAACGAAAGTTTTTGGATATAAAAAAATCGACCTCTTATTGCACGCATAGAGAATCCCAATGTAAGAATGTTGTGACAATTTATTTTATCCGAAGTCTAGTTTGCAGAATGTGGTGACAATTTATTTTATCCAAAGTCCAGTTTGCATGTTGTGACAACTGATTTTAAGTTTGGGGAAAATTTTTTTTGGTATCCAAAAGTTTTTTATAACCAAAGTTTTTTTAGCATTGCACCCAAAGTTTTTTCGTGCACAACAACTAGTTGTTGGTGTCAGAATTCCATATGTTGGAGACTTCTCAACAATCCTCCGTGTGTGTACAAGTGGCATCTTTCATGTATAACTGCGATGGGCATGTGAAAAACATGCTAGTGTTGTTAAAGGAGAGATGAGCATGGTAAGAGACATGATGGTGCTGGTAAAGTAGAGATGGGCATGCTAAGAGGCATGCTGGTAAAGGAGACAAAAGCAGGTAAATGAGGCAGAAGGTTATTGCAGGGAAGGTTATCGCTGAAGCTCACGAACGTCGCTCACATTCGAAGTTAGGTACGCTTCAAAAAATCTAAATGCAATCTTATGCTACAAAAAAACCCAAATGCAAGACTATTAAGTGAGAAAAACCCTCTGTATAGAAGTCGTTTCAAGAAAGAAGCTCTGTGTGTTCCTTTCCTATCCTGGAAGTCTGAAGTCTAAAAAACCCAATTGTGGAACATTCTTAGCCACGACATTGACAATATAGGGCAATGTGCAAGATAGTTTGCTGCCGAAGTTGAAATTTATTTGTTACAAATCTGAAGTTTCAATATTCAATATATCTTCTAAATTCAAAAAGTGTTGAATATATTTTCTTTCCAATTCACTTAAATTGATGTGTATGGAATATAATTATGATGTAATGTTTTTTGCAGTTCCAAAAATTGAACTTAGTTTGATTATACATTTTTAAAATATTTCAAAATCTTACTGAGTGAATGCCAAAGTTCTCCGCTTCGCAAGTAAGGTTTCTTTCCTGTTTTTAATCTGCAAGATGTAGACTTAAACAACTCATAAAATAAATAGTCATCTCAATTAATTAGATTAGTGAGAACATTAAAAAACCCTTAGATTTAAAATTGTGATATTTGAGAAACCCCATAAGAAAATGTAATTTGGCCAACAAATTGATGAAGAAAATATAATTTGCTTAAAAATGTAATGTAATTTAATTTGTCTTTTCGCCTAACAAAACGTTATGCATTTCGTTTTAGACCCATAAACAACAATGTAGTCAGTGGGACTTAAACACTACATGTCTTTTGTTCATTAGATCAACAAGAACATTTATGTGGAAAAAAGAGATTTGAAAACCCTTACATTTAAAATTGTGAGAATTGAGAAACCCATAAAGAAATAATGTTCTGCTTAACAAACCCATCTAGAAATTGTGAGAATTGAGAAACTCGTAAAGAAATTGTGATTTTCTTAACAAACCCATCTAGAAAATATAATTTGCTTAAAAAATGTTATGGAATTTGTCTTTTCGCCAAAACAAACATTTAGCAGTTCATTTCAGGTCCTATAAACAACATTGTATTCTAGCTATGAATACACTTCTGACATTGTAATTCATATTAGCAAAGAATTTGAATATTTTTGCAATAATTATAGACCATCAATATTTTTGAATAAAAAACATCAAAAATTACTTCTAATGAACACGTAATAACCATACCGCAACTAGTAAAGAGAGCTAGAATCTAATCCATGAAGTGAGGAGGTGGTCAAGCCTTTATAAATACCCCCTGCAACAATAAGACACCTTCAGTAACCTCACCTCATTTATACACTTTCGACGACGAATGTTGAAAAATCTTGTACCCTCTGGTTGGCGGGGCTAAAATGAATATCCCGTCAGGTAGGTGAGTTATGTAGCGCTTTAGTGCTTTCGCCTAAAGGAAGTCATGAATAGACTCAGGATAAAACATAATAAACTCATCTTACTAGAATGTAATAGATTTTTAATTGGTTTTCTTGTTCACTATCACTCACTAGAATATCTAATTTCACCATGTACACCCACTTAGTACCAATAAAGGCCAAGAACAAGGCTCATACGCAGTCGGGTCGATCAATAAAGGCTAGCTGAAAAAAAATCTCACTCATAATGACATAAGGAATTATTATGGGTAGCGGAAAAGCAGAGGAACAAATGCACTAGTAGTGCTAATGACCCATAAAGAATAAGCTTTTGGAAGTTTCTCCTATACAATAAAGTGCGCCAGTTTTCAGGAGTTCCGCATAGCGAAGTGCGTCATTCAAGTTCTTTATTGTAACACCACCTCACTCAATAACATCCCTTCCAATTGCAAATCCAATTGATCAAGTTGGAGAAAAAGGTTGGTTGGGATCGATCTGTATGGTTGTGCTACGTTCTCTCTCTTCTGAATCCGCATGAAGACCAGGTATGGGTATGACCTCCTTACCTCACCAATGTTGCTAACTCATTCCATTTAATGCGGGTTTTGCCTCACCCTCAGTCCCATCAAGATCCACCCATTGATCCCAAGCCAGATGATCTAACAATCCTTTTGTTCCATCCCATCTAATCGAGGTTGTGCATAGTCAGGCGATGTATAAAGAAGGACAAGTGTTTACAATGTTAGAATGTTTCAAGGATATAAATACCATTGAGAACCACGTCAACACGTCAAATTATGTGAGCCTCATATAATGTAATTAATTTGCTATAAATAAATTTGTGAGCCCATCTCTTGGCCACACATCCACACCATTGATATCATGTCCTTCCCTGTGTCGCCATGCTTGTCGCTGCCCTAGCAGAGCCAGGGACATAGCTAATAGATTTGATCTGTTCTGGCTAATGTTATCTTAGCCCAACTAGATGCTATAGTCAAATAAAGAACTAACCCTACACTACATTTTGATACCATCCCGGTGTTTCAGATTTGACCTTATTAGTTGGGAAAAAGGATTTATTTCATTTATTTAGGCTTTCTCTACTCTCCTTTCTAGTGATTACAGTGGTATGATTCTGTTAAATTTTATGTAAATTAATGAAAAAGTTTTAGAATTACAAGGATTTCAGCTGAAAGTTCACGCAAGACTATAGCGATCACTAGATCGTTGACGACCCATTAATTCATTAGTTGACCAATTTCTTTTGGCTTTATCAACGTTTAACCAAAGTTTTATAGTGCAATTTTCATCCATCTAAATTTTAACGAAAGTTTTTGGATATAAAAAATTCGACCTCTTATTGCACGCTTAGCGAATCCCAATGTAAGAATGTTGTGACAATTTATTTTATCCCACCTCCATTTTTTAGTAGATTTTCTCACTCCTCAAAGTAGTCCATGAACTATCTTTGCATGCGGAAAATCACAACCACCATTGTTGCATTCTGCTTAACTATATCTAACTCAAAATTAACGTCTGTTTACCAATAGGTAGGATTGAGTTGTTGGTTGTTGGAGTTTTGTTGAGAGATTTTCTCAACATTCTCCTTGTTTGGAATCTGTTGGAATCATGAGCACTATTTATGTGGGTTGTAATTTGGCTTTGTGAACAATATACGAATTGATTTGTGAGTAATTTATGCACCATGTTTGTTTTACCAAGTGTTTTATTAGTATGAAAGCTTGTATGAACTTAACTCCCTAAGTCAGCGCCCAAACAGATGGAAGAGATGTGAGGGATTCCAAATTCTCTGTACATAAGTAGGACAACGTGTAACATTAGATTAATTTAGAGTGTGAGAGTCTGCGTGAAGATTGGAGTTTTTGTTTTTTTGTGTGTAATCGGATTGCAGACAACGGAAATTTTTTTGACCTCCTAACTATTTTAACCAGGGCGTCGAGGCATCAAGGAGAGCTTCTTTTACACTGTTGATATGTTGATATTGCCTGTGTGCTTGCTTTGAGCAGTGAGCGTTGTGTGGAGCCTTTGAACTATTGCATTGAACCTTGAACCTACTACGTTGAGGGCTTTGTGGAGTCTTGAACGACTACGTTGAGCCGTGGATAACGAAACATCAAAGGACTGGGCTGTGAGTTTCACAGCGTTGTGGACGAGCTTGCTTGTGGTGTGGGAGAAGAAATTTGACATGGTGGATAGCCTAGCGTTGCACTCTCCGTGGTTCAACTGCCAGTGGGAATTGGATCTCATGGGGACGGAGTGGCTGTTGATTGATAGCTTGTAGAATAGCTATAAGAAAACTTCATATGACGGGGTGCTAAGGCATTGATATCACTGCCATTGTTTGTCGTGGAGACTGCAAGATCCGTAAAAATGTGTGCAGTATCGTTGAGGTCCAACATAGTGTCCTGTTGCTGCGATGATTGCTCGAAGAATGTCAAGCCTCAATGGATGTTGAGAAGGGTATTCGTACGGGAAGAAAGACCATGTTGTTTTCATTATAATTTTCCTGCAAGTTTGGGTTTTTCGATTTAATTTTTTAACACAATGCAATGAAACTAGAGCTACACGGAGTGAAAGTAGTTGTCATCTGAAACACTCTTACCTGGGGCTGATTGTATAGATCATTAATTAAGAAGTTTGGCTCTGAAGCGGGTGGACGTTTTTCGTCTACATTTCGGCTCAATTCTTTTTGAAAGGGAGGAGGAGCTCATAGATCCCTGCGACTAACAGTGAAGCTATGGTATCTTCATGCTCGAAATGAGGAGATTTAATTCACAGGAGGCTATGTGCAATCATTCCATGCTGGACTGTCAGTTACTCATCTCATGTGTAAGATATCTCCATTGTGCACAGGAGGAGATCATTAAAAGATACTTGTGTGACATTTCTTGAGTATTCTATTTTAAAGTATGTATTATTGTTCTATTTGAGTTTGTAAAATTTGTATTATGAAAGAACTAACAAAGAAACATAACGTAAATTAGTGGTTATCTATGTTTTTTTGGTGTTGAGCAAACATATCGTTAATTTGATTATGTGAATCTATTATTCGTTGATGGGGCTTCAAGAGCGTTGTGTTTCGAGCTTCAAGAGCATCATTTACACGTTATTTTATGAAATCTATGTGTAGAATAGTCAATTGCATAATTGATTGTTAGATACAATATCAAGATTGTTCTTCAGGAGATTGAGAAGCATCAATTATATAAAGTTCATCAAAGATAGTTAGAGGCGGTTAGTTGAATAGGAAGCTCAAATATTGTGGTGGTGAAAGAGCATTGTCTGGAGACTTCAAAATCAGAATATGTGCCTAGGAAGACTAGACAAATGTGACATGTGAATTGTAATTTGTCATTTCTGTATTAATATTTGTAATGATATAATGTACGCATTAAAGGGGGGACTTGGAATAATTCTTATATTAGTATATAGGTAGGATTGAGTTGTTGGGTGTTGGAGTTTTGTTGAAAGATTTTCTCAACATTTGCCTTGTTTGGAATCTATTGGATTTCATGAACACTATTTATGTGGCTTGTAATTTGGCTTTGTGAGCAATATACAAATTGATTTGTGAGTACTGTGTGCACCATGTTTGTTTTTCCAATTGTTTTGTGAATAAGACTTTTTTTCCGCCACATCAGTGCAAAACACTATCTACCTTAGAGATTTTGAAAGCAAACTGAAAGATGGAATTGCTTGACTAGTAAGAACTTTTGTTGAAAATAATCTTGCTATGGAACTGAACATTCCATTAGAAATCCGTCCAGGGAATTGGACAATGCACTTAAAGCTGGAGAATTGTAGCTATAATTGCCATTGTATGAGTGCTTGTAAGTCAAAAAGATGCTCCTCGTAGGATATTCTCAAAAACATGCAACATTTAGCTATAGAACGCTGACTTCTACCCCATGCTTTTATGTTCCTGCTAAATTTCTCGTCATTTAGTTTGGTAGGATTCTTCTCCAATTTAGTCATTTAGTTTGGTAGGATTCTTCTCCAATTTAAAGTTATCGTCAAAACAACTAAATCCTTTGGATCTCTATTTAAATTTATTTCAGAGCGCCCAATTCCTTCGGATCCACATTATCAACAAGAAGAAGTTGGTTGCAAAGTCTTCAATGTGGGTTATATAATTAACAAGTCTCCTAATCAATAGGTTTCAACGCGTACAATTGTTTTCAAAAGTAGATTAAAAAATATAATATCGTTAACCTCTAAAAGTGCAATAAAGAATCACAATGTTGATTAACGGGATTTAAAAAGCATAACATAAATATTCAGTGGGAGTGTGAAAACAACTTCTAACATGAGTCAGCTAGAGGACACTCGATTTATTTGAGGTCTTATACGAATACTATATTGTGATTTATATAGCATGTTAAATTTTCCAATTCCTGAATGAGGAATGATATGATAACTCACAATAGATTTGAATTTATACTGTGCATCGTCAACACGTCTCAAAGATTTCCAAAGCCATGTTAATAGGACCACACCTCCTTTCCATTTATGATCTTCCACAAAGGCCATTTGCTTCACTGAAACGTTCTTTATGCAAAATCTCCCAATGGAATAGTTGCCACCATAAAATATCCAAATGGAATAGTTTCCACCATATCATGTGATGTTGGGTAAAGGAGTGCTTGGTTTCATTGAAGAATATCCACACAACACGAAATTCAAATAGAATCTATACAACATTCTAAAAATTGAGCTATCACTACTCTAACATCCAATATCAATGACAATTTTAAAAATAGAACTTCCACTACTCTAACATCCAATATTGATCACAATTTTCATAATTTAGGTTTCTCCAATCATGTTAATCAGAGTATCTCTAGGAGCAAAATAAATTCTAAAAATAAAGCTACCACTACTCTAACATTCAATATCAATGACAATTTTAAAAATATAAATTCCGCTACTCTAACATCCAATATTGATAATGGCTCTCATAATTCAGGATTCTCCAATTAAAACTAATATAGTTATGAATCATAGTATCTCTATGATCAAAATAGATTGTTGGAAAAGGAAGGAGTGTTTAATTTGTACTGGTCAATTTGCCGCTACATAACTCTTTAATACATGCTTCACAACTTGATAATAACACCCAAACTTTTACTCTATTATACTCTATTACTAGTGTATGTTGCAAGATACACAACCTCTTCAATAAGGTATGGATGTGCCTATGATTTTGTTAATCATAACAATTCTAGTTTGATGATAATATAATCAAATTAGAGCTTTCAAACTTGTGCTTGTGATTAGTCTCTCAAACTTTTGCTTGTGATTAGTCTCTCAAACTTTTACATGTGGACATGTTCTTTAACCAAAGGACATGACAAAGGTCTTTGAAAAGGTACCCAATCCATTTTTTTTTTAATCAAAAACATGGTACTGGCAAAGAAACATTGATATTTTAGTAAGATTTCATTTTGATCACTTGCATTCAAATTTATTTACCAATATTATTCACTCCAAAATACTAACAAACATAAATATATCTTAATCTTAGATCTATTAAACATGAAGATAATTCATGAAAATACTCAATTTAAAATACTAAGAATACTAACAAAAATCAAGACCATTCACAAAAATAGTCAATTTAAAATACTGGAAATCTAATGGAAAAATAATTGTATCAACTTTTAAATGCTAAAACTCTAGTCAATCACGAGTAAGATTGGAAACTCATAAACTTATTTTATGTTTTCTAATTTCCTTATCTATTTTAGATGATATGAAGTATAATATTAGCTATATGCTAAAATGATATATCATCCTTCACTCGGACTCTTTAGAATATTTCTACAAAATAGTTTCAATGATAGATATAAAGTATGCTATTAGCTATATGCTAAAATGATATATTATCCTTTAATTGGACTCTTTAGAATATTTCTACAAAATAGTTTCAATGATAGCTCCGATAGTTTTAAGGTACTCTTTAAAATATTTCTACAAAATAGTTTCAATGATAGTTCTAGTAGTTTATCTTAAAAATGAAGTCTATAGCTTAGCACATTGTCATGCACACAAAGATAATTAATGCATTAGAGATTCACATTATAAGTAGGCAATATTTGAGGTGTGAAAGTATGGTATGGATTTGATGCATAAGTAAGGGTAAGGGTTGTAACACTGAATGTATTCTCTCATTGAGAAGCAAAGAAGAAAACACTCTTTCCTTTCATGCATAGGTAATTCATTTTAGGTTGAGTTCATGTATAAAAAACACTCAATAATAGAAAGTGTAATATAACTTTGCAGATAGTAAAAACTTGAAATATAGAACAAATTTTTTGTTTATGCATTAGTCTTAAAAGGAAATGAAATTTACTAATTTACTGAAAGATAGAAAAGCTATATGTTTTCCTTGTATTTGTAACGACAATAATGTTCTAAAGATAGGGCATGATAGAATTTGTGAACTATGACTACCTAAAGCTAAAGCTCTTATAGTAAAGTGTGTTAATTGACTTTTCTTTAAAATCACTGGTATCATCAATTTTATGTTGGTTATGATAGACTCTTCCACCCCTAATTGTAAAGAGCTATATATAAAAATTGAACAACCATAGTTATATTCATAAACTAGAATGATATTTTCTTCAATAATTTATAGAACTAAAAAATATTTCTGTAGTCATTGGAAAAAAATACAAAAATCCTTATGTATTTAATACTAGAAGATTGTGATGCATTCAATTATAAATGTAAAGGACATTGAATATAATTTTTTTTAAAGATAGAATAAGAAATGTTATAATCATAAAGACATTTCGAAAACACCATTGACAATGGATCTAACTTTATTGTTCACATTTCCATACAATCAACAACAAATATTTATCTACAAACAAGGGAAGGGAAATAAGGCTCAAATTACTTCATAGTTTAGTTACATAACTACCACTTTGTTACAATAGACTAAGACGTGGAAGAATTTTTGTTACGTAAACTTGACTCGGGATAGAGTCAAAATTTGACCAAGGTAAACAGTGATGGTTTTGGGGCACATGCTATTGTGCACCCATGGTATTATGCCCGTGGTATTATATGTAATGGAGCCTATAAAAGGTTGGAAGGACTTCATTGTAATGAAAAGACCTGGAGGTGTGCGGTGAACGCTCACTTGGCAGGATTGGTCAGGGTTTTGGCCAAGGATAATGAAACTTCATTATGATTGGGTTTTTCCCCAGATTTGGGGTTTTCCTGGATAAACATGTGTATTTATGTATTTATGGTTATTGCTGGTTAATTTTATATTTATTCCTCTCAGTATTTATTTATGTTATGCAGTAAATTTCTTAACAATTGGTATCAGAGCCAAATATTGGCTTCAAAGGGATTCTTTGATGCCAAGGGTTTAGAGTGCCTAATGAGATCAATGCAGCGTTTTTCCAGACCTGGGTTTGGAAAATAATGGTGGAACAATCGTACGCGGAAGATAGTGCCATAACCGCCAGGGATCGTAGTGCATTTGTGATATTTACTAGTTTGGAACATTTTGACGAATTGTTCAGGGTTCATGCAGCTTCAAAAATTGTTCATTTTCTGCTACATGAGGCCACTGGTGCTGGAATCTACAAGGTTCTCATAGGGCTCGCAGTTGGAGTGGTTTGATAGAAGTTTTTGAGCAAATCAAATTGAGAGAGGATGGATCAGAATCGCAGCAGCAAGAAACGAAGAAAAAAAATTAATGAAGTCAAAATTATTGCATGTAAATGGGCATACTAATGTAAGACCTGGTAAGGCATGTGTACCCCTGGTGATCACCGGTAAAGTCTGGGTTATAGCTAGGTGATAGGGGGGATGTCGGGTTAACAATACCCCGGGTAAAAAAATCTAAGGGGGGTAAGAGCTAGAGTGAGTGGGACTATCTCACTTAGCAGGTTTGGCTGGAGTTAGTCAAGGAACCCCAAGTCAAGTTTAAGGGGGGAATTGTTAGGTAAACTTGACTCGGGATAGAGTCAAAATTTGACCAGGGTAAACAGTGATGGTTTTGGGGCACATGCTATTGTGCACCCATGGTATTATATGTAATGGAGCCTATAAAAGGTTGGAAGGACTTCATTGTAATGAAAAGGCCTGAAGGTGTGCGGTGAAGGCTCACTTGGCCGGATTGGCCAGGGTTTTGGCCAAGGATAATGAAACTTCATTATGATTGGGTTTTTCCCCGGATTTGGGGTTTTCCTGGATAAACATGTGTATTTATGTGTTTATGGTTATTGCTGGTTAATTTTATATTTATTCCTCTCAGTATTTATTTATGTTATGCAATAAATTTCTTAACAATTTTGGCCCGCACAAATGTTGTTCATTGTAGTACTTGTACTACCCAACAAATGTGTTAGATTTGGTTGGAATTTGGGAATGGAAGTAGTGCTCAAAAACGTATCTCTGATGTTTTGCAGTGTGCCTAGAATGCCCATCATAGTAGGCCATCCTTGAGGAGATTCATTTGCGCAAAGCAAGCCCACATTTATGAGTGAACTGATACAATTGATATCTTTATCTTCTTCATTACATCTATTAGTGCTCCTCAATAAACCCACGTCCACCACTTCTTGTACTCGGTTTGGAAAACTACTACCCACCCATTTTTGCAAATTCATTCCTTCCACAAACATGTGGTGGGTGGGATTCTTTCTAGTGAGAATTTCCAATAGCACTATTCCATAGCTATAAACATCACCTTATGTTGTAACTTGCCCTCCCACTCCATATTTTGCATTCATAGATCCTCATCTTAAATTTTTTAATTCAAAATGTTAAGTAAACATAAGAAAATCATAACATTGTTTAAGATGGAATATAGTTTAAATAATACCTGGAGGAATGTTCCCTGTAGATCCTTTGAGTGCATTTGTGGAAGTGAGAGCTCCACCTTCATTATTTGGAAAACATATAGTAGCAATGTCAAAGTCTATTAAATATGCAGTCATATCTTCACCCAAAAACACATTGTTGGGTTTCAAATCACAATGAATCACTTGTATAAAACAATGGTGATGGAGATATGTCATGCCTTGGGCAATGTCTATTGCTATATTCAACCTTTGAATCAAATTCAAACCACTTTGTTCTCCATCATCAGGATATAACCACTTTTCTAGGCTTCCATTTGCATTAATGGAAATATCAAAGCTTTGATTTGGAGATTTGAATAACATGTTAGGACCCGAATCAAATTTCGGTGTCTAACTTTACCCAAAACTTTGCACTCTCTATCGAAACCCTTTTGAGCCCCTTCATTTTTTAGATTGAGAATCTTGACAGCGACCATTCTACCATCATTCAAAACCCCTTTTTACACTTTGCCAAAACTACCAACTCCTAACAAGTTTGCATCACAAAATTCATTTGTTGCGATGACCAGTTCTGCATAGGAGATTCTTCCATGCCCCACATTTAATGATGGATCACTCTCTCTCTGAAGATGTGATCGGAGCCTTCGGGAAGAATATACCACTCCGCGTGAAAGGTGGTGCGGGGAATAAACTCCCTGGTTTCCGGAATTAACTGCGCGCCCCTGTTCAACTGTAGCGGCAGTTGAAATTACAATTTCAACACCGTTGGAAGGTAAGCTGCCGTGCCGTCTCAACTATGTGCCGTCTCAACTATGTAGTATGACTCCACGAATTTCTATAGCATCATTTCTACCATGTAGTATGACTTTACAAATTTCTATAGCATCATTTCTACCATATGGTATGAGTTTACAAATTTACCGTTGAGAGGTAAGTTGCCGTGCCGTCTCAACCAGGGTTGGAAAGGTATTTTGACCGTAAAATCCGTTTAATAATTTTACATTGCCGTCTCACACTGTGTTTTACTATGTTTTACTTGTTACAAAAGTCAATACCATTTCTTAAATCAAACTAAAAAGGTTAATCCAACACAAAAAATGGAAAATCTTGTTCCAAACTCTTAATATTTCTTTTAATTAAATATTTGTAACATGAATCTGTAAAAGGAAAACCATATTCTATGGATATATTAAATCTTTAAAAACATAATATATGAAAATTTTAATTTTATGTATCTTTATTATACAACATGAGTGGGCCTAATGGTTAAGAGCATGTGTTTCCCCCTAAGAGGTCATAGGTTCAAAAACGAGAAAGGTAGATGTAATGACCCCGGTAATTACTGTGGTGAAAACTGTATGAGTGGTAACTTGTTATTACTAAATGACATTGTTAATTATGAAAGTGAATATAATAGATTATTTTGCATATGTGTATTCATGAAATGTTGGCAGCCTCCTAAAGGAGGATTTTCTATTAAAAGAAAATAAAATCAGTTATGAAACTGAAAAACAACTGCTTCTCACCCAAGGAAAGGTCCTGGGAGGAAAAACCTCTGGGCTGTTGATGAACAGGCAGAGAAGAGATTTCCAGAGAGAGAGCAGAGTGAGAAAAGAGGTTAAGTCTGGTAGTGACCAGATAACCCAGCACGGTAGTGCATGAGTCTTGTTGAGGGCTGCAGGCCTGCAAGACGGCTCGGGGGGAGAATCCAGTGCAAGTGGATCTCAAGGTTGGGAGGATAAGAGCAAAAACGATTGCAGGTGAATTCTTGGAGAAGAATCGCGGTAGCAAGTTAACCAGGTATGCGTTTCTTGCAGAATTCTGGCTTAAGGAAAAAGGTAAAGGAAGCATATGGATATGGTGCAGTATCTGTACTTTTCCTTATTAGATAAAATACAGTCATCTGTGTATTCTTATTATTAAGCAAGGAATTTAAGATAACTGTAGCTATCGTAAAGATTCATGCATGTAATTACCTACCTGTAACTTAGTCTACTGAGGTTAAATCCTCTGTTTGTCCTCGGTAATGAGTCGGGGTGCACATTACAAATGTTCAACAAAGCTAAGTGTGGTGGGAGAAACCATAGTAGCATTGAATAGACAGAGACGAGATAAGTAAACAGAGTCTTCGGTTATGGAGAATAATACACACTTACAGCCATATAAGAGTTACGGAATTTAAATAATTGCAGGTGTGGAATTCGCACTGAAATCTAGTGCGCATATAAACCAACACGCTGTGTAAACAAGAAAACACGCTGTGTAAACAAGAAAACATGCTGTGTAAACCAGAAGATGCATCATAGGAAACGATAACGTTACAAACATACTCGAAAGACCTTTCATAGAAGATATACTGGAACAAGAACATAACTCTGTCTAACCCTGAGTATGCAATACTGTATTAAGGTAAATCAGCCACGGCAGTATTCATTGTATTTGCGGAGAGGGTTTGACTCGGCATTCATCAACTGAATGCGAGTCGTAACCCTTAGGGCCGCACTGTGAAAAGTAAAACATGTCGCTAGATTCAACACAGTTACATGATAAGCAAACCACTGAGAATCAGATATGCGTAATGCCAAATACATAAGGGTTCCATATACATTCCAAGCCTGTAACATATTCGAACTTTGACGGTTGGACAAACTAAACCCCGTAGGGTAATAATGGGCAGGCAAACGATACGTAACTATTTTAAGAAATTACATATTAAACAATGCATCTATATCAACAGACTACGATTCAGGTTCATGCAACGGCAGAGTTAAAGACAAGTAGCATACTAATAGATAATGCGAACGATGGAGCCAAGAGCAAGCGGTATATTTAACAATGCTACGACAGTGAACATATGAGGACTATGGTCCAGAGAGGAATAAAATCCTATACAGAAACGTGAAAATGTCTAATAAGACTGTAACCAAAATGATTTATATTTACATCGAATAACTTAAGCAACTTGGGTCCGGAGAGCCCAGTTCCAATCCAAGCAATACAGAAGATAGAAATTGCAGACAGCACCGTGACTGTCTGTTCAAACCTGTAGCGAAACATTCATATAAACCTCAAATAACAGAAAGTGTTTTTTCATTTATACAAGTCAAAAGACGTAACTCAGGTCCGAGGACCATAACAACAAGTGTACACACACAGTGAACGGCTTACAAGCCGGAAGAACCCTGTTCGAGCCCATGGCAACCTTCAAAGTGCAAACCCTTGCATAGAAAGGCCGGCTGCAGATCAAAGCTGGGGTTCGTAGAAAGCATACCAAACCTGAGACGCAGGCAAAGAAATGCCATAAGACCCTATTCCGGTCCGGAGGAAGGGGATTACCCCATTTGGCATAAACCCTCTCTGTCACAAATAAACCAAGTGGGGTCCGGAGACAACATACCCGTGAAGCGCTGAAGTTGGCCACAAAGCTTCCGCAGTGGTGGAAGGCCACAGCAGTGAACCCCTGTGCGTCACCATAGAACACCAGTCAGTCGAATGCCAAGAACTATCAACGAGATAGGAAAATTGTATGAACACATAACCATGCTATAGGTAATAAATCTGAGACAAGCAAAAGATTATGCGAATACATATACCTGTGAGGTTGAATTGAAACCCTGAGGTGTTGCAGAGGTCTGCCGCCGAGCTGGGAGCAAGTATGAACTCCCAAGTGTTGCAAATGAATCCATAACGCGTTTCTCGGCGGTATATCAATTGACCGCCAAACCCTTCGATCATTTGGAGCCCTCCGATGCGGTCAATGCATCCCCACCGTTCAAACAAGCGGGAGATCATGGCACAAAACCCGAATGATCACATGGCCTACGCCACCTGGCATCAGGTAGGTGGGATTGGGTTAATGCATTCGTCCCACCTGTACAGTGTCGGGTACATGCAAGTGGTAGGTGTCATTGAACTCAACATATCCAAGTCACAAAGGTAACGTTCAAAACCATGAATTACCCAAAGTTGAGGTTGACATATAAAACATACGAATTTATGGTTTTTGTAAGAGGGGTAGGTGGGGTATAGTGAGAGGGAGATCACCATGTAATATATATACCTAAGGTTGGTAATGGTGTGTAAGGTGAAGACCTATACCATCATAAAAAAAAAATTATGGATGTAATTTGTAAATTTTAAGTTATTACGATGGGATCGTGACAATGTGGTATCAGAGCAGAGGTTCCAAAACTGTGACCTCTGGAGCAGCAAGGCCCAGCTGTAAAAAAAAAAAAAAAATTATTATTACACAGTGCATACTTGAGGAAGTAATAGATTCAACTAAATTGATTTCCTTGTTGTCAATTAGGAGAATTGATACAGAAACAACAAACTGTTAGCAGTCAACCAATAAGATGGAGGAGATGCAGGGAGCGGGCAGCATTCGTCAGGAAAATCCAGAACTGTGGATACAGCTTGGTGCTGAGACACGCAGTACCAATCTGGCAATATTGCAGACTGTTCAAGAGCTGAAAAGTGAGATGGCGCGTCTGCAAGAAGACAATGCATGATTAACAGTGGAACAGGAAAGAATCTTGAAGAGTCTGTCAGATAAACAAAATCCACCATTAGCGAATCCCAGTGCGGAACAGCAAAGGGGAACTGAAGAACGGGATTACGCACCTGAGATTTCAGAGGAGAAGGAGGACCATTCCGACAACGTTCTGGAGCAGCAAACCTCAAAAAGACAGAAAATGGAATTACAGGGAGAATTCCAGAAGATTAAACCTCCACTTTTCGATGGAGAACAGGAAGAAGCAGCAGAGGCTTGGTTAATCAACATTAATAAGTATTTCCAATTGTATGAATATGACCAAAATCTGAAAGCACGGTTGGCTATCTTCCAGCTACAAGGCAAAGCAACCTTGTGGTGGGAAGAAATTAAAATTGTAAAAGGAGTGAGCGAACAGAACATCACTTGGGAAAAGTTCCAGAAATACTTTAAGGAGAGATATCTTACCAAGCGTTTCTACGATGAGAAGGCACGGGAATTCCATGATTTGCGACTGGGACAGCAATCCATGGATGAATTCATTAACCGTTTCACCTCCCTGCTCCGCTATGTGCCGTATATCAAAGAAGAAAAGGCCAAAGTACAAAGATTTGTGAGCAGCTTACCAGCCTATATAAGGGAACGAATCGAGTTCGATAATCCTCGAACCATGGACGAGGCAATTCGTAAGGCAAGAATTTGTTACCAGCAAAACAAACAAAAAGGAGATATTTCCAGCAAAATATGGAATGAAAGAAAAAGCGGTAAAGTTGCTGGGAATAACAAAGGAAGTCGTGGAAGTGGTGGTAAAAGTGCTAGGAAGGGGCAGTTTAACAGAAACACAAATAAGGGTACCTTCCGGACCAAGCCAAGCGAAAGCAGGGTCAGCGAACCACCTGCCAAATCAGAAATTGAAGGGACCAGACCTCCAGTCCAGTGTTGGGGATGTGGAGGACCGCACTATGTTAAAAACTGCCCACAGCGGAAAGGAGTTGACCAAATATCCCAAATCCACGAGGCATCGACCGTTGGGGATGTAGCACGCAGCGTACCAAGAATTAATGCAGCTTTGGAGGACCGGCAAGCGGAATATCAACCAACCATGGTGGAGTTTGAAGGTAAGATTTCAAACCTGTCTATAACTGTTCTTATTGATCCAGGTGCTACTTTAAGTTATGTTAGCCCAAAAGTAGTGGAACATTGTAAGCTATCATCAGAAAGGTTCAAAAACCCATGGTTGGTACAGTTAGCTACGGGAGCCAAGAGACGAGTTCTAGCTAAAATTAATAACTGTTCCTTCAGCATAGCTGGACAGCTAGTGATAGCAGATCTGAATGTGCTCCCATTAGGATCTTATGACATCCTGATTGGAATGGATTGGCTGGAGAAGCATTGGTCCTTAGTAAATTGCAAAACCAAAACCATTTATTACAAGGATGATTCGGGGCAGCAGCAAGAATTGCAGGGGATTAAACACCCTGTCCAGATTCGGCCTATCACTGCTTCTCAACTAGCCAAGTGCCTTAGAAAGAAATGTCAGATCTACGCCATACAAGTTGGCTATGCAAACCAGAAGGATAAGATGTCCGCATTGGGCAATATTCCTGTGATACAGGAATTTGCAGATGTTTTTCCTGAAGAGGTACCAGGGCTACCTCCAAGGAGGGACATAGATTTTACCATAGAATTAATACCGGGAGCAGCACCAGTATCACGGGCACCATACCGAATGAGCGTACCAGAGTTAACAGAGTTGAAGATGCAACTACAAGAGCTGTTAGATAAGCAGTATATTCGCCCCAGTGTATCACCATGGGGAGCTCCAGTATTATTTGTGAAAAAGAAAGATGGGACACTACGTATGTGTATAGACTATCGACAGCTGAATAAGCTCACGGTCAAAAACAAGTATCCCTTACCCAGGATAGATGAACTCTTTGATCAAGTGAAAGGGGCAAAAGTATTTTCCAAGATCGATTTACGATCTGGTTATCATCAGATCAGGATTAAAGATGAGGACATTGCCAAGACCGCCTTCAGGACACGCTATGGACACTACGAATTTGTAGTGCTACCTTTTGGTTTGACCAATGCACCTGCCACCTTTATGTGTATGATGAACAGCGTGTTTCATCGGTTTTTGGACAAATTTGTGCTGATATTTATCGACGACATTCTGATATATTCTCGTTCCCAGCAGGAACATGAAGAGCACCTTAGGTTGGTATTACAGACTCTTCGATAACATCAGCTATACGCTAAGTTCAGCAAATGTGATTTCTTCAAGGAGGAAATTCAGTATTTGGGCCACGTGATCACTAAAGAAGGAATTGCAGTAGACCCCGAGAAAATAAAAACTATTATGGAATGGCCCATACCCAAAGATGTTGCTGATATCAGATCCTTTATGGGGTTAGCTGGCTATTACCGGAGGTTTGTGGAAGGTTTTTCTAGGATAGCCTATCCTATCTCCTCATTGCAGAAAAAGGGGAAGATATTTAGGTGGACAGCAGAGTGTCAGCAGAGTTTTGACCGCTTGAAGCACCTACTCACCACTGCACCCATCCTGAGTATAGCTGATCCTAATAAGGATTACGTGGTGTGCACCGATGCAAGCAAGGAGGGTGTGGGAGGAGTATTAATGCAGGAAGGAAAAGTAATAGCGTATGAATCAAGGAAACTCAAGGAGCATGAGCAGAGATACTCTGCTTATGATTTAGAGTTAACTGCTGTTATTCATGCGCTGAAAATGTGGCGACATTACCTCTTAGGGAGGAAATTTCTGTTATTAACAGATCATCACAGCTTGACGCATTATTTCAGCCAACCTACCCTGAACGCGAGACAAGGCCGTTGGGTGGATTTCCTAAGTGGATTTGATTTTGAGATAAAGCATTTAAAAGGCAAAGAAAACCGAGTGGCAGATGCATTAAGTCGAAAGGCTCATTGTGTGTATGAACTTTCAGTCAGCAAGTGGCGAAACTCGCTGGTGGAACAAATAAAAGCAGCAGCAAGTGGCGATTCTGAATACCAGCATTTAAAACAGCAAGTACAGCAATCTGTTAATGAAAGATTACAGCAAGGGTACACACTAGATAGTGCTGGAATGCTGTGTTTTAATAAGAAAATGTATGTACCTGATTCAAATGACCTTAAGAAGCTGATTTTGGATGAGTTCCATATCAGCCACTACACTGGCCACCCAGGGTACCAAAAGATGGTCACAGCGCTTAAGAAAGAATATTATTGGCCAGGAATGAAGAAACAGGTAATTGAATATTTGGCGAGGTGTTTGGAATGCCAACAAATTAAGGCAGAACATCAACATCCAGCCGGACTTCTACAGCCCTTGCCTATCCCGGAGTGGAAATGGGAAACCATTTCCATGGATTTCATAACTGGGTTGCCACGAACCAAGAAAGGCAACGATTTGATCATGGTAGTGGTTGACAAATTAAGTAAAGCAGCACACTTTATACTTGTGCAGTCCACGTACAAGGCAGTGCAAATTGCTCACCTCTTTATGCAAAATGTGTTCCGGTTGCATGGATTACCAAAGGTAATTATATCAGATCGCGATGTGAAATTCACCTCCACTTTTTGGAGGACACTGTTTGCTGAGTTGGGTACTCAGTTGAACTTTAGCATGGCCTATCACCCGCAGACCGATGGTCAAACGGAACGAGTTAATCAGGTTTTGGAAGACATGTTGAGGGCATATGTGATGCTGAAGCCAGGTCAATGGGAAGAGTATTTACATCTGGTTGAATTTGCATACAATAATGGATATCACACTTCAACCCGGTTAAGTCCCTTTGAGGTCTTGTATGGACGAAAGTGCCGCACACCCTCAAGTTGGGGTGGACCTGAGGACAAGTTGAGTTTGGGTCCTGAAATGCTTAAAGAAATGGAAGATATGGTGAAAAGGGTGCGTGCCAATTTAAAGGTTGCACAAGACCGACAGAAAAGTTTTGCGGACAGGAAAAGAAGATTCACAGAGTACAAAGTTGGTGACCATGTGTTTGTGAGGATTCAAGCTAGGAGGAGTACACTGCAGTGGAGTGGGTGCGCCAAGCTGGCTCCTCGATATTTTGGACCTTTTCAGGTCTTGGCTAGAGTGGGGCCAGTGGCCTACCAACTTGCTTTGCCAAGTCATATTAAGATTCACAATGTGTTCCATGTTTCTGTCCTAAAGAAATATGTATATGACCCTAAACATGTTATTCAATGGCAAGATGTGCGGGTAAGAATTAATCCGGTTGTTTTGATTATGCAGCTATATTCAATAGGAAATTGATTAAAGGTATTGGTTGTCTGCAGGTCGAACCGGAAGGCGAGGTCCTGGTCGAACCACAGAGCATTCTCGACCGGAGAGAAGTGCGGCTGCGGAAACGGGTTATTACCCAAATTAAAGTGCTGTGGCAGCACTATGGGCCTGAGGAGGCTACATGGGAAGACGAGGAACTCTTTAGAAAGGCTTACCCAAATTTATTTAACGGGAATAGACATCGGGACGATGTCCAATCCCAGGGGGGGGAGATGTAATGACCCCGGTAACTTGTAATTCTGGATAATTACTGTGGTGAAAACTGTATGAGTGGTAACTTGTTATTACTAAATGACATTGTTAATTATGAAAGTGAATATAATAGATTATTTTGCATATGTGTATTGATGAAATGCTGGCAGCCTCCTAAAGGAGGATTTTCTATTAAAAGAAAATAAAATCAGTTATGAAACTGAAAAACAACTGCTTGTCACCCAAGGAAAGGTCCTGGGAGGAAAAACCTCTGGGCTGTTGATGAACAGGCAGAGAAGAGATTTCCAGAGAGAGAGCAGAGTGAGAAAAGAGGTTAAGTCTGGTAGTGACCAGATAACCCAGCACGGTAGTGCATGAGTCTTGTTGAGGGCTGCAGGCCTGCAAGACGGCTCGGGGGGAGAATCCAGTGCAAGTGGATCTTAAGGTTGGGAGGATAAGAGCAAAAACGATTGCAGGTGAATTCTTGGAGAAGAATCGCGGTAGCAGGTTAACCAGGTATGCGTTTCTTACAGAATTCTGGCTTAAGGAAAAAGGTAAAGGAAGCATATGGATATGGTGCAGTATCTGTACTTTTCCTTATTAGATAAAATACAGTCATCTGTGTATTCTTATTATTAAGCAAGGAATTTAAGATAACTGTAGCTATCGTAAAGATTCATGCATGTAATTACCTACCTGTAACTTAGTCTACTGAGGTTAAATCCTCTGTTTGTCCTCGGTAATGAGTCGGGGTGTACATTACAAATGTTCAACAAAGCTAAGTGTGGTGGGAGAAACCATAGTAGCATTGAATAGACAGAGACGAGATAAGTAAACAGAGTCTTCGGTTATGGAGAATAATACACACTTACAGCCATATAAGAGTTACGGAATTTAAATAATTACAGGTGTGGAATTCGCACTGAAATCTAGTGTGCATATAAACCAACACGCTGTGTAAACAAGAAAACACGCTGTGTAAACAAGAAAACATGCTGTGTAAACTAGAAGATGCATCATAGGAAACGATAACGTTACAAACATACTCGAAAGACCTTTCATAGAAGATATACTGGAACAAGAACATAACTCTGTCTAACCCTGAGTATGCAATACTGTATTAAGGTAAATCAGCCACGGCAGTATTCATTGTATTTGCGGAGAGGGTTTGACTCGGCATTCATCAACTGAATGCGAGTCGTAACCCTTAGGGCCGCACTGTGAAAAGTAAAACATGTCGCTAGATTCAACACAGTTACATGATAAGCAAACCACTGAGAATCAGATATGCGTAATGCCAAATACATAAGGGTTCCATATACATTCCAAGCCTGTAACATATTCGAACTTTGACGGTTGGACAAACTAAACCCCGTAGGGTAATAATGGGCAGGCAAACGATACGTAACTATTTTAAGAAATTACATATTAAACAATGCATCTATATCAATAGACTATGATTCAGGTTCATGCAACGGCAGAGTTAAAGACAAGTAGCATACTAATAGATAATGCGAACGATGGAGCCAAGAGCAAGCGGTATATTTAACAATGCTACGACAGTGAACATATGAGGACTATGGTCCAGAGAGGAATAAAATCCTATACAGAAACGTGAAAATGTCTAATAAGACTGTAACCAAAATGATTTATATTTACATCGAATAACTTAAGCAACTTGGGTCCGGAGAGCCCAGTTCCAATCCAAGCAATACACAAGATAGAAATTGCAGACAGCACCGTGACTGTCTGTTCAAACCTGTAGCGAAACATTCATATAAACCTCAAATAACAGAAAGTGTTTCTTCATTTATACAAGTCAAAAGACGTAACTCAGGTCCGAGGACCATAACAACAAGTGTACACACACAGTGAACGGCTTACAAGCCGGAAGAACCCTGTTCGAGCCCATGGCAGCCTTCAAAGTGCAAACCCTGGCATAGAAAGGCCGGCTGCAGATCAAAGCTGGGGTTCGTAGAAAGCATACCAAACCTGAGACGCAAGCAGAGAAATGCCATAAGACCCTATTCCGGTCCGGAGGAAGGGGATTACCCCATTTCGCATAAACCCTCTCTGTCACAAATAAACCAAGTGGGGTCCGGAGACAACATACCCGTGAAGCGCTGAAGTTGGCCACAAAGCTTCCGCAGTGGTGGAAGGCCACAGCAGTGAACCCCTGTGCGTCACCATAGAACACCAGTCAGTCGAATGCCAAGAACTATCAACGAGATAGGAAAATTGTATGAACACATAACCATGCTACAGGTAATAAATCTGAAACAAGCAAAAGATTATGCGAATACATATACCTGTGAGGTTGAATTGAAACCCTGAGGTGTTGCAGAGGTCTGCCGCCGAGCTGGGAGCAAGTATGAACTCCCAAGTGTTGCAAATGAATCCATAACGCGTTTCTCGGCAGTATATCAATTGACCGCCAAACCCTTCGATCATTTGGAGCCCTCCGATGCGGTCAATGCATCCCCACCGTTCAAACAAGCGGGAGATCATGGCACAAAACCCGAATGATCACATGGCCTACGCCACCTGGCATCAGGTAGGTGGGATTGGGTTAATGCATTCGTCCCACCTGTACAGTGCCGGGTACATGCAAGTGGTAGGTGCCATTGAACTCAACATATCCAAGTCACAAAGGTAACGTTCAAAACCATGAATTACCCAAAGTTGAGGTGACATATAAAACATACGAATTTATGGTTTGTGTAAGAGGGGTAGGTGGGGTATAGTGAGAGGGAGATCACCATGTAATATATATACCTAAGGTTGGTAATGGTGTGTAAGGTGAAGACCTATACCATCATAAAAAAAAATTTATGGATGTAATTTGTAAATTTTAAGTTATTACGATGGGATCGTGACTATGTGGTATCAGAGCAAAGGTTCCAAAACTGTGACCTCTGGAGCAGCAAGTCCCAGCTGTAAAAAAAAAAAAAAAAAAATATTATTACACAGTGCATACTTGAGGAAGTAATAGATTCAACTAAATTGATTTCATTGTTGTCAATTAGGAGAATTGATACAGAAACAACAAACTGTTAGCAGTCAACCAGTAAGATGGAGGAGATGCAGGGAGCGGGCAGCATTCGTCAGAAAAATCGAGAACTGTGGATACAGCTTGGTGCTGAGACACGCAGTACCAATCTGGCAATATTGCAGACTGTTTTTTTATATATTGGACAGTAAGTACATAGTTTATATTTATATATATACACTAGATTGTGATTAAATTAGCTCAGTTTTATACTAAAGTTGATTAGATTTTATTTATATTATTTATAGTAGTCAAATAATAGGGAAATTGTGTATTTTTGTTTAACATCTTCCCAAGTCACCAATTTTAAGAATTTTTTTTTTTAAATATAAAACAGAATTATTAATGTCTTTGATATAGGCTGATGGATATGATAAAACGGGTTGCTGGAACTTAAATTGCCCTGGGTTTGTGCTAGCACCTGGTGCTCCAGCATATCCAGGTTCTCCAATAGCATCCGTGTCCACATATAATGGAGAACAACTCGTGTTAGATATAAAGGTTTCTAAAGTAAGTGACCCTTTCTGTTATATGGTAAGAAAATTATATTATAATATATTCGTTGTGTGAGGAGAGCTAATTGGCCAAAATTTTATTACATGCATATGCAGGCAAATGATCGCTGGAATTTATATGTGAACAACCAACTTTTAGGTTGGTGGCCTGCTTCTTTGTTTAAAAATCTTCGTTCCTCGTCCAATAGTGTGGAATTTGGAGGGGAAGTTTGTTTTTCATCTGGAGGTAGCCCAGGATCACAGTTCACTAAAACGGACATGGGCAGCGGCCACTTCCCCTCTGAAGGATTTGGTCGTAGTGCTCTTATAAGGGACGTACAAATTACTGACAACAATGGACAGTTAATCGACATCCCAGGAAGCACTATAGCAGGGAGACCAAATTGTTATGATGTCTCAATTGAAGTAGACAATCAAAATGGTAAACATCTCTACTTTGGAGGCCCTGGAGGAGATAATCCCGGTTGCGTCATGTGAGAAATATTAATAAGTCCTTCTATATGTTGTTTCTACATACATATCAGTGGCTCATGGGGTTGTTTTATTGGACTTTTATACAAAGATTCGTCCATATTGCTATATTTTTCTTCATAGGATACATATATCTTTTTTCTAGAGATTTGGAAACATCTCTTTTCTTTTTTGTATCAGATATCGTATATTTCCATTTTGAATAAACATAATATAATTATATCACTTTTTTCGTGCTGAAATTTTTTTCAACTTAAAACAGATAAAGATTCGTTGATTTATTTAATTGACGGTTTATATTGATGGTTAAGGGATTATGTTCAGTATATGTTTAGTTTTCGTGTTTTCATGTTTATTATTGACTTTTAATAAATTTAAAAATTTATATTTGTGTCTAGTCATTTTCTATCCACCAATTTTCGAGATATTTGAGATTATTCCATTTCTAGTAAGTTCATATTCTAATTAGATGGAAAAAGTAATATATAACAAATTTTATTTAGCAAAATGGTCCATTTCACAACATGTGTAATTCTTTTTTTTTCTTAAATTAGATTAGTTTCATGTGGCTCCTGGCTCACTAATTTCCTAGGGATTTGATATTATTCCAATTCTAACAAGTTTATATTCTAATTAGATGGGGAAATTAATATATAAACAAATTTTATTTAGAAAATTAATTCATTTTACAATAAGATGTATAATTCCTTTTTTTTTTAAAAGTCAAAATTGACTCATAATCTTTTTATATATGGTTAATAAGAGAAATGTATGCATTAATAAAACAATCTTCTTAGTGCAACATTTTTTTTTGTTATATTGATAAAAACAATAAAAATTATTTAATTATAAAATATTAAAAAAATTATATAATACTATATAACATTTTAATTTTCCATAAAATAATAAAATTAATTTTTTTCCTTAATTATATTTCAAAAAAATTAAGAATATATAAAAATAGCATATTGATTAGGTCACTTTTTTTTAATTGGTTACTATAACAACTAAATTAAACCTTACAAAATACATGAAAAAAACAAAAATATTTATCCATATACAGAAATCAGGGCTTGAACCATGGGCCAATCATAACTTAATGATATATATTAATTGCATTTATGATTAAATTACGGAACAAACGGAACTTGGCAAAGAGCTAACCATCTTGCGATAAGGCATTTAATGCCTCTATGGTTGCTAGTTCACATGGATGATGGTCATACATAGCATGGGAAAGATCAGGGAGTGGGGTTCTTTTCCGACTGATGTGTTGGTCGACTACTCCGTCTCTCTAACGGCGTTTGTCTCCCTCCCGTCCAATACTATTCCTTTTACATTTATTGATAGAAAGTGCAGGTTGTCCTGATCCGTGTGACAGGAGACGAGGATCACAAGGTCAGCCGTCGATTCGATGTAGACTTTCGACAGTATATATCTAGATGGGTGTGGGGCGCAATTGAAATTTAAAAAAAAAAAGAAAAAAAAAATGCGATTGTAAATAAAAATGATAAAATAATTGTTAAAATATATTTTATATTTTTTTTATAAAGTATAAAAGATTTTATTAAATTCTTATTAAAAGGAAAATGAGAAAAAGTTGTGCTAATAAAATATTAATAATGAAGAAGGCATAAACTTGACATCCTTAATATTAACAAATTAATGAAGAAATAGAAGGATGAGTTATTCTTTTTTAATTAATTTTTTCAATCCATAAAAGACAGTATATTTTGATAATTAATATTATTTTTCATTACTCTTACAGTTATACAATAAATTATTTAAAAAATAAATTTTATATTATTTTAATAAAATGATACGTTATCTAATTTTAAGGTTACAAACAAGTTAGGCACCGAATTAGTGTATGAGACCTCTTATTTTTGGGACAAAGGATGCACCTTTGCACAAAGATTTGATTGCTAAAGTCTATGAAGGCATCCCCTCTTGCTTTGAACGTTTGATCTCTTACTAGGAAACACATGCTCTTAACCATTAATAAACAAATTCATAAATTATAGATTAATTGTTTTGTTTGGTGTTTTTTTCTCTAACAAGTTTCAGGGTTGACAATAAAAACCACCTTCTAAGAATTAAACTATCAAGAAGAGTCCTAACTTCTTATAATCAATTTATTATTAAAATATTTTGAAGTAGATATTGTAATGTAAATACATATATCTACATAGTTATTTGTATTTTTGTTATCATAAATATATATACAATTATTCAATTTTCACGATCATATTATAATTTAAAGTGATTTTTTTGTTACTATTATTATGTATTTAAATTTATTACAAAACCTAATCTTTTAATTTGTATTTTTCACTAATTTTATTTTGAAATTCAAAGTTAGACCACATCATCATGAGCTTATAATATTTTTGTAAATCTTTATTATAAACAATGAAAATTATAATTGTTAAAAAAAAATTATACCATTTTTTAAATTACACATTTAAAATATTAAAATAAATTAAATAATTTTATTTTTTTAATAGATTTTCAGAAATCCAATTTATTTTTCTAATAATTTTAGTAAATATTAGTAATAAATAAAATTTAAATCTCCACTAATAATGATGAGTTCCAATATTGATTTGACATTTTTTTTAGTATTTAAAAGAACACTAAAACATTACCAAAATAAAAATATTGAGATCAAAATTTGTAAACTTTTGTAATTGATTTAAATGTATATTTCATTGATAATGAAGTTGCCATAAAAAGGACAACTAAAAATGGAGAAATTGTTAGGAAATTTTATTAAAACTTAACCAATAATAGGTTGTTGATGAGCCAAAATAAAACGTTTGAAAAAATCACTATTGGTGGCCTTTTAACCCCATCCAAAAATCAGAAAGAAGAATATGATATCTCTACAAGAATTTAGAAAGAAAAATAATTCATAGATTTGGAGGACCTTAGACTCATATGACATCTCTACAAGAATTTAGAAAGAAAAATAATTCATAGATTTGGAGGACCTTAGACTCTCTTGATAACGTCAAGTTCTATTAATATTGCGATTTATTTTCCTTATTAACCTTCTTTGCTCCTCCTCTACCTCACTCAAGTCAAGTCAATAAACTAGATTTTCAATTTTCCAAACCAACAAGCAATAATACCTTGTTATTGGTTATTTAATACACCAATAGGTATCCCAGCATTACCATGATAGTACTTGATGGCATGCCCACCATACATACATGACCATGGTCATGTCTAACAACTCCAGGGTGCCTCAATCTACCGGCCACTCTGCTCCAGCTTTTTTGGTAGTTTGCTTTACAACTTTGACTCCAGATGTGATCACAAGTGTTGGACGATAAGACAAATCCATTATAACATTCAATGATAGCTTTGTGCAAAAATTTCAAATGTTATTAGCCTACCCAATATTTCAAACTAAAGGGTTTCCCGCAAGATTTTTGAAATGAAATTTCAAACTAAACAGTTGCCCAGAAGATTTTTGAAATGAAATAAACCCATGGCAGGATTATCGTTGAGTTCGTGAATACGAGTTTATCCAAGATGTCATTTATGTCATTAATCAGTAGAATCCTGGGGCTAAATACAAGAGATCCAAAATGGTGTGATATTGAATGGGATGCAACAACCGGACCATTGCAGATGAACTATCATCCTCCTTATCCACAACCATTTCGTACAATGGGAATGACTCCTCAGGCATAATCTACACTCCTTAACCTCCTTTACTAGGGCCGAGTAAAAGATATTCATTTTTAGTTGTAGGATGAAGGTGGATTATTGTGCCTTCTATAACCAATTAATTAGTAGTCAATATGGGAGAACTACTACAAGTAATTGTACATGATAAAGATTTAAGTTGTTGTTTGATGGATTAAATGCTTCGATAAATTATGGTGATTGTTGCTACTTGCAGGTGTTGAGTAATGTAAGATGCATAAGTGTTGTTCTTAGGGTTGTACCGAATAGAAGAAGCAACATGCTCTTTATTACATATCTATGGGGTCCCCCTTCTATGAAAGTCATAAGGCATGCACCAGTGTTGGTAGATTTAGAGCATCCACTATTGTACAAACCACTTATGTGAGCCACAAGAGAAAAGAAGGCTAATAAGGAAATAAAAACCCAATATTAACATAAATTGACCTTATTAAGAGAGTCTAAGGTCCTCCAAACCCATGAATTATTTTTCTTTCTAAATTCTTGTAGAGATGCCATATTCTTCTTTCCGATTTTTGGATGGGGTTAAAAGACCACCAACAGTGAATCTTTCAAATGTTTTACTTTTTCTCATTAACAAATTATTATTGTAGAATTGAGGCTTCTGTGATCCATGGAAAGCATATGATAGGGGTTTCGGCGTAAATCACATTATTTTACAAATGATTGATAATGTGATTTACACCAAAACCCCTACCATATAAATTATTATCGGTTAAGCTTTAAGAAAACTTACTAAAAATTTCCCCAATTTTACTTGTCTTCTTTATGGCAACTTCATTATCAATGAAATATACATTTAAATCAATTACAAAAGTTTACAAATTTTGAAATCAATATTTTCATTATTGTAATGTTTTAGTAATTTTTTAAAATACTGGAAAAAATAGTCAAATCAATATTGTAATTCGTTGACGATGGTCAACACTAACAAGATTCACAAACCATTGTGACGCCTAAAATAGTCCTCCCCCTAAATAATATGTCTTGTTAAAAGACCTAATAGGTGGGACCTCTCTTAAAGATATACCTCTCAAATAATATTATTCAAGAAATAACTGATTACAGGTTTGTTCTAAAAATCGAAAAATCCCAACAACAAAAATTATACAATTACAGGTTTGTTCTAAAAATTGTAAAATAAAAAAGGTATGTTCTAAAAATCGAACATATCACACTTACAATACGATGCCTCATGAATAGGTTACACTCCTCCTACAACACCCATACTACTCATCATATTCATTTTACACATCATAATTCTAAGTAGCTTGTAATAATGGTTGGGCCTAATGCTCAACCATCAAAATGCCCAGTCATTCCCATGCCAATTACCTGTGAACAAGAACAAAACACATAAGCCTCACCATATGGTTCTTCTCACTCAGCATCTCACTTAGTCACTTCACACCCACAACAAGAGGAGTAATAAGCAGAATCATCTCCTTCTCTTGGGCAAAGGAAATGATCAGGGTTCTTTTTTATGCACTTCAGTTATGCTATAGTACAAGTTACCTTACTTAACTTGTAGTTGTGTTAATATGTTTATGAGGTGAGGTTATCTGTCTAAATTGATCACCAGATGCTATGCTTATCATTTTGACAACTTATCAATTTGAGGAGAATGGTTATATTTGTGTGAATATTAGGCTTTATATTTTGTGGTACCACTTGGATATGAGTTTTATGGAGTAGCAAGGAGCATGGAGGTACAAGGAGTCATTTTTGTTTAGTTTATGTGATGATTACTTTAATGATGCATTATATGCAGTGGTTGTTTATTTTTGATGGTTAATTCTTATTTGTGTTATATGTTACAACCAACAATTTGATTTGAAATGAAAAAGTTCAACAGATAAATGACACATAATGACTATTTATGATAAAATAAAGAGGAAACTTGATCGAATGGATTATAGAGGGTCCCACCTATTAGAGTCTAGTCTTAATTTAATTATTTTAACAAGCTTTAAAATTTTCTCCTCTTATTTATCTAATCAACTTTGATTGGAAAAATTAAAGAAACTAATCATTTTAAGACTAAAGAAAAAATACCAAAACTGCCTGAAGCCTTCTTAAAAGAGGATCAATCTATGGAGGCAAAAGGAGAACTGTTGAGGGAGAGGTATGTTATAACTTATGGCCACTATTTTTTATAGTTTCTCACAAACTCTGAAGCTAATCCTGATGGTGACAACAAATCTATATCATCTATGGGCAACAAGCTAGGTGAATCCTTTGAAATTAGTAATTATTATTTAGGTATATTGTGTCTTTCTGATTATTTTTATTGTTGTTTGAAGGTCAAACTAATGTATTTCCAGTGCTAACAACTAGTTATTTGCGGAAAAACAATTTGGCCACATCTTACTAGCTTGAAGGATTTCATTTTGCTGTTATTCTTGTTTCTTGCTCGAATTATTATATATGATAGCTTTACATTGCAATAGTCTATGATTGGGTTAGTCAAAAGTCTTCACAAACGATTGAATTTTATAATTTTGGTTGTCTTTGTCTCATTTCAATAAAAATTGGCCATTGATTCATCAAATACCCGTTTATATGTCTCTCTATGTCTGATTTGTTTTATACTATTTCTCACTAGTTTACTTAATTTTTTTCGTAGTTTATGCTCTACATGATACAAGGTTGTTGCTCCAATCCTGGTTAGCTTACTACCTTGTTTGTAATTATAACAACTTATGTTGTACAAAACCTTGGGCTCTGATTAGTTCGCTACTTTTGTCTAATCTTTCATTTTGAATTTTCTATTTATATGTTGCATATTTCTTTATTTCAATTGTAATTATTGTAGTTAATGTATATACAACTATTTTAATTGCTACTTTGTTTTTCTACACTTGATAAAAATCCAAAAAATACATAAAATAATCCCACTCCCCTTCATATACGAGCTAGCATGTCTCATTATCTCGTTGTGAGACGATATTCGAGGTAGTTGATTTGTTAATCTTATAATAACATCAACATCTTTTTTGGCAACCATACTAGTGAACGATTCGTTCCCTCAATCTTTTGAAATCTCATTACTTCCATGACAATTCAGTCTCCAGAACAAACTAACCTTGGCTTTTGGATCCATGATCAAACTAACATTGTTCATTCTCTGCTTGATTGTATTTTGAAAAATTCACTTTCCAATGAATAATGTGCTAGGAATTGGGCCATTATTTCCTGAGACATTGAGTTAGAGGAAAGAGGATTAGCTCTACAAACACGAGTAAGACAATATCCCAATCATTTTTAATTTGATATGTTTAATTCATGACAATACAATCAAATATACAACCTAGTCTTATCCCTCGATTAAATGATTAAAGAAACATTTCCAGTTCCTTGATCGATTATATATTTAATAACACACTTACTATCCGGGAACTAAATCGTATTTTGCTTGGAAAACAAATTTTTGCCAGAATCCAACCATTTTTTCTTTCAAAAAATCCAACCCTTAGGTTGTTTAAATACTTTTTTGATGGTGGAAGTTGATTCAACACCACCAAAAACCCTCAGGGCACCCAAAAGCATGAAGCTTGACAACTTTAACCTAGATTTCCCCAAAATTTTGCTGGATTTTAATCAAAATCTTGATGACATTTGCACTATTTTTCAAGTAAAATTGTGGCCTAGTTAGACTACTCTATTTGTTATTATTAAGGATTTCAAGTTTGTGGCTTCTTCACTATTAATATTTTATTGGGGCAACTTCATCTTAACTTCTTTTGTGATTTTGTTGCCTATCATCTTAACTTTTTTTTTTTTTTTGGTTATTTTCCCTTTAAAAGGATTTTAATATCTTCTAAGAAAATATGATAATATATTTTAACAATTTTATTAATATGATTTAAAATATATTAATTAAATTCAAATAATTTTAATATAAATTTAAATTCACTTTGAATTATATATATATATATATATATATATATATATATATATATATATATATATATATATATATATATATATATATATATATATATATAATCAATTATATTTATTTTATTTTTTTAATATAATTATTTTTTATTATTTTTAATAGGTTTTTTATTATTATATATCATATTAAGTATCACTTTTCCTTTCTTTACTATATTAATCTTTAAAAAACACATATTTTACATAAATAATATAATTTTTTTTATTGAATATTTAAAATAAAATTATTGATGATGATGATGGTGGTGGTGGTGGTGGTTAACGTCCACTGTGACCAAATTGGTCTATCGGACCTACAATTTGGCTCCTTGTCTTTCTTGGCGAGATTGGTGCTGTAGCTTTCTTTTTTTTCTCTACGGTCTTCCAACTTCCTTTATCTTGCATCTCCTTCATCTCTTCTGGTTCTTGGGACATTGGTGTCTTAGCTTCGCAATCTATTGTGTTCATCCTTTTGAAGATAGTTGGAGAAGAAGTTTGGTCTAGGAGATCTACTTTGCTGACAAATGAAGATTTATTTTGTGCAGTATTCGAATCCTCATAACTGTTGATTTGTTGGGCGGGACTTTCTCCCTGCTTGTCTTGAGAGTTGTTTCTTCCTTGCCCAATTTCTTGTGATTCAGAGCTTTCTATAGAGTATTCTTCTTTGATGATAGTGTAGTTTTCTTTTTCTACTCCTTCCCACCATGTAGATCTATGATGGTTTTTTCTAGCAGAATTTTTCTGGGAGGCTTTTGGGCAATTTTTTGCTAGATGGCCTGTCTCAAAGCAGGATTGACATCTGAAGAGGACACTTTCATAATCGAGTTTCTGGTTCCACACATAGTCTTTACTTGTTAGGTTTATTTCAGCTGGGAATTCAGCGCTGAAGTCCATTTCCACACAGATGCGTGCATAGGTGGTTCTGCCATATTCCTCTGTTTCTGGGCACTTGTAGTAAAATTTCCCAATTGCATTTCCAATGGCTTTTAGTGAAGGGAGATTCCAGAGATGCAAGGGTAGGCTTGGCAATCTCACCCAAACTGGTGCTGAGGTTATGACTGCTGTAGAGGGATCGAATGATGGGTTCCATGGCTTCATGAATAGCCCTGATTTTTCCCAAAACCAAGGGCTAGAATCTAGAATACATTGTCCGCTTTCAGGATTTTAAAAATATACTATAAAGAAACCCCTAGCACAAGGGTAGATATTAATTTCATCAGAAATGACAGGCTTCCATACCTCCGAGATCCAATTGTGGAGAGCTGTCAGCTGCCGCCAAAAACCATTGAACCGGCAGATTAGAGCACTTTCGGAAAACTTCAAAGCCTCATTGAGTGAGGCCTGGACCACCTAGACAGTGGGAGTTGGGGCTTCACTGACGATATGGGTAGGAGCTTTCCCTCCAGAAGCGGATGAGCCAACAACTATTTTCGTGAAGCTAAGAGCCATATTTTATTCCCAATAAAATATATTTTTTACCATTTCCATTTATTCTTTAAAATATTGGGATATAATATAATATTGAATTAAATAATGTAACACATGCGAAATGTTGTATGTGGGATAGTTATATTGACAAAGACATTGAATTAAAAGCGAAGTTGATGTTAATTAATCATATAATCACTCAACAACTCAAATCAACATCCTTAACGGAAAATGAGCAGAAGTATCGTATCCGTGTATATGATTATGATTATTCCATAGAGTTTAGATTTAGTGAGTAATTTAATTTAATATTATATGTTAAATTTGAATATTTAAAAATAATATTAATGTTTATTTAACTTTGTTACTCAATTATAAATCCTGAAAAATTGTTGTCGTCGAAACACAATCTTTGTTAGGAAATAAGTTTTAAAATTTTGAATAACAGTGAGACTTGATGTGTTTCTTTTGATTCGTATAAACGTGGGTGTGTATTTTAAGTGATTGTGATAACCAGAGATACAACAAGAGATCACAGCATGGCAGTTTTGGCAAACTGCATCCTCTGTCAAACGCTGATTGGAAATGAAAGATGGAGAAATCGATTTGGGAAATTGGAAGACAGAGCTCTGAGTGTATTGACTTGACTTGAATGAGGCCAGGAGGCCCTTGGGCCTAAAAATTGACTTGAATGGTGAAGAACCTACGAAGAAGTTTCTTCCTAATAAAAAAATCACAGTAAAAAAAATTGTAAGTGGATTTGGGAAATCAGAAGACAATTACAGAGCTCTGAGTGTATTGACTTGACTTGAGTGAGGACAGAGGCCCTTGGCCAAAAAATTGGCTTGAATGGGCAGAGGGGTGAAGAACCTACCAAAAAAAATTTCGTAATAAAAAAGTCACGGTAAAAAAATTGTAGTAGTATTCAGAAAATTTAAGGTCCTCCCAAACCTGAGCTCTTCGTCTGCTTCGTACTGGTCATCTCTTTTACTTTTCATCTGCTCTGCAAATTCAAACACACAACAAAGATTCTTCATTGTCGTAGAATCGAGTTCCTTTTTATTTACAATTTCAATTTATTTATTTATTACTTAATTCAGATTTCAATTGCGCACCCACAGATCTCTACCGTCCAAATTCTACTTCTAATCGACGGCTGACCTTGTGATCCTCATCTCCTGTCACATGGATCAGGACAACCTGCACTTTCTATCAATAAATATAAAAAGAACGGTAGTCGACGGGATGGAGACGAACGCCGATAGAGGGACGGAGTAGTTGACCAACACATCAGTCGGAAAAGAGTCACCACTCCCTGATCTTTGCCATACTATGTATGACCATCATCCATGTGAACTAGCAACCATAGAGGCATTAAATGCCTTATGGAAGGCTGGTTAGCTCTTGCCACAGAAATTATACGCGATTTATGTGATATTAGATACACAGTGGGTGAAATCAGAAAGGGGATTTTCCTGGTTTTATGTGCACATTAACCCTGCTCAGATCACATTGAGCTGGCTCTTGTACGCGGTAACACGCGGCAAGAAAATAGATTATGAGACGAGATTTTCACTGGCTTGCGACATCTGTTTTGCTTTACATCCGTTGATCTTGGTTCAGCAATCCGACGACGTAAGGAATTTAGGGTTTGGTCCTCTAACCAACTTTTCACACCCGAGCTCTAGAGGATTCATTGTTGATGTCGTTTATGGGTTTCTTGTCCTCCATGATGGCTTGGTCTATCAGATGCCTTCGTATAACTGCTGATATTTTTGCAGATTGAGATGGTAGAGTTAGTTGAAAATATAGAAGCAAGAATGCTTGACGGACTTGTAAAACATGATTTTCATTTGTTAAATGTTGAGGATTTAGTGACTACTTGGGTTTCTGCCTTGAACCTGTTCTAATGGTCCACCTCCACTACACAGGGATGGCTAAAGGGGATCCAGAGGTAGTGGGGAACACTATGATCCAAGAACCATCTTTGAAAGGTAAATTCTTTGGTAACGTAACCCCAAGGCTATGAAGTTTTACCTACAGTTTCTATTTAGTTAAGGGTTCCTTTTGATTTCGCACTGCGTCTTTCAATGTTTAACTAAAACCACTCTTTGTTCCATAGGTAGACGATTCACCGAGGATACATTCCAAAATCAGGTGAGAATCCCTCCTAGGGCATCATTCTACTTGCATATATATAAAGTGGATTCTAGCACATATTGAATTTATTGTTTTTGACCTCTGTGACAGGTAATATGGTGTGATTTCTCGGATAGCCTTATGCGCAAGATCACGACCCTTAAAATCTCAAGAACTTACAGTGTCCTGGTTTATTTATAGGTTGGACCTATCCTCTGGTACATCAACCTATTTACAAAAACAATTGTTTAATTATACGAAAGTAGAGGCCGAAGTGTATATGGTTTCTAATATCCCAGAATGGGTCATGAATTAAGCAGGGCTCTTACAATTTTTTTTGAGACACTGCTCTAGACTTAGTCATTAGAGGGATTTGGGGGCTTCTCCTCTATGTAAAATCTTAAGTTATTAATGTACAAGATGGTTCTCTCCTTTGGGTCTGGTTATATTGACATGCTCCAGTTGTCGAGAGTTTTTCTGAAATGCAATACTGTGCTATTTTGAAACTTATATAATCTATGTCATCGACACTTTGTTTTAAAAGGTCTGTTATGCTATTTCTAATTTTATTTGAATGGTGGATTTCGTAGTTTCTTATTGATTTGAAAGTTAGGCCGAGAATGCCTCTGTTTTTCTTTGCTCATGGCATTGACTGATTCATTGATTGCTCTTGTTTTTAGGATTAATTGCTTTCAATTTGCTACCGTAATAATATCAAGTTAATACATTATTCTAATCTAGCGTGGATTAATATCTGACAACATGGTTTTTTATATATTACTATAACTTAACATTAGAGATAGATTTTATTGAAATCTCGTAGCATTTCCTACCAACCATTATATATAATCTCTAGTAATATTTCAAATCGAATGTTTTGCTACTATGCTACAACTAATTGCTTTTCATACTCCAGAGTAGAGGACTAATTAATTATTGGATGAACTTAATCTTCCATCTCGAGCTAGAATTTATGGTTATTTTTGGAGGTCTACAATAATGACTGTTTACAATTTTATTTGCCACACTAATATGCTATAATTAACTGCTTTTCATACTCTAGAGTAGAGGACTGATTAATGATTGGATGAACTTAATCTTCCATCTCGAGCTAGCATTTATGGTTATTTTTGGAGGTCTATAGTAATGATGGTTTACAATTTTATTTTCCACGCCGATAACTCTTATTCTCAGTAATACTATACTTTCCAAGGTTTTCTTTCCTATGTTTACACTGTAAATCAAATAATTTTTCTACATCAATTCAAAGGATCAAATTCCACTTAATCGTTAGACTAATTTCCATGGTCATTAACTCATAAAGAAGCTTTCTATCTTACTTATATGTTTAACTTGTAATGAAAATTACTTCTGGAAAGTCTCTTCTCCCAGCCACAAGTCTGGAAATCACGTCCAGACTCTCCCCGATCACTTTCTATTTTTCACCATTATATCTGTATGTGTAGCTTAACTATCACCATTTAAATATGAGGTTTTATATTCAAATCACATTGTGTGTGAACTTATGGTTGATAACCTGAGCACGTTGCTTGATTTCTAAGTCCTTAATGAGCCTCATTTTATATTTTTTGATCATTGGTTTTGGTAGGATACAATATTTAGGGAAGTGCATGGTTGATTACCTGAGTAACTAATTTGAATTTTAGGTATTTTATGAGTCTCATTATGTACTTGTTGTTTGTTGTTGTTTTCCACATGATGTAATGTAGGGTAACCATTTAATTGAGATGTTCTTTATTTTTAGATTCTTAATTATTATTTTTCTAAAAAGTTATGTAAATGAACTTAGAAAGTTAGGTTAATTTTATTTATTTTAGGTAGGTTGTGATCTAATTGAGATGGTACTTGTTATTAGATGATTAATCATTATTTTCTTATTAAGTTAGATTAAATGTATTTATTTTAGATAGAGACTTGTATATTTATGTAATGTGTTTTTAATTAATAAAATGAATATGTATTGAGTAATAGTTGATTTCTAAGTAAGATTAAATAAATTATTAATATATAAATAATTTAGGGTTAAATAAAGAGTTGATTATCAGGTAGTAAATTGAAATGGTTGGTTTAGTAGGTGTTTAATGAGCGATAAGTATTTTAGTTTTAGTAGTAGAGAGGAATTGTAGTGCTTATAGAGGGGAATAAGTGGTTATGTTGCGAATGTTAAACAAAATACTAAGATATTTTGATAAGAAAATGGGTAGGGTTAATAGAGTGACTCAATTATTTGGACTAGAGATTAGGGAGATGGTAAAATTAGCTAAGTGTTGTTTGTTAATAAAATAATTTGCATGTACATCGAAAAAATGACTAGGTCAATGATAAAATGTCTAAATATGGCATTCCGAATAAAGGAGAATAACCAAGTTCTATCACCAAGCATAAAGGGATAGGTATTTTACATAAAAAAGCTCAATTTTAAAGAAATAATGAATCATCTAAGGCATGCATCATTAAACCAAGGGGAAAATGATATAGACATTATGGTTAGAGTTCAATTAATTTGGATTGGATCATTATATTCCGTGCCATCCATCTCAATGCTTTTAGGGTAAAAAAATCAAAGAAATCAACTTACAAGAGAAATTTTAGTGGTGGGACCTAGATTGCAGAATTTATATCATAAACATTTTGGGCACATTTTGAAGTCTTAAGTGACATTTATTTGGGGAAAAACTTTGTCACCTGCACCACACACCCTAATGCTATTCTACACATATAGATCTTTCTAGTGGTCAAAGAAAGATGTTAATCAGAGTTCAAGTTCAAAAGTTATGCATCTTAGAAGTTGACATATTGTGATTGACCACCATATTTGAGAGGATACCATGTTAAATTCCATTACTCATGGAAAAGGGAATGGCCATGTGGGGATGATAAAGAATTATTTAGAAGGGTCGAATTGAAACTCTTGTTGAGGATCAGATGGGTTAAATTTAACTCCTAGTTGGCTATAAAATGTGTTATAATTAGACAACTAGGAGGAAAACATGTTCTATTATATCTTTTGGTATTTTGTTCCATAATAGAGCATAATAGCTAAGTGTGGGGGGCGGGGAGAGAGAGAGAGAATAACAGAGACAAGTTTTTATTTTGATGTAGCCCACGAGCCAACGGTCTTAGTCAACTACATAGAGAGAGGTTCTCCTTTGTATTTTCATCATTTCCATTCCACATAAAAAGGGGCAAAACGACTTGACCATCCAAATGGGTTTTTTTTTTTTTCTGAAAGGGTTTCCTAGAGCATATCTTGGTGCTCATGGTGTTTGATGTGTGCTTGCATTACATTGTTCTCTAGTTTTTTCATTTTATCTGTTACATGTATAAGTAGAATAGGGTGAAAATGTGAAGCTGGGTTACACTTTTTGCCATTTTTTGAGAAAAACAATATCATTTTTAGAAGTTTTTCAACTTTTGGCAATTCAAAGCAATTTTTTTGTTTAGAATTTCATTTTACAATAAAAATGAAACTTGTCAGAAATTTTATTAGCTTTCTATTACTTATTTTTTTGGAATTTTTTTATTCACACTTGATATTTCAACTTCGCAATTGTTTGACTGTGTGTTCTTTAAAAATAAAGGGATTCATAACACGCCATGTTTTTTAGCACTAGTGTATTCTTTGTTAACTTGGTGTTTTTGAAAAACAAAATGTGTTGCAGCAATCTAGATAGACTCTACTACGATATCATTATATTTATGAAACCAATTGATGCACATCATAATTACTAAATTTTTTTGAATTGAACCAATATGAAAAAACTATAGATTTTGAAGATGTTTAGCTAAGCGTCCAATTTCTCAACATATTAGTTATAAACTAAAACTCTGAAAATTACCCATTATAGAAGACGAACCAATATAATGAACCATAAGTTTTTCATATTTTTTATAGTGTATTTTGGTAAATAAATTTTTTTGATTTCATTGAATCATAATGGCCTTCAGAAATTTTTTGCACACAACTTTTTAGAAAATTGATTAAAATTTAGCAAATTTCTATGAAATTCCATAAAATTTATATCTACTGAAAGTAGATTGAATTATGCAAATTTTGGTTTTTGTTCCGACAACAAATTCATCATATTTGATGAAGTTTAAGCATTCCGAAATTTGAAAAACGTGACTAGAGTCGAGTTGTTGCAAAGTTGCAGGTTAAAACAGTTTGGCCAAATTAAAATTACATTCGGTCGAACTTGTGTTTGTCATTGATGCCCATTAAAATAAACGGAAAAACAATTCGGTCGAATTATTTTAAAAGTTTGGTTGAATTAATTTTGAAAGTTCAGCCGAAAATGTGTCAATATTTTCGATCGACCGTAAAAATGAAATGATGTGACTCTCCGAAAAAATGTTTCACGCAAAACAATATAAATACATGGAGTCGAAACTTCATTTTCACACACTTTCCTCATTTGGAGTAAAGTTTTAAGGTAAATCTTTTTTTGGGTTGAACTTTTTGGAGGAAGTTTTTTGGGCTAAACTTTTTGGAGGAAATTTTTTGGCCTTAATTTTTAAAGTAAGTCTTTTAAGCTAAATTTTTTAAGTGAGATTTTTTAGCTTAATTTTTAAAGTAAGTTCTTTGGGCTGAATTTTTTAAGTGAGATTTTTTAGCTTAATTTTTAAAGTAATTCTTTTGGGCTGAATTTTTAAATTGATATTTTTAAGCTTAATTTTTAAAGTAAGTTTTTTGGGCTTAATTTTTAAAGTAAGTTTTTTGGGCTTAATTTTTAAAGTAAGTCTTTTAGGCTAAATTTGTAAAGTTAATTTTTGCACTGAATTTTTAAAGTGCGTTTTTTTAAAGTAAACTTTTTTGGCTGAATTTTTTAAAGTGATTTTTTTTTAAATAACTCTTTTATGCTGAATTTTTAAAGTGAGCTTTTTGGTTTAAATTTTGAAAGTGGATTTTTTTGCAGGATTTTTTGGAATTGACTTTTTTGGGTTGGATTTTAAAAATCTACTTAGATTGAATTATCATGGAAAATCAAAGAAATTGCAAGAGAAATTATAATCGAATAAGAGGCATTGAGGAACGTAGAGAATACGAGAGAAACTATTACAAAAGAAAGAAAGAAGAACACACAAATATTGAAAGGGAAAATCAATCTCAACTAGAAGTTGAAGAAGGTATGTAAATGTAAATATTATAAATGATATTTAAAATTTAACTAGTGTATTGTGAAATTCAATTTTTATTTGATGAACTAATTTGAAAAATATTTTGCAATGTAAACAGAGAGAGATATTCCTCATAACATTGATGATGAGATTGAAAATGTTGAAAGACAAAGTGAAAAAGATAATGAACCAATGATTGATGATGTTGTTGAAAATGTTGAAAGATATTCAAATGAAGAAGTTGAATCACCATCAAGTATATATATATATATATATATATATATATCATGTGTATAATTGAAGCTATACATATTTATTAATTTCAATTTCATTCAAACTCCATTTTTTAATTTTATTATTTAAGGAATATTTATACCCATTTACATTTAATTTTCATATGCACAGATGAAATCAATATTGATGATGATATGTTAGAAAATGTTGACACTGACATATATGGAGATAAAAAAGATGGCCATATTGTAAAATATTGTGTTAAGATCATTATTGAGAAGTTCTTCAAAGATGAAAGTGTGACATTTCAAACTCAAATTTTGAGAGGTCTCTTAACATCAAAGAAATTAAAAGACTCTACAACTATATTTGGTATTCAAAAATCAACAAAAGATAAAAAGGTGTAGGAAAATGTGATTCAAAATATTAATAGTGCTTCAAAATCAATTGGAAGTTCTATAAAGACAAGTAATATAAATGCACATAGAACAATACAAATGGTACTGGTTTCATCAAGTAATAAAGAAAATCGTTTGGTAAAATCTATGGCAAAAATATTAGGGACCTCATGAAAAACATTGCACAAACATAGGAAATTTTGATTACAAATAGATGTAAATGATGAGCTCGATTGTTGGACAATTATTTGTAGGCAACCATACAAATATAGACTTGGAGAAGATGTTAAAAAAATAATATATGAATATTGGATAAAGGAACGAGAGGAAGCAAACACTGCTTTGTAGAACAAAATATTCTATAATTGAGAGTATTCATAGATTTAGAAGATATGTTCCAAGAGTGCATATGGATTCAAAGGGTTTCCTTGGAGAGTCTTGGATATGTAGAACTGGGCTAGGCCACAACTTACCTAGAACCACACATTCTTACCTAGAACCACACATTCTGAGCAACCCAATGGGATGAAACCAACCAAAAGGATGTATGTTGTTGTCTACAAACGTTTAAAGAAAAGACATGAGCCATAGACTAGGGCACCACAAACCATGGACGACGAACATTGGAGCTAGGAACCATTGGAAGTTTCTTGTGAAATATCACAAACCACCACCCAGCCAAGTGGAATGTTGAATGTCCCTCGAGATATGGAAATGGGTAAACCATGAGTTGGTTTCTAAGGCTCTCATCACACCAATTTCTTTGAGAACTTGATAGATAATGGAACAAAATTGAGTACCCTTTGAATAATGTCAACCCGGGCCTGTGGAATTTCTTAATATCACGGTTATTGGCAATGAAACTTGGGACATCACCAAAAATGAATACACTGATGTGAAGAGGACCCATCAAAGCAATCATAAAAATGAGATGATGTAGGTCAGTTGATGTGATAGATGGATTATAAATGTAACATGAGGCAGCCAACCTAAGTCCCAGAGAGTCCAGGTGAATTCTGGTGAAGAGCGAGGAACTAATGACAAATTCAAAACAACATCTATTCTCCATGCTTCAGAGAATGAATAGCTACCCATAGATGGTTCGACTAGAGGGAGCACATACGCAATGAAAATGACCGGCGTGGCTACTTGGTAGTTGCATATCTAAGCTCTGAGAAATATGAATATTACTACTATCTGCAACCAAAGTCACATCTAAGGGAGAGATCCACTTGTAGGTGATGTTGGGCATAGCCATACACGTGAGGGAGCCTTCCATATCATAATTCATAGCCATCATTAGTCTGCAATGTAAATAATACAACCACCCTAGGTTTGTAAATGCTATTCTCACTCGAGAATTTATCGACTATGTAACCTTTCCATCATTTCATGCTATAGAGTTTCTAACTATTGAGGTTGTACTGGATCACGTATATATAACCAAAAAAAAAACGGTCAATTTTAAGTATTCCCATCAATATGACTTTTTCAAAAATTATATGCCAGTCACAGATGACGTGTAGATTTGGAAACCAGTGGTATTTAATGGGGAAAAAAGATAAAAATGTGTATATGGGTGTCAAATTTAACCCCTGGGTGAGTGACGCCATCATATCATTTGAAATATGAGTTGTTTATAGTGTGATTTTTTGGAGTTTCCGGTGCCGGTGCAGAATCCGGTGAAAATTTTGAGGTGAAATCTTGATTTGTGTTATTTAAACTAGTTTTTTGAGTGTATATATGGATTCAGTACTATGAAAAACCCTAGGGAACTTTTATTGTGGAGGTTTTACCTATCAATCTTGTGATTTCAATGAATTCGTATCAAATGTTAGAAAAATTAGATCAAAAAAATCCACCATAAAAACTTTCAAAAACTAGCACTAAAAACAACTCCATTTGAGATATTTGTATTTGGACCCAATCTAACTCTTATTTGGGTTATTACATGTGTATTTATTACCAAATCTCAACCATTCCAGCGAACCATTATTTATTGGCCATTTAACATAAAAATTAATTAATAAAAATATGGAAATCTGGTAGCAATGAAAAATAAATCAAAACAAGGAAACTAGCAAAATGGGTTGTGTTTATGTTAGGAAACTTTATAACCGTTCAATGATACTTTGGGTTGTGTTTATGATAGGAAACTTTATAACAGTTAAATGATACCTTTGGATTGTGTTTAGGTTAGGAAATTTTATAAAGGGTGAATTATATTTTTATATAGATTTTTGTGTTTTTTTGGTGTGCAACATCTTGTGTATTTTTATTTTTGGTGAGGTGTATTTTTATTAGTTTTTTGTGTATTTTTGCTTTTATTGATGTGTATTTTTATTAAAAATATTTTGTAAATTGTTATTTTTTATTTATTATTAAAAAAAATAAAAAATATTCTCACAAGTTATATTTAATTGCAAGATGGAGTTTATTCACTAAGGATTGACCAACTACTTTATCTCTTAATATTACAACAAAATCTATTTAATTATTTATATTTTTTTCATTTTTCTTCCTAAATTATATTTTTAACCCATTAAATTTTTTAACATCTTTTTTATTGTGTTTACATGAAAAGCAAGTATGGTTTATTATAAAGTAGTCTTGAAGTGCCAACTACCAGGTGAAGTAACATATTTTTTATTGTGTTGAAATGAAACGAGTATGATTTATTATGTAGTTGTGGTAAAGTGCCAATTATGAGATGATTAACTTCACTTGACTTATTATAATGTTGTGATTAAATCCCAATTGAGGTGATAAACTTCACTAGCCTTTGGTTTTTATTTTTATGTTAATTGTTTAATTTAAAATTTACTAAACATTTCATAATAAAATTTGGAAAAAAATAAAAATAATTTTAGTTTTAATTAATATTAGTGTGTTAAGGGATTCTCAATTAAATTTAGTTTCAATTTGATATGAGTTGTAATTATGGCTAAGAAAGAATTAAATGAAAGAAAGGAGTTGAAAGTGTTATTCAAATGTAAGAGAAGGAAAATGAGTGAAAATGTGTTTGAGGAATAGAGTATAAAGTGTATATTATAGAATTTTATGAGATATTATTTTACATAAAAATCAGGAGGAAAAAAGAATTCCAACATCCTAAATATGTTAAAAATTTACGATGTAAAATGAGATAAATTTACATAAGCTGCATTTTTGAGGAAGTATATCAATCTATGCTCTAAAATGATGAGAACTTAACACATAAAACAAACAAAGAAAGGGAAGTTAGTTTAAAATGACAAGAAATTAGCACACAAAACAAAGAAAAAAAGGAAGTTAGTTTGAGGATGAGACATTAGGAGTGGAGTGGAGGCAAACCTATAATTTCACATGAAAATTAGAATATGTGCACCATGAGATGACTGAAATTACATGAGGGTGACATGATAGTCATGCCCAAGGTAAAGGGTAAGGATACTTTAAAAGATGAGGAAGAGGATATAGTAGTTATTGACTATAGATTTACTATTACATATATGGGAAAGAGGGACATAAATTATTAGAGAATCTATAAACATGTAATGTAGGATGGAAATCGAAAATGTAATTTAATCAACTTTGCCTTATACCAGTTTTTTTGGGTGGAAATCGAAAATGTAATTTAATCAATTTTTCATTAGACCAACATTTTTGGGTTGATTTCACTGGACTAGTTTTTGCTACAAGTTAATGATGTATGAATCATTTGTATTTGTATATCTATGTTAACAGTTTCACCAACCACAACTTGTTTGTTGGGTGGAGTCCTCATAGTAGCCCCCATGAGGGTTGGGATTTGACAACTTAGGTAAAGAATGATACTTAATTGAGTCTAATTGGAATTAATAATAACAATTGTGTACAAATAATAATATGGCTATGTACAAAAATAAAAAATAATATAGTTGTGTACAAAAATATATGATTTTTTGTATACTTATGAAATACTATATGATTTTTTATACAAAACTTACAATGAAGTACTTTTATTTTAATTTTTAACAATTAATTTGATTTTCAATTTGGTTATTGAGAAATTTTGATATAAAAAGATATTTTAAAATAGAAAATATGTTATCATTATTAACTATAAAGAAATGATCAGATTCAATGGTCATTTTGTATTTTTTCTTATGATAAATATGTGAAATTTTTAACATAATTGTGTTACTGAAGGGTAAGTTTTTACTCAAAACTTCATTGGTGAATGGTTAATTTATTATCAAAGAATCACTTGTGAAGGGTAAATTTTTAAACATAAAGTTCTTTGATGGGTAGTATGAAGATCCAAAACGTCAAAAAAAAATTGTTTGTCAGATAAAGAGAAATCCAAATTCCAATCATGGTCTTAACTATATAGTATGATTCCAAAAACAACTATATAGTATGACTCCACGAATTTCTATAGCAACATTTCAACCATGTGTTTTTACTTCACAAATTTCCCTTTCAAAATTCCCGTTGAAAGGGCCGTCTCAACTATGTAGTATGACTCCACGAATTTCTATAGCATCATTTCAACCACGTGGTATGACTTCACAAATTTCTAGTTGAAAGATAATTTTCTAGAGCATCATTTCAACCATGTGGTATGATTTTACAAATTTCTCGTTCAAAGCTAATTTTCTATAGCATCATTTTAATGACGTGGCATGATTTTACAAATGTGGTTTAATCATTGTCTCTTTAGTGAGGGGATTTTTGGAAAGTTGGGCTAGCCCATCATCATTTTGAATAAAAAAATGCTTTAATTGCAAAAGACTAAAAGCAATGATTAATGGTCTCATAGACTATTTTTAGTCTAGTTAAAATATCATTTCATTTAATTTGCCATGCCATCTCAACTATGTAGTATGACTCCATGAATTTCTATTTCATATGGCACAAGCATTAATATTCCTTAACAAATGGCATTGTAAATGCACAATAAACATTGAATACTAGTTATCATTTATACTAAGAAAAACAACCGACTTATTTACAAAAGTCTGTATCACTAATTTTCTTTCCAAGCATAAAGAGTTTTATGATTTTACAAAGAATGAGTTAAACATTAAAAAATTTATGATTGAACAAAATTTTATTTCCGAGTTTTAAAATGAATATAAGCACTTTTCATCTAACTTTGGGATTTTTTTTTCTTTGTTAATTTGTTTATCATTGGAGAGATTAGCTTTTGGTTAAAAAATTGTGATTCAAAGGTTTATAAATAGTTAAAATTATTTAGGTATTTCATTAGATTTGGGCCATGCCATACCAACCAGTAACATAATTAGATTTTTAAGCGAAGAGACTCTATAGCCAGGTATGATGGCTACGTGTGATTCCATCATAATAATTGATGACATCACAAATATCCATCCTGCTATGAATGATCATTAATATTGATAATGGTCTTCACATTGACTGTGTCGTGTTTCCATGAGTGAACCAACAGAGCAAGAGCCTCCACCACTTGGGACATGATTTGAATAACGATGAGAGGTTTTGGAATGGTATCTTATTATGAGTTATTCATTAAGACTATAGTGGAATCTCAGAGCCACCTTTCTTTCTAAATCTTGAATAAATTATTTCCATTTAAACAGAATTAGCTATGGCATCTCAGCCATGTGGTATGACTTCACGAATTTTTCATTCAAAGATCATTTTCTTTGGCATCTCAGCTATGTAGGTTCTTACTACTCACATATAAAGATAAAGACAAAGTGAGCCAATCACATGAAGTAATATTCGTTGAGAAATGGTTTGTAATTAACAGAAAATACATTGAATACTATTTCTTATAGACTAAAATGCTATGGCATCTCAGCCATGTAGTATGAATTTGACATTGAAAACTATTTATTCTCCATAATCAGGGAATAACTTGCAATGGCATCTTAGCCACTATGACTTTAGGAATGGCATTGTACTTGTACAAAAAACATTGAATACAGTTTATTCTCTATACTCTATACTGGAAGACTAATTTTCTATGGCATGTCAACCATGTGGTATGACTTTGGGAATTTCCTGCCTGTTACAAATAAAGATGAAGCCAAATGGGTTGATGGCCTGAAGTAATATGATAAATAAAGATAAAACAAAAATGGGTTGATGGAAAGAAGTAATATTCCATAAGAAATGTCATTCTAATTGCAGAAAAAACATTTGCTATTTATTATCTATACTGAGAAACACCCTGAGGTATTTACAAAAGTCTCTATCATTCATTTTCTTTCTAAACATCAGATGTTTTATGATTTAAAAAAGATTGAACAAAACATCCAAAATTTTGATTTAACAAAGATTGGCCTAATCATAATAGTTTTGTAGCTTGCAAGGTTAACTTATTTAACCTCCACAGCTGGGACATAAGTTGAATAAATATGACAGGCTTTGATAGTTTCAACAACAGATCAGAATGAAGTTAGCATCTGTGGATTCACTTCGCAAGTCCTAATGAGCAACTCCCTGTTTTATCCTTTTGAAATGATGCGATGCGATAAAGTATATTGCAAATCACATATCCCAATGCATATAGCCCCCGAGAACAAAAACATACTTAAGCTTTAAAAGCCTTAATTATTGTTAAATATATGCTCTATATTGGAGCTTACCCGCATCGCAAAACGTATAACAAGCGCAATTTAAAAAGGACCCGAGGACCACTCTGATTGCGATATGCGATAAACCTTCCAAACTGATATAACAATTAACACAACCCTATAAATATGTTGCATCCAGATGAATCACAAATTGGCAAAAGGGAGGCCGCTCCATTCACTTTTGATCTTCTGACTGCGATAAAACTCTTTATTAAAGCGCAACTTTAATAAAATCATAAGAATGAATAAAACAAAGGAAAAGCGTGTTGAAAGATAATATTAAGTCATCGGTTGGGCTTGCTCCACTGCCACATAATTCCTCGCAATTTCGCAATCGAAAAAGGATTTTGGTCATTTCCATTGTCCTCTGCTCCAAACCCTCGATTACGATATTACGATCATCGCATCGCAGACTTTCGATACCCAAACTGCCAATATAATGGTATCACAATCACATATCGGGAAAACACAATGAGACATGTTTACGATTACCGTTTGAAAGGTTTTTGTGATACAATCTATTCATTGAATAATAAATTATCATGTGAATCCATGATTTCAGTTATTAAGGACTTGTAACAGTATTTATGATTTAAATCCCCAAGGTGATTTGATGGTCTATATGTAGATATTTCAGATTTTTTTTCGTATTTAAACTATATTCGCCATCATTTCAAACCTTGTATGTTCAACGCTCCCACATTTCAAACATGTTTTTCTCATTCCTCTATGTTTCCAATTGTAGGCTAATCCCGAAAAGACACAGTGTAGTAGAATGACCAAAGTAAAGAAAGGAAAGAAAACCATGGAAGCTTCACAACCCACACCTCCTGTTTCCGAAGTAACAGAAATGCTCCCGCTTTTCTTGGACACTACGTGCATGATAGATAGTGGATCATCCTCATGGGAATCTATGTATCAATCTCTTGAAAGTGAAGGACCCAAGTTAATTCAGAGAGTGGTAACAACGAATGCTACTTCATCTTCTGAAGCCTCCAACTATGAATTCGCCAGCTCTTTACTTCACAGGATCGTTGCTCGACCCAAGATCATTCCTTATAATGATATGGTGAATGGATAATTGAGATCATCAATATAGACGATAGGAAATTCTTGACTTCAAGAAAAATAGTCATTGGGTATTTTACAACTCAAGATTTGAAGAAAATGTACCATATAACCGACCCACATAAGGTATATGGCAAAGCTTTCCTCGAACAATTTGCAAGTGAGAATGAGGTGGAATCAGATCCAATTAGATGATGGAGATCCTACCCAAACAAACACAAACATGAAAAGTCAAGTATGTACTCTTTATCTTCTCTTGCCTCTCCCTATTCTTATGTCGCAACTATGATGTGTAGGCTATTCGGGTACCCTAATATTACTAAATTCTCAGTCGAATGGGTTCCTCTTATTGAGGCAACATCAGATTCTTATATAATGGATTGGGGCACTATCCTTTCAAATAATATTGCCTCCCAAATCCGAGAATACAGACAAAATCGATATGTTACTACCAGAGTAGTTCCACCATTCTTTATGAGTGCATATATCATGGATGCAGTCTGTTTCACTTCAGATTTCCCAATCATGGGATGGAAATGGACCATTCAAGACCCCACTCCTATCCATGTATATCATAAAATCCCGTGGGAGTCTAATTTCCATGCCCATTTTTATAAAATTTTCCAAGGAGTCATTCTGCCAATACACCAAGCCGTTTTTGATAAAAGAGCCCCAAGACTGTCCGAAGAGGCCAAAATTGATTTCATACCTATAGGCAGGTGGTTTGGTGAAGAATTATTTACCTATGTTAGAGTCTATGGAAGTCTAGCAACTCTTCATGTTCTCCCATTATATGTCCTTGATAAACTATTGGACAAGGAGATTGCCTATCAAACTGTAGGGGACGGATTGACAAAAACCCTAAAGGAAGCCAAGAAATCTTTATGGTCTTCATTCCCTATCCAATGTGGTGTATATTCTCTACATGATTTCAAGCACACATAGCTTGAAATTGATAACATCAAATGTTTAAATGTTGCTATTGTTCCTGGCAGACAGCTTGATCCAAACAAAGTAGCACAAAATGTTACTGCTCAAGTAAAAATCAGGCAATTCAGTCATGAAGATGATGACTATGATGACCTATTTGAGTCTGTCGAGATATTTTCACAAGCACAACACCTAGCTACATTGAAACTTAATCTAGAAAAGCTAGCGCAATTCAAAGAATACAGGGAAAAAAGACTGTAGAACATCCCTTTGGATCTGTTGAGGATTTCTCAACCGATTTCCCAAGAAGAGAAGAATTCAGGACAAGACTCAGAGTAGGTTTCTAAAGACATTGAAGTGGAAGATAAATCAACAGAAATTGATAAAACACCCTTCAATAATGAACTGGATGAAGCTTGGAAACAATTTGATTAGCAGTTAAAAGGATAGCAAGGGGCAGAGAATACTGAGCTGGAGAAAATAGTCAGCACACCCCAGAACAATGGACATAGCTCGTTTACTGATAGGGCTTTTGATAAAGCTATAAGTATAGATGAAATTGAAATCATCCAGGAATTCCCTTCATCCAAAATTGTCCTTAACGTGGAAGAAATCCCTCCTCTCGACGTCTTTTACAGTCCCAAACATTGGGCTGTGGTGAAAAGACAAAGGAAAAGGAGAAGAACGAAGCAATCATCAACAATCATTCCCAGTGATATACCAATGGACATAGTGTGGAAGGATACACAAACTGATCCTTCAGAGAATTTAACAAAGTTGTCATAGTTTGCAGGTGCTTATGCATCTGCCATGATTGATAAAGCGGCAGAAGTTCGACAACTGCTTAGGGAAAAGAAATAAAGAATTCAACAGTTGGAACATCAGTTGATAGAGGAAAAACAAAGTATTGATCAACAAGTGAAGACACAATTGTCTCAACTTTAGCAGAGCTTTGATCGATTAAAGCTCCAACATCCGACAGAGATCAATACTAAGGATACTCAAATCCGACAGCTCCAGTTTTTCACTTGATCAGCTGAAGGAAAATCCTAAAGTGGAAGACTTTACAAAGGAAGAATTGGAGCTAAACACCTTTTTATCGCAACAACAAGCTATATTCTATCAGAATTTATCTATCATCAATCCACTATGTGTCAAAAGTGATTCACTGATGAATCAATCATCCAATCTGAGGGTGAATTTCAATGACATTGATGATAAAATCTCAGGATTTATAACATGGCAGGATATGTGAGAAGGTAAAGCAACAGACCTTCCCAGAATAGAGGAATCTCACAAGGAAATCCTCTTTATTGATTGGGACATTCAGTTGAAATAGGCAGAAAGGGCAGCCTCCAGGGCAAATGATGTTGCCAATAACATAATTGAAACTACAAATGATAACCTACATAATGGAAACTTGATTCAAGAATGCCCACTTGGTAATCTTCCTGATATTGAAGTTCTGGAAAGGAAATGGTAGGAAATTTCAAAGGAAAAGGAAGAAGCAATTAAAAAGTTAACAAAAATTCACTGGGAGATGTACTGGAAATATCTTGTGAAGCTACATAGTCAATGGCCAATGCTCCGTTGCCTTGCTGACTCATCCACTCATATGCTTCCTATGCTTTCAGATGCAGTGTACACTGGACAACTACACATGAGGATAGCTCAACCCCTAAATTTAAGCCAATGTTATGTATTTACAAGCTCAGGCAGCGAATGTAAGAATATACACAATTACATTCATGGGCTCTTCATTTCAACAACTTCTATTTTTTTTCCTATTGTCTCTTATTTTAAGGAGAGTTGTTTTGACCTCCTCAACACTTTTTATGTATTGTCTATTTTTATATTTTATTTTTGTTATATAAACCCTTTCATGTCTACAAAGAAAGGGTCCCCAAATTTTATAAGGAAAGGCTTTGGAAGCTTGCACTTCTGTACTTTCAAGCTTATCTTAGTAGAATGACTGGATCAGGGTCCTGAAGTTTTGTAGAGAAGGCTTTGAGAGCTTGCACTTTTGTATTCTTGAAACCATCTTAATGAGAAAGACTAGACCATAACTATTTCTTTCATGAGTAGAGTAACATACATCGGGTACTTTTATCATTGTATTTCTGTTTTGTTTATGAATTGATAGTCATTCCTCTTTATATTGTTTATTATATGTATCTTTTCTAATGCAATTCTGCATTAATTCATTTCTAAACATGCTAGAATTGTCATCTTTAATACATATATAAGCGATTTGTTAATGTTATTTGATTGTGATACGAGTTTCATCAATTATTTTGATTAACTATTTAATCAAAATAATTATCTTAAATTATTTTCATTTTTGCAAGTGTTTGATTAATCTTTATTATCATGCACTAAGGACAATTATTTTAGATCGCATAAACATAAGTAACCTCGGGTAATAGATAGATTAATACATGTATTTTAGTTTATAATCACTTCCATTTATCACCTAGATTCGGTTATAAGCACTCTACATCCATTCTATCACATTTTATTGGGAAATTGGTCCCATTATATCCAGACGGAGCCACTATTCCAAACAGAAAAGGGATGATATTCAAGTCCCCGACCAGGTGGTTATCCCCAATGTTGTTGCACTGATTTTAGAGGCATCAACATAACATGTGCTTGATTTGCATAAAGTTTAAGAGAGCCAGGCCATGGAATGCATTGGAAAGCAAAGTGAAAAAAGGTCTAAGCCATTAAAAAATTCCTTATGATTAAAAGGAAAAAACTTTGGGAACTAAAAGAGAAATTTCAAGAAATTTCACCTACGAACAAAGAATAAAGAAAAATTTAACAGATAAATGAGGTTAACATCACAAGTTGAAGTAATTATAACAATATCAAAGGAACTTTAAGTTGAAATCCTCATAATAATGGAACTTTTTCGTTGATTTACATAAAATTTAACAAAATCATACCACTAAATCACTAGAAAGCAGAGCAGAGAAAGCCTAAACAAATGAAATAAATCCTTTTCCCCAACTAAAAGGTAAAATATGAAACACCGGGATGGTATCGAGATGTAGTGTAAGGTTAGTTCTTTGTTTGACTATAGGATCTAGCTCAACTCTGACAACATTAGCCAGAGCACTTCAAATCTTTTAGTTATGTCCATGGCTCTTCCAGGGCAACGACAAGCACAACGACACAAGGAAGGACATGATAACGATGGTAGTGTGGATGAGTGGCCAAGAGATGGGCCCACAAATTTATTTATAGCAAATTAATTACATTATATAAGGCTTGCATAATTTGACACATTCACATGGTTCTCAACGATATTAATATCCTTGGCACATTCTAACATTGTAAACACTTGTCCATCTTTATACATCGTCTAACTATGCAAAGCCTCCCTTTTTCTAAAATAACAAATAAAACAATGGTAGGAAATGTTGTGGGTGTACATGGTGAACTCAGATCTCCCAGTGAGTGATCGTGAACAAGAAAACAAGTTCAAAATCTATTACATTATGGGAAGATGATTTTATTATGTATTACATTCTCGAAAAACGAGTTTATTATGTTTTATCTTGATTCCCTTCATGAATTCCTTTAGGCGGAAGCACTAAAGTGCTACATAACTCACATACCTGGTGGGATATTCATTTTAGCCCCGCCAGCCATAGGGTACATGATTTTTTAGCATTCGCTGTCGAAAGCATATAAATGAGGTGAGGTTGTTGAAGGTATATAATTGTTGTAGGGGGTACTTATAAAGGCTTGCGTGCTGCCCACTTCAAGGATTCGATTTTAGTTCTCTTTATTATTTGTGGTCTGGTTGTTACATGTTCATTAGAAGTAAGTTTAATGTTATTTATTTGGATGGTTTGTAATTGTTGCAAAAATATTCAAATTCTTTGCTAATATGAATTACAATGTCAAAAGTGTATTCATAGCTAGAATACAATGTTTTTTATAGGCCTTGAAACGAACTGCTAAATGTTTTTTCCGGCGAAAAGACAAATTTCATAGCATTTTTTAAGCAAATTATATTTTCTCGACGGTTTTGTTAAGAAAATCACAATTTCTTTACCGGTTTCTCAAATTTCACAATTTTAAATCTAAGGGTTTTCAAATCTCTTTTTTCCACATACTACAAGGTCAAGCTCACACAATGTTTTGAAACCTACTCAATGGCTATTCGATATTAATAAAAACCTTCGTTTGAGCTATCGATGTGCAAAACCCTCCTCATCTTCACCCTCGTAACAATCCAATAAATAGAGAAGTCCTATATGGCGGTGATAGTAACCAATACTATGTGATGGCTAGTACGCACATCTCGTTTTGACTTCCACTCTTTGAATCAGTGAACACGTATTTCTTTCTAGGTGGGTAAGCCAGACTAGCTGAATGAGGCATGAGCTATCGAGTTAGATTAGGATACCCTCCTTATAGTTTAGTAAGCCGATGGAAAAATAAGTTAGTTTAAATGGATTAGTTCTATAAGGTCAGTGCTTAACAGGCTTAGTGTCTGGATTAATATAAATATTCATCTCTCCAAGATGCCCTTTGATTCCTTTCAATTCTGTGAAATTCTGCAAAACAAGACATGTATTTTTTAATTCACACTTATTACAATGTTGTTTATGGGTCTGAAACAAACTGGAAAACATTTTGTTAAGTGAAAAGACAAATTAAATTACATTACATTTTTAAGCAAATTATATTTTCTTCATCAGTTTGCTGGCCAAATTACATTTTCTTGTCGTGTTTCGCAAATCTCACAATTTTTAATCTAAGGGTTTCCAAATCTCTATTTTCCCACTTATTGTTCTCACTAATCTAATTAATTGAACTGACTATTTTTTTTATGAGTTGTTTAAGTCTTCATCTTGTAGATTAAAAACATTAAAGAAACCTTACTTGCGAAGTGGAGAACTTTGGAATTCATTCAGTAATATTTTCAAATATTTTCAAAATGCAGAATAAAACTAAGTTCAATTTTTTGAACTGCAAAACCAATACATCATAATTCTATTCCATACACATTAATTTAAGTAAATTGGAAGAACACTTTTTGAATTTAGAAGATATATTGAATATTGAAACTTCAGATTGGTAACAAATAAATTTCAACTTTTGCATAAAACTGTCTTGCACATTGTCCTATGTTGTCAATGTCATGGCTTATCAATGTTCCACAGTTGGTTTTTTCAGACTTCACACTTCCATGATAGGAAAGGAACCAGACAAAGCTTCTTTCTTGATACAAATTCTATAAAGAGGATTTTTCATTTGGGTTTTTCTTGCAGCATAAGATTTCATTTAGATTTTTTGAAGCGTACCTGACTTTTAGATGTGAGCCACGTCTGTGAGCTTCAACAATAGCCTTCCCTGCAATATCCTTCTGTCTTATTTAACTGCTTTTGTCTCCTTTACCAACAAGTCTCTTAGCATGCCCATCTCTCCTTTACCAGCACCATCATGTCTCTTACCATGCCCATCTCTCCTTTACCAGCACCAACATGTCTCTTACCATGCCCATCTTAGTTAGACATTAAATATGCCACTGGTACAAACGTGGAGGACTGTCGAGAAGTCTCCAACATATGGAATCAATGGTATCTGACACCAACAACTGGATTTTGTGCACAACAAAACTTTGGGTGCAGTGCTGAAAAAAATTTGGTTATAAAAAACCTTGAATATCAAAAAACTTTGCCACAGACTTAAAATCAGTTGTCATGACTTACAATGAGTGGTCACAACATGCAAACTGGATTTTCGAATAAAATAAATTGTCACAACATTCTTACATTTCTTACATTGGGATTCACGGAGCGTGTAATAAGAGGTCCATTTTTTTATATCCAAAAACTTTTGTTAAAATTTAGATGGATGAAAATCGAACTATAAAAATTTAGTTAAGTGCTAATAAACCAAAAAAAAAAATGGGTTAACGAATGAATTAATGTGCCATCAATGATCTAGTGATCGCTATAGTCCTCGACGACGCATTAATTCATTAGTTGTCCAATTTTTTTTGGCTTTATTAGCGTTTAACCAAAGTTTTCTAGTGCAATTTTTATCCATCTAAATTTTAACGGAAGTTTTTGGATATAAAAAAATCGACCTCTTATTGCATGCATAGAGAATCCCAATGTGAGAATGTTGTGACAATTTATTTTATTTGAAGTCTAGTTTGCAGAATGTTGTGACAATTTATTTTATCCAAAGTCCAGTTTGCATGTTGTGACAATTGATTTTAATTTTGGGGAAAAGTTGTTTTGGTATCCAAATTTTTTTTATAACCAAAGTTTTTTCAGCATTGCACCCAAAGTTTTTTCGTGCACAACAACTAGTTGTTGGTGTAAGAATTCCATATGTTGGAGACTTCTCAACAATCCTCCATGTGTGTACAGGTGGCATATCTCGTGTATAACTGCGATAGGCATGGTAAAAACATGCTAGTGCTGTTAAAGGAGAGATGGACATGGTAAGAGACATGATGGTGCTGGTAAAGTAGAGATGGGCATGCTAAGAGACCTGCTGGTAAAGGAGAATGAGGCAGAAGGTTATCACTGAAGCTCATGAACGTCGCTCACATTCGAAGTTAGGTATGCTTCATAAAATCTAAATGCAATCTTATGCTACAAAAAAAACCCAATTGTGGAACATTTCTTAGCCATGACATTGACAATATAGGACAATGTGCAAGACGGTTTGCTGCCGAAGTTGAAATTTATTTGTTACAAATCTGAAGTTTCAATATTCAATATATCTTCTAAATTCAAAAAGTGTTGAATATATTTTCTTTCCAATTTACTTAAATTGATGTGTGTGGAATATAATTATGATGTAATGTTTTTTGCAGTTCAAAAAATTGAACTTAGTTTGGTTATACATTTTTAAAATATTTCAAAATCTTACTGAATAAATGCCAAAGTTCTCCACTTCGCAAGTAAGGTTTCTTCCCTATTTTTAATCTACAAGATGTAGACTTAAACAACTCATAAAATAAATAGTCATCTCAATTAATTAGATTGGTGAGAACATTAAGAAACCCTTAGATTTAAAATTGTGATATTTGAGAAACCCCATAAGAAAATGTAATTTAGCCAACAAATTGATGAAGAAAATATAATTTGCTTAAAAATGTAATGTAATTTAATTTGTCTTTTCGCCTAACAAAACGTTATGCATTTCGTTTCAGACCCATAACAACAATGTAGTCAGTGGGAATTAAACAATACATGTCTTTTGTTCATTAGATCAACAAGAACATTTATGTGGAAAAAAGAGATTTGAAAACCCTTACATTTAAAATTGTGAGAATTGAGAAGCCCATAAAGAAATAATGATTTGGTTAACAAACCCATCTAGAAATTGTGATATTTTAGAAACTCGTAAAGAAATTGTGATTTGCTTAACAAACCCATCTAGAAAATATAATTTGCTTAAAAAATGTTATGGAATTTGTCTTTTCACCAAAACAAACATTTAGCAGTTCATTTCAGGTCCTATAAACAACATTGTATTCTAGCTATGAATACACTTCTGACATTATAATTCATATTAGCAAAGAATTTGAATATTTTTGCAATAATTATAGACCATCAATATTTTTGAATAAACAACATCAAAAATTACTTCTAATGAACACGTAACAACCATACCACAACTAGTAAAGAGAGCTAGAATCTAATCCATGAAGTGAGGAGGTGGTCAAGCCTTTATAAATACCCCCTGCAACAATAAGACACCTTCAGTAACCTCACCTCATTTATACACTTTCGACGACGAATGTTGAAAAATCATGTACCCTCTGGTTGGCAGGGCTAAAATGAATATCCCGTCAGGTAGGTGAGTTATGTAGTGCTTTAGTGCCTTCGCCTAAAGGAAGTCATGAATAGACTCAGGATAAAACATAATAAACTCATCTTACTAGAATGTAATAGATTTTTAACTGGTTTTCATGTTCACTATCACTCACTAGAAGATATGATTTCACCATGTACACCCACTTAGTACCAATAAAGGCCAAGAACAAGGCTCATACGCAGTTAGGTCGATCAATAAAGGCTAGCTGAAAAAAATCTTCACTCATAATGACATAAGGAATTATTATGGGTAGTGGACAAGCAGAGGAACAAATGCACTAGTAGTGCTGATGACCCATAAAGAATAAGCTTTTGGAAATTTCTCCTATACAATCAAGTGCACCAGTTTTCAGGAGTTCCGCATATCGAAGTGCAACATTCAAGTTCTTTATTGTAACACCACCTCACTCAATAACATCCCTTCCAATTGATCAAGTTGGAGAAAAAGGTTGGTTGGGATCAATCTGTATGGTTGTGCTACGTTCTCTCTCTTCTGAATCCGCATGAAGACCAGGTATGGGTATGACCTCCTTACCTCACCAATGCTGCTAACTCATTCCATTTAATGCGGGTTTTGCCTCACCCTCAGTCCCATCAAGAGCCACCCATTGATCCCAAGCCAGATGATCTAACAATCCTTTCCTTCCATCCCATCTGATCGAGGTTGTGCATAGTCAGGCGATGTATAAAGAAGGACAAGTGTTTACAATGTTAGAATGTGTCAAGGATATAAATACCGTTGAGAACCACGTCAACACGTCAAATTATTTGAGCCTCATATAATGTAATTAATTTGCTATAAATAAATTTGTGGGCCCATCTCTTGGCCACACATCGACACCATTGATATCATGTCCTTCCCTGTGTCACCATGCTTGTCGCTACCCTAGCAGAGCCAAGGACATAGCTAATAGATTTGATGTGTTCTGGCTAATGTTATCTTAGCCCAACTAGATGATATAGTCAAATAAAGAACTAACCCTACACTACATTTCGATACCGTCCCGGCGTTTCATATTTGACCTTCTTAGTTGGGAAAAAGGATTTATTTCATTTATTTAGGCTTTCTCTACTCTGCTTTCTAGTGATTACAGTGGTATGATTCTGTTAAATTTTATGTAAATTAATGAAAAAGTTTTAGAATTACAAGGATTTCAGCTGAAATTTCGCGCAAGACTATAGCGATCACTAGATCGTTGATGGGCCATTAATTCATTAATTGACCAATTTCTTTTGGCTTTATCAACGTTTAACCAAAGTTTTATAGTGCAATTTTCATCCATCTAAATTTTAACGAAAGTTTTTGGATATAAAAAAATCCACCTCTTATTGCACGCTTAGCGAATCCCAATGTAAGAATGTTGTGACAATTTATTTTATCCCACCTCCATTTTTTAGTAGATTTTCTCACTCGTCAAAGTAGTCCATCAACTATCTTTGCATGCGGAAAATCACAACCACCATTGTTGCATTTTGCTTAACTATATCTAACTCAAAATTAACGTTTGTTTACCAATAGGTAGGATTGAGTTGTTGGTTGTTGGAGTTTTGTTGAGAGATTTTCTCAACATTCTCCTTGTTTGGAATCTGTTGGAATCATGAGCACTATTTATGTGGGTTGTAATTTGGCTTTGTGAACAATATACGAATTGATTTGTGAGTAATTTATGCACCATGTTTGTTTTACCAAGTGTTTTATTAGTATGAAAGCTTGTATGAAATTAACTCCCTAAGTTAGCGCCCAAACAGATGGAAGAGATGTGAGGGATTCCAAATTCTCTGTACATAAGTAGACAACGTGTAACGTTAGATTAATTTAGAGTGTGAGAGTCTGCGTGAAGATTGGAGTTTTTGTTTTTTTGTGTGTAATCGGATTGCAGACAACGGAAAATTTTTGGACCTCCTAACTATTTTAACCAGGGCGTCGAGGCATCAAGGAGAGCTTCTTTTACACTGTTGATATGCTGAGATTGCCTGTGTGCTTTCTTTGAGCAGTGAGCGCTGTGTGGAGCCTTTGAACTATTTCTTTGAACCTTGAACCTACTACATTGAGGACTTTGTGGATTCTTGAACGACTATGTTGAGCCGTGGATAAGGAAACATCAAAGGACTGGGCTGTGAGTTTCACAGCGTTGTGGACGAGCTCGCTTGTGGTGTGGGAAAAAAATTTGACATGGTGGATAGCCTAGCGTTGCACTCTCCGTGGTTCAACTGCCAGTGGGAATTGGATCTCATGGGGACGGAGTGGCTGTTGATTGATAGCTTGTAGAATAGCTATAAGAAAACTTCATATGACGGGGTGCTAAGGCTTTGATATCACTGCCATTGTTTGTCGTGGAGACTGCAAGATCCATAAAAATGTGTGCAGTATCGTTGAGGTCCAACATAGTGTCCTGTTGCTGCGATGATTGCTCGAAGAATGTCAAGCCTCAATGGATGCTGAGAAGGGTATTCGTACGGGAAGAAATACCATGTTGTTTTCATTATAATTTTCCTGCAAGTTTGGGTTTGTCGATTTAATTTTTTAACACAATGCAATGAAACTAGAGCTACGCGGACTGAAAGTAGTTGTCATCTGAAACAATCTTACCTGGGGCTGATTGTATAGATCATTAATTAAGAAGTTTGGCTCTGAAGCGGGTGGACGTTTTTCGTCTACATTTCGGCTCAATTATTTTTGAAAGGGAGGAGGAGCTCATAGATCCCTGCGACTAACAGTGAAGCTATGGTATCTTCATGCTCGAAACGAGGAGATTTAATTCACGGGAGGCTATGCGCAATCATTCCATGCTGGACTGTCAGTTACTCTTCTCATGTGTAAGATATCTCCATTGTGCACATGAGGAGATCATTAAAAGATACTTGTGTGACATTTCCTGAGTATTCTATTTTAAAGTATTTGAGTTTGTAAAATTTGTATTATGAAAGAACTAACAAAGAAACATAGCATAAATTAGTGGTTATCTATTTTTTTTGGTGTTGAGCAAAAATATCGCTAATTTGATTGTGTGAATCTATTATTCGTTGATGGGGCTTCAAGAGCGTTGTGCTTCGAGCTTCAAGAGCATCATTTACACGTTACTTTATGAAATCTATGTGTAGAATAGTCAATTGCATAATTTATTGTTAGATACAATATCAAGATTGTTCTTCGGGAGATTGAGAAGCATAAATTATATAAAGTCCATCAAAGATGGTTAGAGGCGGTTATGTCTTAAATGAGTTGAATGGGAAGCTCAAATATTGTGGTGGTGAAAGAGCATTGTCTGGAGACTTCAAAATTAGAATATGTGCCTAGGAAGACCAGACAAATGTGACATGTGAATTGTAATTTGTCATTTCTGTATTAATATTTGTAATGATATAATGCAAGCATTAAAGGGGGGACTTGGAATAATTCTTATATTAGTATATAGGTAGGATTGAGTTGTTGGGTGTTGGAGTTTTGTTGAGAGATTTTCTCAACATTTTCCTTGTTTGGAATCTGTTGGATTTCATGAACACTATTTATGTGGCTTGTAATTTGGCTTTGTGAGCAATATAAAAATTGATTTGTGAGTACTGTGTGCACCATGTTTGCTTTTCCAATTGTTTTGTGAATAAGACTTTTTTTCCGCCATAGCAGTGCAAAATGCTATCTACCTTAGAGATTTTGAAAGCAAACTGAAAGCTAGAATTGCTTGACTAGTAAGAACTTTTGTTGGAAATAATATTGCTATGGAATTGAACATTCCATTAGAAATCCTGCTAGGGAATTGGACAATGCACTTAAAGTTGGAGAATTGTAGCTATAATTGCCATTGTATGAGTGCTTGTCAGTAAAAAAGATGCTCCTCGTAGGATATTCTCAAAAACATGCAACATTTAGCCATAGAACGCTGACTTCTACCCCATGCTTTTATGTTCCTGCTAAATTTCTCGTCATTTAGTTTGGTAGGATTCTTCTCCAATTTAAAGTTTTCGTCAAAACAACTAAATCCTCTGGATCTCTATTTAAATTTATGTCAGAGCGCCCAATTCCTTCGGATCCACATTATCAACAAGAAGAAGTTGGTTGCAAAGTCTTAAATGTGGGTTATATAATTAACAAGTCTCCTAATCAATAGGTTTCAACGCGTACATTTTTTTTTCAAAAGTAGATAAAAAAATATAATATTGTTAACCTCTAAAAGTGCAATAAAGAATCACAATGTTGATTAATGGGATTTAAAAAGAATAACATAAATATACAGTGGGAGTGCGAAAACAACTTCTAATATGAGTCAGCTAGAGGACACTCGATTTATTTAAGGTCTTATACGAATACTATATTGTGATTTATATAACATGTTAAGTTTTCCAATTCCTGAATGAGGAATGATATGATAACTCACAATAGATTTGAATTTATACTATGCATTGTCAGCACGTCTCAAAGATTTCCAAAGCCATGTTAATAGGACCACACCTCCTTACCATTTGTGATCTTCCACAAAGGCCATTTGCTTCACTGAAACGTTCTTTATGCAAAATCTCCCAATGGAATAGTTGCCACCATAAAATATCCAAATGGAATAGTTTCCACCATATCATGTGATGTTGGGTAAGGGAGTGCTTGGTTTCATTGAAGAATATCCACACAACACGAAATTCACATAGAATCTATACAACATTCTAAAAATTGAGCTATCACTACTCTAACATCCAATATTAATGACAATTTTAAAAATAGAACTTCCACTACTCTAACATCCAATATTGATCACAATTTTGATAATTTAGGTTTCTCCAATCATGTTAATCAGAGTATCTCTAGGAGCAAAATAAATTCTAAAAATAAAGCTACCACTACTCTAATATTCAATATCAATGACAATTTTAAAAATATAAATTCCGCTACTCTAACATCCAATATTGATAATGGCTCTCATAATTCAGGATTCTCCAATTAAAACTAATATAGTTATGAATCATAGTATCTCTATGATCAAAATAGATTGTTGGAAAAGGAAGGAGTGTTTAATTTGTACTGGTCAATTTGCCGCTACATAACTCTTTAATACATGCTTCACAACTTGATAATAACACCCAAAATTTTACTCTAATACTCTATTACTAGTGTATGTTGCAAGATACACAACCTCTTCAATAAGGTATGGATGTGCCTATGATTTTGTTAATCATAACAATTCTAGTTTGATGATAATATAATCAAATTAGAGCTTTCAAACTTGTGCTTCTGATTAGTCTCTCAAACTTTTGCTTGTGATTAGTCTCTCAAACTTTTACATGTGGACATGTTCTTTAACCAAAGGACATGACAAAGGTCTTTGAAAAGGTACCCAATCCATTTCTTTTTTAATCAAAAACATTGTACTCGCAAAGAAACATTGATATTTTAGTAAGATTTCATTTTGATCACTTGCATTCAAATTTATTTGCTAATATTATTCGCTCCAAAATACTAACAAACATAAATATATCTTAATCTTAGATTTATTAAACATCAAGATAATTCATGAAAATACTCAATTTAAAATACTAAGAATACTAACAAACATCAAGACCATTCACGAAAATAGTCAATTTAAAATACTGGAAATCTAATGGAAAAATAATTGTATCAGCTTTTAAATGCTAAAACTCTGGTCAATCACGGGTAAGATTGGAAACTCATAAACTTCTTTTATGTTTTCTAATTTCCTTATCTATTTTAGATGATATAAAGTATGCTATTAGCTATATGCTAAAATGATATATCATCCTTCACTCGGACTCTTTAGAATATTTTTACAAAACAGTTTCAATAATAGATATAAAGTATGTTATTAGCTATATGCTAAAATGATATATTATCCTTTACTTGGACTCTTTAGAATATTTCTACAAAAGTTTCAATGATAGTTCCGATAGATTTAAGGTACTCTTTAAAATATTTCTACAAAATAGTTTCAATGATAGTTCTGGTAGTTTACTTTAAAAATGAACTCATGCACACAAAGATAATTAATCATTAGAGATACACATTATAAGTAGGCAATATTTGAGGTATGAAAGTATGGTATGGATTTGATGCATAAGTAAGTGTTGCAATAGAATGTATTCTCTCATTGACAAGCAGAGAAGAAAGCACTCTTTCGTTTCATGCATAGGTAATTCATGTTAGGTTGAGTCCATGTATAAAAAAACACTTTATAATAGAAATTGTAATATAACTTTGGAGATAGTAAAAACTTGAAATATAGAACAAATTTTTTGTCTATGCATTAGTCTTAAAAGGAAATGAAATTTACTAATTTATTGAAAGATAGAAAAGATATATGTTTTCCTTGTATTTGCAATGACAATAATGTTCTAAAGATAAGGCATGATAGAATTTGTGAACTATGACTACCTAAAGCTAAAGCTCTTATAGTAAAGTGTGTCAATTGACTTTTCTTTAAATTCACTAGTAGCATCAATTTTATGTTGGTTATGATAGACTTTTCCAGCCCTAATTGTAAAGAGTTATATAAAAAAATTGAACAACCATAGTTATATTCATCAATTAGAATGATATTTTCTTCAATAATTTCTAGAATTAAAAAATATTTCTATAGTCATTGGAAAGAAATACAAAAATCCTTATGTATTTAATACTAGAAGATTGTGATACATTCAATTATAAATGTAAAGGACATTGAATATAATTATTTTTAAAGATAGAATAAGAAATGTTATAATCATAAAGACATTTCCAAAACACCATTGACAATGGATCTAAATTTATTGTTCACATTTTCATACAATCAACAACAAATATTTATGTACAAACAAGGAAAGGGAAATAAGGCTCAAATTACTTCATAGTTTAGTTACGTAACTACCACTTTGTTACAATAGACTAAGACGAGGAAGAATTTTGGCCTTCACAAATTTTGTTCACATTAGTACTTGTACTACCCAACAAATGTGTTAGATTTGGTTGGAATTTGGGAATGGAAGTAGTGCTCAAAAACGCATCTTGGATGTTTTGCAGTGTGCCTAGAATGCCCATCATAGTAGGTCGTCCTTGAGGAGATTCATTTGTGCAAAGCAAGCCCACATTTATGAGTGAATTGATACAATTGATATCTTTATCTTCTTCATTACATCTATTAGTGCTCCTCAATAAACCCATGTCCACCACTTCTTGTACTCGGTTTGGAAAACTACTACCCACCCATTTTTACAAATTCATTCCTTCCACAAACATGTGGTGGGTGGGATTCTTTCTAGTGAGAATTTCCAATAGCACTATTCCATAGCTATAAACATCACCTTTTGTTGTAACTTGCCCTCCCACTCCATATTATGCATTCATAGATCCTCATCTTAAATTTTTTAATTCAAAATGTTAAGTAAACGTAAGAAAATCATAACATTGTTTAAGATGGAATATAGTTTAAATAATACCTGGAGGAATGTACCCTGTAGATCCTTTGAGTGCATTTGTGGAAGCAAGAGCTCCACCTTCATTATTTGGAAAACATATAGTAGCAATGTCAAATTCTATTATATATGCAGTCATATCTTCACCCAACAACACATTGTTGGGTTTCAAATCACAGTGAATCACTTGTATAAAACAATGGTGATGGAGATATGTCATGCCTTGGGCAATGTCTATTGCTATATTCAGCCTTTGAATCAAATTCAAACCACTTTGTTCTCCATCATCAGGATATAACCACTTTTATAGGCTTCCATTTGGCATTAATGGAAATATCAAAGCTTTGATTTAGAGATTTGAATAACATGTTAGGACTCGAATCAAATTTTGTTGTCTAACTTTACCCAAAAATTTGCACTCTCTATCAAAACTCTTTTGAGCCCCTTCATATTGTAGATTGAGAATCTTGACAGCGACCATTCTACCATCATTCAAAACCCCTTTGTACACTTTGCCAAAACTACCAACTCCTAACAAGTTGGCATCACAAAATTCATTTGTTGCGATGACAAGTTCTGCATAGGAGATTCTTCCATGCCCCACATTTAATGATGGATCACTCTCTCTTTGAATATGTCTCTTGCAATTTCGTCCCCACAAGATTGCAAGAAACAAACACAATATGAACAATGCTACAACAAAAACAAGTGTGATAACTCTTTTTAGATTTAGAACACTTTCATGTTTATGAGCATAGCATGGTGGTAGATTTGTCCAAGGTCCACATAGACCAAGATTTCCCATAAATGTTGTGGCACCAATATTTTTGAAAACTCCCTCTTTAGGGACTTCTCCTGACAACTTTTTAAAAGAAAAATTCAAGTGATGGAGCATTGTGAGATTTTATAGTGATATGGGTATTCCACCTGACAAATTGTTGGAAGGGAGATCTAGGTCATGAAGGCTTAGAAGTTTGTTGAGGAATAGTGGAATTTGAACTTCAAGTGCATTGCAAGAAAGATTCAGATATTCTCCTTCTTGGCAACTTCCAAGTGCACTTGGAATGTAGCCAGTTAATTGATTTGCAGAAATATCTATAGCTTGAAGCTTATTGAACTTTCCTAGTTCTAAAGGTACATGGCCATGTAATAAATTGTTTGACAAGTTGAAATAGAAAGCTAAATTTGTAAGGCTTGCAACCTCTGGATTAACCTTGTAAAAGAATTACCTTCTAAACTGAGAAATGTTAAATTAGTTAGGTTTCCAATTTGTGGAGGTATTCCTCCTATGAATTCATTGAAACTCAAGTTTAAGAAGTTGAGTTTTGTAGAGAGGTGGCCAATAGAAAATGGCAATTGTCCCATGAGATTATTCATTGATAAGTCTAAACCTCGTAGATTGGAACAGTTGGTAAGAGAAGTTAGAATGGGGCATCTGGTGGTGGTGCTAGCGCTAATCAGGTGATTTCCACCTAAGTAAAGCGTCTGAAGATCTGTCAATTTACCCAACTCCATGGGCACTATTCCGTTGAGCTGGTTACTTAACAAGTCAAAGTGTTGAAACTTCGAGCAGTTGAAGAGGGAAGAAGGAATGCTGCCACTCAGCTGATTAAAAGATAGATAGAGTTCCTTAAACTGAGTGGTCTTCTTGCTATAGAACTCCGACGGAATGTGGCCAACTAACTAGTTAAGAGTTAAATCCAATGCTTCAATATTGGTGTAGTTAGACAACGAAGATGGAATGTGTCCCGTGAGATGGTTACATCCCAGACTAAGAGTGCTAAGCTGGCTTAGCATACCCAATTCGGAAGGAACATTGCCGTGAAGGTTGTTGCTAACTAATTCTAAGTACTGAAAAGAGGATATGTTTCCCAAGCAGTCAGGGATTGTTCCCATCAAATTGTTACTACAACATGGTTGTTAACTTGGGGAGAACACATAGTTCTGAGGGAATGTTTCCTGTGAGACTGTTAGGTCCCAGTTCAAGAAATCTAAGCTGGCTTAGCAAACCCAATTCGGAAGGAACACTGTCGTGAAGGTTGTTCTCCCCCAAAGATATGCCCTGCAAAGAGGATATGTTTCCCAAGCAGTGGGGGATTATTCCCATCAAATTATTAACTCCCAAGTACATGGTTATTAGCTTGGGGAGAACACAGTTCTGGGGGAATGTTTCCTGTGAGATTGTTATATGACAGAGTCAATTCTTCAATATTGGTGCAATTAGACAACGAAGATGGAATGCGTCCCATGACACGCTTAGATCCTAGTTCAAGAAATCTAAGCTGGCTTAGCAAACCCAATTCGGAAGGAACACTGCCGTGAAGGTTGTTCTCCGCGAAAGACATGTCCTACAAAGAGGATATGTTTCCCAAGCAGTCCGGGATTGTTCCCATCAAATTGTTAACTGCCAAGTACATGGTTATTAACTTGGGAAGAACACATAGTTCTGGGGGAATGTTTACTGTGAGATTGTTATAGGACAGAGACAATTCTTCAATATTGGTGCGGTTAGACAACGAAGATGGAATGCATCCCGTGAGACGGTTAGATCCCAGTTCAAGAAATCTAAGCTAGCTTAGCAAACCCAATTCGGAAGGAACACTGTCGTGAAGGTTTTTGTACTGCAATTCTAAGTACTGCAAAGAGGATATGTTTCCCAAGCAGTATGGGATTGTTCCCATCAAATTGTTAACTGCCAAGTTCATGAATACTAGCTTGGGGAGAACACATAGTTCTGGGGGAATTTTTCCCGTGAGATTGTTAAAGGAGAGAGTCAAGTTCCGCAAATTGCGCCACCTACCCAGAGTGGGCTGAATGGGACCATGGAGTTGATTCAGAGACAAGCGAAGCATCTTTAAGCGAAAGAGGGTTCCCAATTGATAGGGATTATGACCGTGGAAACTATTATTCTTTAGGCTAAGTACTCTAAGAAATGAGAGATTGGCGAGAATGGGAGAGACGATACCTTGTAATCCCATGCTTGAAACATTCAGGGAAAGAACTCTGTGTCTGCGCCTGCTGCATATGATACCCATCCACTTGCAGAATGAAACATTTGGTTTCCACGTAGAAGCTAATAATTGGTACGGATCATATGTGATGGCAGACTTGAACGCAAGCAGAGCGTGTTGATCGGACGCATTGATGAGAGGAGGATGTCGAGGATTAGAGAAATGGCCGACTATGGAAAACACAAAAGGATTGAGACAGAGAATGGAATACGGGGCGAGGAGAAGCATTCTGATAACACACGAGAAAAGAAGGAATGTAACAAATCTGCATTTCTGGAATCTGATACTATTGCACAAATTGTAGTTTCAAAGTCTACCTATATATAGTAGGAGAATAAAATCTTTCAGATAAAATCTAATCTTTTATCATTCCTTTATTTCTATTTCGCATGTGCTTTTGATCTATGTAATCTGAATTGAGTATGTTCACATTCTACAATACCAAGCTAACTTTCTATAGCATCATTTCAACCATGTGGTATGACTTTACAAATTTCCCTTTTAACTTTACGGTTGAGAGGTAAGTTGTCGTGCCGTCTCAACTATGTAGTATGACTCCATGAATTTCTATAGCATTATTTCATCCCTGTGGTCTGAATTCAAAAATTTCCCTTTCAAATTTCCCGTTTGTTGGAAATTTCTGGTAATTTCAAACAAAAATGAACAGAGAAAATGCTCTATTTTGCACAGGATATTTACACAGGGAAGCAAAAAAAAAAATTCTGAGCAGATAGGGTTTTCCACATACAAATAAAACTTGTATTCATTAATAAAATGCCCGATACAAACTTCTTCCTCTAACAGAGGGATTACAACAATAACTAGAGAATACATTGCTCTGTTCCCTTACTTTGCACTGTTGTGCATTACTAAAAGAAATACTTTGTCTGTGCTATAAAAATCAACACACTACTCTGTGTAAAAAGATTTTCTTCATTCTCTCTCACACTGCTAAGTATTCTCTTTTCATTGCATTACATTCAACCAACAAAAATTAACTTACATTCCCTTTACGCTGTTGCGTTTTCCATGTGCTCAACCTGCTGTAAAAACAATCCCTTTTTTTCATTCGCTGCCGCGAGCTTTTCATTACATATGCAACTACATACAATACTCCAGAACAACTAAAAACAAAACATTACATAGTCAACGGGAAACATAAAAAATTAAATTAAATTAAATACTTCACCTATATCTACCCACCGAATTACATTTGAATTAATTTCATTTAATTGTTTTATGGACAAAACCGGCGGTCAACAAAACTTTCACTTCACGCAAGTTCAAATAGTGCAGGCCTGTTGATTTAATCAGACAGCTATCATTAATTCCCCGGGAGCCCCTTTTAACCGAAATTTACGTTCCGGGAATGAGTGGTTTTGAAACAGTGTTGTGGGCACGTGTCAGCAGTTGGATGTGATCGGAGCCCTCATGAAGAATACCACTCCGCGTGAAAGGTGGTGCGGGTAATAAACTGTCTGGTTTCTGGAATTAACTGCGCGCCATTGTTCAACTATAGCGGCAGTTGAAATTACAATTTCAACACTCCCCTTTAATTTCAACTGCCGGGTTATCAGTCATACCTAGAGATTTCCTCAAAAATTCAAAACTTTTCTTGTCCAATGGTTTGGTCAGAATGTTTGCAACCTGCTTCTGAGTTTTGCAATGTTGTAAAACAATTTCTCCATTGTTTACCAATTCCCTGATCTAGTGAAACTTTGTGTCAATGTGTTTCGTTCTCTTATGAAACATTGAATTCTTGGATAATGCAATAGTTGAACTATTGTCACAAAAAATCATAGTTCCTTTTACTTTCTCTTGGCATAAACTTCTTAACATCCTTCTCATCCAAACTGCTTGACATGCTGCTGCTGTAGCTGCCACATATTCTGCCTCTGCTCTAGATAATGCTACAATAGGCTTCTTTTTAGAAGCCCATGAAATAGCTCCTGAACCCATGTGAAAAACATAACCGGATGTACTTTTCCAATCATCTACACTTCCAGCCCAATCACTATCAGTGTATCCAATTAAATCTAAACATTCTGAAGTAGTATATAAAATCCCAAATCTTTTAGTACCTTTAACATACCTCAAAATTCTTTTCGCTGCCTGTCAATGTGCTTCTTTTGGCCTCTCCATGAATCTGGAAATTAAACTAACAACATACATTTTATCCGACCTAGTTGCAGTCAAATACATGAGGCTGCCAAATATGCTCTTGTACAAACTAGGATCAAAATCCTTGTTGTTGTTCTCTTTGCTGAGTTTTAATCCCATCACTGTGGGAGTGATTGCTGCCTTGCTGTCTTGCATGTTAAATCGTTTCAACACTTCATTAACATATTTCGCCTGTGAGATAAAAATCTCATTTTCATTTTGATCTACTTCTATTCCTAAGAAGTATCTCAACAAACCCATGTCAGTCATTTCAAATTCTTCTTTCATGACTGTTTTGAAATTTTTAATAAGGTAGTCATCATTACCTGTGAAAATAACATCATCAACATATAACACAACAATTAGAATTTTACCATCCTTTTCTTTGATGTAGAGGGTGGGTTCTCCCTCACACTTTGCAAATTCATTTTCCAGTAGATAGGAATCTATCCTACTGTACCATGCTCTTGGTGCTTGCTTCAGCCCATAAAGAGCTTTCTTCAATCTGCATATTTTGTGCTCTTGGCCTTTCTTTTGATAGCCTAGAGGTTGTTCAATATAAACCTCTTCCATTAACACTCTATTTAGGAATGTTGACTTCACGTCCATTTGGTAAACTTTCCACTTGTTTTGTGCTACTATGGACAACACTGCTCTCACGGTTTCCATTCTATCAATCGGTGCAAAATTTTCCTCATAGTCTCTCCCATACTGCTGCTTATATCCTTTGACAACAAGTCTTGTCTTGTGTCTTTTTATTTTGCCTTCAACATTACTCTTGGTTTTGTAAACCCATTTAACTCCAATGACTTTTTTTCCTTTTGGTAGTTCAAATAAATCCCATGTCTTGTTTCTTTCTATGGCATTGATCTCCTCATCCATAGCTTCTATCCATTTCCTATCCTTAATTTCATCTTCGAAATGAACAAGGTCATCAACATGACAATATAAAACAAACAAAGAGTTCATACCTTCATTTGCTGCTTCTTGTTCATAAATGTCACTTAAATTTCTGAACTTCTTACCTCTTTCATTTGGTGTGCAAGTGCTTGAAGAAGCACTTGAATTTCCTCCTTATGGTGTGCTTGGAGAAGCACTTTCATTTCTCCTCAAGGGTGTCCCTTGCTGTCCTTGTGTTGGTGCTGCTGTTTGGGGATGTATTTCAGCCATCTCCTCATCAGCTTCATCATGTGACAAAAAGCTTTTAACATTTACTGTTTTCTCTATGCTTCCATCCCAAGCTTCCTCCTCAATGAACTGAACATTTCTACTCACAAAAAACTTCTTGGTGGATGGGTTATACAACCTGTAAGCTTTGGATTCCTCACTGCATCCAATGAAAATACATTTCTCCCATTTGCTGTCCAACTTCTTCCTTAGCTGATCTGGAATGTGTGCATAAGCCACACATCCAAAAACTTTCATGTGGGTGACTCATTGCTTTGTCCCACTCCGTGCTTCTTCCGACACTTTGTTCATCACTGCTTTTGTAGGGCATCTATTCAAAATGTACGCTGCATAATGTACAGCTTCAGCCCAATAGTCATTTGGCAAATGCTTTGCCTTTAACATACTCCTCGCCATGTCCATGATTGTCCTATTATTCCTTTCAGCAACTCCATTTGTTGTACCTAGCTGTAAACTGCTTATGAATTCCATTTTCTCTACAAAAACGTAGAAATTCCTTGGAGATATACTCACCTCCTCTATTTGTTCTCAGAACTTTGATATGAAGCCCGCTTTGGTTTTCCACAAGTGCCTTGAAATTGCAAAATCTTTCAAACATTTCACTTTTGTTCTTCAAGAAATAAACTCAAGTTTTTCTTGTGAAATCATCAATGAATGTTAATATGTAGTGGTTGTCTACAAGTGATGGAGTTTGCATCGGTCCACATAAATCTAAGTGAACAATTTCTAAAGGTGCTTTTTCCCTTATGCTTTTCCCTGATGGAAAACTTTCTCTGTGTTGTTTCCCCAAGATGCAACCTTCACAAAGGCTGTCTGGTTTCTCTATCAATGGTAATCCTCTTACCATTCCTTTTCTACTCAATAAATTAAGACCTCCAAAGTTGAGATATCCAAATCTCAAGTGCCACAACCAATTTTCATCCTTTGGTTCGCTTTGGAAAGCCTCTTGAGTCATTGCTGCAATTACTTCTTTATTTTTTAAATCTGCCTTCATTATGAGAGGGAACATCCTGTTCCTTGTCATCTTCACTTCAGCAATACATTGTTTGCTGGGTGCTCTATCCATGATAGTGCATACATCATTCACAAAGAAAACATTGTAACCCTTTTGAACAAGTTGTCCAATACTTAAGAGGTTACACTTCATTCCAGGATCATAATAAACATCTAATATGGTTTTCTTTTCACCTTTCTTTGTTAAGACTTTTACTTCTCATTTTCCCATAACAGAAACTTTACTATCAACCCTTAGTGTGACTTGTGACTTCACACTTTGATCTAGCATAGAAAACAGGTTTATGTTTCCTGTCATATGGTTGCTGCAACCGGAGTCTAGAAACCATACATCATCACTCTTTTCTTCAGCCATGTTACAAGCTAAAAACAAATTATTTTGGCTGATATTTTCACTAGTGAAATTTGCACTAGTTCTATTACTCATATCATGCTGCTTCAATGCCCATATTTTTTACAGTAGTAACATTAGACGTTTGATTTTTCATACTTTTGTCCTTGAGCATGATGTTGTCCACTTTGCTGGTTGTTGCCTTGGCTTTGGTTCTGATTTGGATTGCTGCCTCTTCCTTGAGCGTTTGCTGGACTATTTCTTCCACCTCTATTTTGGCTTCTGCCTCTTCCTCTCTTGTTTCCTCTGCCTTGACCTCTTCCTCTTCCAAAGGACATCTGGGTCTTAAAGGCATGCTCTAGAGATGAGTTTTCATTTCTACTCAATCTCTGCTCATGTGTTATCAGTGATGCATGTAGTTCATCAACTGTGAAGTTTGTGAGATTCTTTGTCTCTTCTATGGTGGTGACAATCACATCGAACTTTGAGGGTAGGACCCCCAACAGTTTCTCCACAATCCTCCTTTCTTCAAGAATCTCTCCATGAGACCTTATCTGTGTGACCAGACCAATCACCTATGTGAAGAATGAGTCAATATTGTTTGACTCCTTCATGCATAGATTCTCAAAATCTCTCCTCAGCAACTGTAGTTTTGTTGTCTTCACTTTCTCCATGCCTTGATAGGCTATCTTGAGAGTTTGCCATGCTTCTTTAGATGTCTTGGCTGCTGCTATCCTTGGAAACACACTCTCATGCACTGCTTGATACAAAAATACGAGAGATTTGGAATCCTTTTTCTTATTGCTCTTTAATAGATATTTCCCTGCCTGAGTTAACCTATTAAACTCATTTTCATCTGCTGGTTCTTCAAAACCGTCTTCAACTAATTCCCATAAACCTTGAGAAGCAAACAAGGCTCTCATAGTTATTGGCCAATAGTCATAGTGTTTCCCATTAAACTGTGGGAGCTGGGTATTAAAGATACCCATGCTAGTGCTTGTGCTGATGCTGGAGACAACCATTGTTGCACTCTAAACTATGCTTCAGAATACTTGACTGTGTATTTAAAAATCATTGACTGTCTTTAACAACAACACAAAAAAAAACTAGCTTGTGAAATACCTTGGATTCTTTGACTGAGTCTTTACTCTACTGGAGAAGCTGTTGCAGCAAGAAACCCTTCCTTCAGCTTCTTTGACACCTTCAAAGAGCCTGGACAAGCTCTGATACCATGTTGGAAATTTCTGGTAAATTTCAAACAAAAATGAACAGAGAAAATGCTCTGTTTTGCACAGGATATTTACATAGGGAAGCAAAAAAAAAAACAGAGTTTTCCACATACAAATAAAACTTGTATTCATTAATAAAATGTCTGATACAAACTTCTTCCTCTCACAGAGGGATTACAACAATCACTGGAAAATACACTGCTCTATTCCCTTACTTTACACTGTTGTGCATTACTAAAAGAAATACTCTGTCTCTGCTATAAAAATCAACACACTGTTGTGTGTAAAAAGATTTTCTTCATTCCCTCTCACGCTGCTAAGTATTCTCTTTTCATTGCATTACATTCAACCAACAAAAATTAACTTACATTCCCTTTACGCTGCTGCGTTTTCCATGTGCTCAACCTGTTGCAAAAACAATCCTTTTTTTCCTTATCTACAGTGAGCTTTTCATTACATATGCAACTACCTACAATACTCCAGAACAACTAAAAACAAAACATTACATAGTCAACTGGTAACATAACAAAAAAATAAAATAAAATTAAATACTTCACCTATATCTACGTACCGAAGTATATTTGCATTAATTTCATTTAATTGTTTTATGAACAAAACCAGCGGTCAAATCAGACGGCTATCATTAATTCCCCGAGAGCCCTTTTTAATTGAACAGTGCTGTGGGCACGTGTCAACAGCCGGCTGTGATCAAAGCCCTCCGAAGAATAGCGCTCCGCGTGAAAGGTGAAAGGTGGTGCGGGGAATAAACTCCCTAGTTTCCGGAATTAACTGCGCGCCACTGTTCAACTGTAGCGACAGTTGAAATTACAATTTCAACGAATTAACTGCAGCCACTGTTCAACTGTAGCCGCAGTTGAAATTACAATTTCAACACCGTTGAAAGGTAAGTTGCCGTGCCGTCTCAACTATATAGTATGACTCCACGAATTTCTATAGCATCATTTCTACCATGTGGTATGAGTTTACAAATTTACCGTTGAGAGGTAAGTTGCCGTGCCGTCTCAACCAGAGTTGGAAAGGTATTTTGACCGTAAAATATGTTTAATAATTTTACATTGCCCTTTCACACTGTTTTGAAACTCCCAGAACATAGAAAAACCCGGGTTAAATTGACATACTAAAACGGGACGTCACAGTAGATAACTGGACAATCCAGGCCATGAATGAAAATTACAGTTTGGCCTGGCCTGGCCACATATTGGTTTGAACGTAACTCTGCACTTTCTTCATTTCGAAGTCAAATAAAATTCAATAGTACATAGAAAAACCTGGGTTAAATTCACATGCTAAAACAGGACGTCACAGTAGATAACTGGACAATCCGGCCATGAATGAAAATTACAGTTTGGCCTGGCCTGACCACATATTGGTTTGAACGTAACTCTGCACTTTCCTCGTTTCAAAGTCAAATAAAATCCAATCGTACATAGAGAAACCCGGGTTAGATTCACATACTAAAACGGGACGTCACAGTAGATAACTGGACAATCCAGGCCATAATGAAAATTACAGTTTGTCCTGGCCTGGCCACATATTGGTTTAAATGCAATGGTTTTTCCAAATTTGTTAGTTGGTTTTCATAGTTTAGACTTGAGTTTTAGAAAGACCATGCAAAGATTTATATTGCTTGACAGCCCACTAATGACATATAATAATATATTTAAAAATATTGATATGGTTGGTTTAAAAGCTTCCTTTTTCCTTATATTAAGCTTTGTATCCCATGGGTATCCCATGGGTTTGTAACAGAAGTTTACCCCATGGGCTTGTAACAGAGGTTTATTTGTAACCAGGGCAATGTTTTAGTCCCAAGGCTAAAGGCTATGTTTTAATAGTTAAGTGTGAAGATTTAGTTTTTGTTACCAGTTTTGCTGTGCAATCTCAAACAATTCCAGATAAATTTGTGTACGCTTGAGAGCTGTTCCAAGCCTGATGTTTGAATCTTGAGAGCTGTGCCAGGCCTCATTTTTTCCAACATAGCAATGGCTTCTCTGGATTGTCGATGGAGTCTTATTTGCTTACTCTTATTTCTTACTGCCGTGGCATCTGTTACTGACGTGCGGGACATGAATATTGACGAATTTATAAATTTCATCAATCCTCCAGCAGTGCACAAATTTTTGGTACTTTCGAATCTAATTAAATCTTTAATATTTTTACAGTACATGTTATATTTTGTCTAATCATAAGATCGTATAGGTTCGTACGGTATACAATTTTTTTTATAATATATTTCTTCCTGCAGAATGAACATGGAGATACCATTCTCTGCGTATCATATGCCCATCGAATATCTCTTCAGGTGAGTAGTAGTTAGTAGTTTGTTTTTTCAGATTTCAGGTGACTAATCGTGTGTTTAATTTATATTAACAATAGATTTTGAGAATATTTCAGAATTTTGATTTTAATATTTTTTTTCGGAACATTTCTAAATGTGCAATTAACATTATAATGCATATAATAACTTCAATTTGTAACAATGAAATCTTTTCATCATGTGAGATGTGTTTTCTGATTTACAATACTTCAATTTGTAACAGTGAAATCTTTTCATCATATGAGATGTGTTTTCTGATTGTAAATCAGTTTTAAATGGTTATGGGAAAGTTTTTTTAGATACAGATATATTAACGTCTTTACTGTGGTCTAATCCCAAACAAAATCATATATCCAATTTCTTCGATTGGAAAAAATATTACCATCCTATTTGCAAAAAAAATGTCAATTCTCCTGCTCAAAATATGTCAATATCCATGACCAAATATCAATGTATTTTGAATAACTTTTGTATCACCTGGGTTGCTTTACACGATTTCGGAAAAAAAAAAAAAAAAGTCTGAGAGCATGCAATTTTGTCAAAGGATTTGGAGCAGCGGTCTGTAGGGACTAGGGATGATCAAAACATGAAATCGGGATCAAACTTTTCAAGGTATGACGTTGAAACAAAGTGCCCAGAAGGCACAGTGGCAATTATGGAAACAAAGCGGGAACTTGTAGAAAGGGCAGGATCTGTGGGGCGCTTTATAAGCAAAAGAAGAAGTGTTAGATCCCAAGAAAAAAATGAAGCCACCGTTGACAGGCAGGGATACGGACATGAGGTATCGCGATTTATTAATATAATTTGTGAAGATTGTGATTTTTTTTGTTTCTTAAATTTAAAAGGTCCTTTTTAATATGTAAATAATTTATCATTTAAATTAAGCCCACTATATAATTCAAGGATATAATTTTAACACATTTTTATTAAATTTTTAATATAATTAATTAAAAATTATTATTATTAATAATAATAATAAAATTACCATTATTTAAATTCTTTAAAATATAGTTTATTATTGATAATTTATAATGAAATGATAAATATTAAATTATTTTGAATATGAATAATAAATATTAAAATATATTTTATTATTAAGAAGGAGATGTATCATACATTTTAATATGAGGATGATGTGTAAGTATGTCCATTGGTCTAATAAATATTAATAAAAATAGAAAAATTTAAAGTGGACCCTAAAGTAAAATGAACATAATTATATAGAAAAAAGAGAGTTTTAATATTTCTTTTATCATAAACATTGAAGGGATCATAAATTTACTTTGGGCAATTTTTTTAGCACATTAAAATTTCAAATTAGGTAAAATTTTAAACATCTTTACTTGTTACAAGAGTCAATACCATTTCTTAAATCAAATTAAAAAAGTTAATTCAACACAAAAAATGGAAAATCTTGTTCCAAATTCTTAATATTTCTTTTAATTAAATATTTGTAAAATGAATCTGTAAAAGGAAAACCATATTCTATGGATATATTAAATATTTAAAAACATAATATATGAAAATTTTAATTTGATGTGGCGTAATGGTTAAAAGCATAGGTTCAAAAACGAGAAAAGTAGAGTATTTATGCCTTCCTAGACTTAATTCTAGATCTATCATGCTCAAAGAAAAATCAAATATAATAAATGTTGAAATATTTGAATAAACATAGTGAATTAATTTAGATAATTAAATTAAAAAAAAATATATATATATATATATATATCTATATATATATATATATATATATATAATTTAAATGTTATTAATAATTATTTATTTATCAAAATAAAATATATTATATTCCAAAAGAAGAAATATTTTCCTTTTCAAAAATAAATTTAAAATAAAATTATTACAATTATTTTGTAAATAAAATTATTAAATTATTTTATAAAATATCATATAAATGTTAGTCTTCTCATATAATATTTTGCTTGAATTTAAAAAATTTAATAGTTTTTTTCTTTAATTGAGCTTCTTATACGTGTTTGTGTTTTTGTGAAAGTATGGTGTTGACCAAATGTGGACACTTCTGATGATGGTATATTCAGTCTCGGTCAAATTTGGGTTTTAAATGACAGTGAACAATTAGAAACCATGGAAGTTGGATGGATAGTAAGTTTTTTACTTCAATATTTCAAATATTTATAAAATATAATTATGAATAATTAAATTATTTTTTACATTTTTATAATTATTTTTTACATTTTCAAATATTTTTATAATATTTTTATTATTTAATTAATAATAAAAATTTAAATAAACAAATAATATTAAATCAAAATCAATACATCAAAACTGACTATTATCTATTTATTTTTTTTAACGCAGGTGAATCCAAGTACATATGGAGATTCTCATACACGTCTTTTTATATATTGGACAGTAAGTACATAGTTTATATATATATATATATATACTAGATTGTGATTAAATTAGCTCAGTTTTATACTAAAGTTGATTAGATTTTATTTATAGTAGTCAAGGGAAATTGTGTATTTTTGTTTAACATCTTCCCAGGTCACCAATTTTTTTTTGGAAAATATATAACAGAATTATTAATGTCTTTGATATAGGCTGATGGATATGATGGAACTTAAATTGCCCTGGGTTTGTGCTAGCACCTGGAAAATATATAACAGAATTATTAATGTCTTTGATATAGGCTGATGGATATGATGGAACTTAAATTGCCCTGGGTTTGTGCTAGCACCTGGTTCTCCAATAGCATCCGTGTCCACATATAATGGAGAACAACTAGTGTTAGATATAAAGGTTTCTAAAGTAAGTGACCCTTTCTGTTATATGGTAAGAAAATTATATTAGAATATATTAGTTTTGTGAGGAGATCTAATTGGCCAAAATTTTATTACATGCATATGCAGGCAAATGATAGCTGGAATTTATATGTGAACAACCAACTTTTAGGTTGGTGGCCTGCTTCTTTGTTTAAAAATCTTCGTTCCTCGTCCAATAGTGTGGAATTTGGAGGGGAAGTTTGTTTTTCATCTGGAGGTAGCCCAGGATCACAGTTCACTAAAACGGAGATGGGCAGCGGCCACTTCCCCTCTGAAGGATTTGGTCGTAGTGCTCTTATAAGGGACGTACAAATTACTGACAACAATGGACAGTTAATCGACATCCCAGGAAGCACTATAGCAGGGAGACCAAATTGTTATGATGTCTCAATTGAAGTAGACAATCAAAATGGTAAACATCTCTACTTTGGAGGCCCTGGAGGAGATAATCCCGGTTGCGTCATGTGAGAAATATTTGTAGTTGTTTTATATTAGTGTTTTTTTTTTTTTTTTAATAAGTCTTTCTATATGTTGTTTTTACATACATATGAGTGGCTTATGGGGTTGTTTTTTTGGACTTCTATATGAAGATTCGTCCATATTGTTATATTTTTCTTCATAGGATATATATATCTTTTTTTCTGAAGATCTGGGAACATCTATTTTCTTTTTTTTGATCAGATACTGTATATTTCCGTTTTGGATAAACATAATATAACTATATCGTTTTTTTTTTTCGCGCTGAAATTTTTTTCCAACTTAAAGCAGATGAAGATTCGTTGATTTTTTAATTGACAGTTTATATTGATTGTTAAGGGATTTTGTTCAGTATATGTTTAGTTTTAGTGTTTTTCATGTTTATTATTGACCTTTAATAAATTTAAAAATTTATATTTGTGTCTAGTCATTTTCTATCCACCAATTTTTGAGATATTTAAGATTATTCCATTTCTAGTAAGTTCATATTCTAATTAGATGGAAAAAGTAATATACAGACAAATTTTATTTAGCAAAATGGTCCATTTCACAACAAGAAGTGTAATTCTTTTTTTTCTTAAATTAAATTAGTTCCATGTGGCTCCCCCCTCACTAATTTCCTAGGGATTTGATATTATTCCAATTCTAATAAGTTCATATTCTAATTAGATGGGGAAATTAATATATAAACAAATTTTATTTAGAAAAGTGATTCGTTTTACAATAAGATGTATAATTCCTTCTTTTTTTCTTAAGTCAAAATTGACCCATAATCTTTTTATATATGGTTAATCAGATAAATGTGTGCATTAATAAAGCACTCTTCTTCTTGCAATATTTTTTTGTTATATTGATAAAAACAATAAAAATTATTTAATTATAAAATATTTAAAAATATATATAATACTATATAACATTTTAATTTTCCATAAAATAATAAAATTAATTTTTTTCCTCAACTATACTTTAAAAAATAAGAATATATAAGAATGGCATATTGATTAGGTCGCTTATATATGCAATTTTTAATTGGTTACTGTAACAACTAAATTAAACCTTACAAAATACATGAACAAAAACAAAAATATTTACCTATATACAGAAATCAAGCCTTGAATGATGGGCCAATCATAACTTAAGGATATATATTAATTGCATTTATGATTAAATTGCAGAACCAGATGGAACTTATACGCGATTTATGTGATATTAAATACACAGTTGGATTTCTTCAATGGCCAATTTGTTGCAAAATGGCCCACCTCATGACAATGAAAGCATCACACTTTCGATTTGTCAAACTTCTTCCTACCATTGGAAGAACTCAATTTGGGATGAGAATCCTTCTCCTTCCCTTTCTTTGCCTTACTTGCTAAGGCGCAATTTTCTTCATCCTCCTTGGATGAAGAACTATCTTTGGTGCTTCTTCTTATCTCCTCCTACATCAGATCCAACCAAAGTTGTTCCCAATCTAGCAGTTTCTCTCTTCCATTTACCAAGTCTTGGTAGTTATGCCAACTCTTAGGAAGATCGAGGAGAGCAATACTCACCATGTCATCATCGACTGTCATGATCCCTACACTTCCAAGCTCATCCCTGCAGGTGGTGAGATTGTTTAGATATGTAGGGATCGTGTCGCACTTTTCACACTTGATTTTCCGAAGCTTGTCTTTTAGCGCCATCTTCCTCTGATCATTGTTGTTCTGATATAGAGCTTTCAATGTTTTCCACATTGAAAACAATGTCTCCTTCCCATGGTGACTCAAGACTATGTGGTCTCGAACTCCCTCCAGAATGATTCTCCTTGCTCTAGCCACACATTTCTTCCATTCCGCCAATTCTGTAGCATTAGCTGTTACGGGCTTGGGGACTTCTTGATCAAAGAATTCCTTTAGACCGTTACCCTCTAATACTGCTTCCATGTGATCCTTCCAAGCTATATAATTTGAGTTGCCATCAAGGGCATACTCGAGTCTTAAACCGTTGAACGCCATTGGTGAAATTGAGATGTGATAAGAACTCAATTTCTATATTCAGAAACCTAAAACTTCGAACTTCTCCCTTCTTGTATATTGTTCTCTCCTTTGATCACCTTTGCTCTGATACCATGTAGAAATTCCCACTGTAGATTAACAGATTATGCAATAGACTAAAGCAAAATACAAGATATACTTCTACAACAAACTTTGCAGAAGCTTAATTGAATATAAGCAAGACCAATGAGAACACATATAACTAAGAATGAGAAATCAATCACACATAACATAGAAGAAATAACCCGGGGAAAGCTTCAGCTAAAACCCCAATCTCTGTATTATCATACAAGTGGAAATATTGTTCAAGTTACAAAAAGAATTAGCTCTCAAGCTATCATGCTCTCTCTGCAATCAAACAATACTGCTCATAGACAATTAAAGGCTCTCACAACCTTCTCCTCTGCCCTCCAAGCCTCCTATTTCCTTGTGTAGTTTTTCCTGGGGTCCAGTGCTACCACCTGTGTGAATTGGCCACTTCACATACTCACTAACCTCTGATATAACTACGCAATCTTGAAGGAGATAATTCCTTCTGCATGGATGAATTTCCTTTATAGGAAAAATTCATCCAATTGATAGTACATTGTCCCTCCTCTGATCTCAACTGGGTCTCTGTCTGAACTGACATGCATGAGTTATTTATGAGAGAATATTCAATTATCTGGAGAGCATCAGTTACATGCATGCAAGAATTAACTAATTGAACTCACAATTAATTCAACAAACTGTTTGAATTAATCTAACTGGACTTGACTCAGTTAATTGAGCCAACTAATTACAACTCATCCTTATCTCTTTAATTGAGGAATAAATTCCTCAATCAATGGGATAACTGTTGCATGTCCTCACATAGTCTTCATGTTTATTTTTCCTTAACTAATTAACTCAAGATGTATTAATTAATTAATTAATTACGATTAGCTGCTAAGATCAAATTCAAATTTTACTTCACTATTTTAGTTCAGGGACTAACTAAAATAGGAATCTATCTCGAACTGCTATTTTTAACAATGCTATTTATAGCACTTCCATTTTTCATTATTTGTTGCTATGTCCAGAGCTGGTACCTGAACTGCTATTTATAGCAGTGCTACTTTTAGCACTTCTATTTTTAGGATTTATTGTTGCCATTTTCAACATGTGGTACAACTATATCAGTGCCCTCCTCGCTCCAAGGTATTGTTTTCTTACAATATACAGATCTTAAAATTCAAATTTTGGATTGTCTTAGTGTGTTTAGCATTATTGTTTTTTGGTTTGATGCTAACTTTAGTGGGATGCATTTGATGAAATGTTTTAGGGTTAAAAATTTCCTTTGGCCCTTCTTTCGTTAGATGGAAGCTTATTTCCTCAAAGCCTAAGTTAGATAATCAATTCATGTTATGTCAGGTGAGTCATTTCTCCTCAAGGTCCCTGTGAAGAAATTTCCACTGATCCAATCCGTTGGGTTATACTCTACTCGACTGGGCTTGGCTACTCGACTGGGCCACTCAACCTTTTCAGTTGTGGTGAATCCTGGTAAGATTCATGTATGACCTGACCATTTATCTCTCTTGGAATCTTGGGATTTAGATGGAGTTGTAGAAGACCAACTCCCATATGCATCTGTTTTCAAAATTGAGGCTTTACTTGATTACTTATCAGACATTTCCCCTTTACTACGAGACGATACCGAGAGCTGCCCAATTTCCTTCTTGTGTGGGATAGACGTCCTCAAAATCAATAGTGAATTAAGACCTGCGGGTTAGGTCAACTTCCTAACTTGTTGAAATCGAGGTTAGGTTCACTTCCGACTGACCAGACCAACAACGTTGTGAAACCTATGATACCTTGATCAGTGCAGCTCAAAATATTAAGTTTTCAATCTTTTTTCCTTGTAATTTAATATTACTTTAACATCAATAGTTAGAATAAACTTTTTTAGTATCAATTCCTTATTTCTTAAAGAGAAGTTATGGTAGTGTAAGTTCAATTGAATCTTACCAATAATTTCGCTTGTCCATGCCTGCCTTTGTGTCAATTTCCATGTCTACATTTACAACTATTTTGTCTTTGAATAAATGAATTATATGTACATGGATAAGGAAAGAGGCAATCTTGTAATAAGTGAGGAAAGGGCATGAATGACTGTGAGCTATAAGGTCATAAATGGTTGTGAACTGCTAGAGCATACCCTTGTCCCTGCTCCCGTTTCAATTACCAATATGTCTCTTAGCCTATCATAATCAATAACAATCAAGGCCTTCACCTCATCAGATGCAACTATCACCGAGACCATCACTGTGAAATGCATTCGTCACATACGAATTAGGGCCTTTCATCTAGAGAGGAAAGCTACTACGTGAAGAGATGTGTTGTCGAAGAGTCGTACATGTGGCATCAATTACAATACAAGTGTAAGGGAAACTTTAGAACTTTGGTTATGAATATGTGTAGAAATGTGAAGATGGAAGAGAACTTTCGATATTTTACTTTGGACAAAATATGAATGTCTTGGAAAGTTCTTTGACATTAAAAACTTTGGATATCTTTCTATGAAGAAGGATATGTTTCCTTGGGGCAAGTGAAGTGTGCAATAAGAGGGAAAAATCAAAACATTGGTTCAAAACTTCATTGAAGGAAATTGCTAATCCCAAGCTTTGGTTAAAGAGCGAAATTGATCAGAATTTTTTAGTCAAAATATGAATTAATCTCCACTCAATGTTAAAATTTTCATTGAAGGAAATTGCCATCATGAACTTTGGTTAAAGAGAGAAATTGAGCGGAATTTTTTAGTCAAACTATGAATTAATCTCCACCAAATGTTAAAAATTTCATTCAAGGAAATTGCCAATCCTAAACTTTAGTCAAAGAGTGAAATTGAGCGAAATTTTTTAGTCAAACTATAAATTAATCTCCCCTCAATGTCCGAGCAATCGCTATAGTCCTTGCATACCTAGTTAAAACTTTATTCATTTTGTTCTCCCCAAATTGTCTTGTACATCTTATATAACCATAACAGTGAAAATTATTTACTTTATAGGATTTTTCCAAGTTGTCTTGTACCTTTTATGTAACGATAATGGTTAAAATTAGTTACTTTGGTAGACATTTGTCGGGAATTTTGATGTAACAAAAACTAGTTGAGATTTCCAAAAAATTGTTTGCTTATTTATCGACAGAATGAGAGATTTCCAAAAAATTTGTTTGCTCTCGGGAGGACATGTAAAGAAATGAAATCGAGGAAAGGTGGATAAAATGTTTTTTTGTTTTTGCTAATTTGATATTAAAATAAATTAGTTAATAGGAATAGTTTATTTTAAATGATTTAAATATTTTTTTAAATATAAGTATCATACATTGTTTTTATATTTAAAATGAAATATAATTTTATTATTATTATTTTAAACTATAATTAACATAAAATTATGTTGTTTTACATTAATATCTAAAAAATTTATCTATGGCAAAGAGTGAAACTGAAAGTATTGATCATCTATTATGTTTTTAAATGAAACTAATTAAATATATATTTACTTTTGTTTTTGATTACGTGGACATTGCTTTTTATTTAGTGAATATTTTATTTTTATTTTTAAATTTAAATAGACGTGTCAACTTCAAGTTATTGCACTTTTATATGCTTTGCCAAGTGAACTACCCCAAGTGCTAAATAAATGATCAAAATCAATTTTAATATAAAAAATAAATATATTATTATTAAAAAGTTTAATTATACGTGATTTTAATAATTGTTAAATATTGTGAGTGTGATTAGGTTTTAAGAGTTTTATTTTATGATAACCGAGATTCAAATTTTTGTAGCAGTTGGAAAGAGACACTTAAAATCTAAACATGTTAAAGGTTGATATATCATAAACACAATGTGATTTTAGACATCTTAAATTACGGACTAATTCAACAAGTCACAAATACACTTTCCAAAAAATAAAAATAAAACTTCCTAGTTAAATGAAAAATGCATTACAAATTTAGCAAGTAAGCAATTACCTTTTGTTTTCCTACCTTATTTATTATACAGTTATCAAAACTAGCACTCTAAATCATAGAAGAAATTGAACTTTTCCAAAATCTTTTTCTCGACAATTTTGTCCAAAATTTTGTAGATTTTTAAAAAATTATAAGTTGAAGTTGTTTTTTAGGGTGTTCAATTCATTTGTGCATTCAAAAGTGCATTTTAAACAATAAGAAATCAAAATCTTACTAAAAATTATGTTGTTACATTTCCGCTAGAAATTATTTGTTAGGCTACGCCTTTAATCTCATTTTTAAAAGATAATATTTGAAAACATTATCTTTACACCAATAGGTGCATCATTCTACAACCTATTACTAGGAAGATGTGTAATTCTTTTCGTGATCAACTTCTAGTTCACATGTGTTCTTTTCAAATTCAAAATAAAATATACTTTAAATAAAAAAATGTAAACTATAATAAATAAAAAATGAACATTAATATTTAGTTAGTTTTAATTAAAATCATTATAAGACATCAATAACCCTACATTCATTGTGTGTTTTCTCAACTCATTGTTGATATTACGACCTAGTATGAAGGAGAATTGTGGTAAAAACATTTCACTCTCACTTTTTGTTTCAATATGCATGTTGACTACTATTTTTCAATATCAACTTTACATATATGCAAAGAAAAACTTTACATGCTTATTGATGTTAGCCATAGAAAATCATTTCAACATCTAAAGAGACATACGTAATTGAAAAAAAAAATACATTGGAAAATGTGTACTTCATTCAATTCTTAATAGAAAATTGATATATAATATTTTAAAAATATTAATAATAATAATTAATATGTATCATAAATAAATAATTTAATGATGATGATGATTAACACGAATAAATCCTAATGTGATGGATCTATAAGTAGAATCTTCAAATAACTCTTAAACAAAGACTCTTCTATTATCGTCCTTTTGACTTTTAATTATTTATTTTCCTAACTACTATTTCCTTATTTCACTTTTCCCATTAGCTCTCTTTGTCCCCCTCCTATTTAATCATGTAGCCAGATCATATTTTCTTTATCTCTTTGTCCTAATGTTGAACCAAATTAGTTGTCCTTCTCCTATTTAATCATGTAGTCAAATCAAATTTTCTCTTTGTCATGATGATGAACCACATTAGTTGGTTCGAAAAGTGATAAGAATAAATCCCAATGTGATGGATCTGGAAGAAAAATCTTTAAATAATTATCCTCACAGAAGCCTTAGTTAACAAATGATGATTAACTTCCACTAAAACCTATATGGTATACGAACATTAAAAAGAGAAAGAGATTAATCAAAATTCTTAAACATTTTATTTCTGTGCTAAAAAAGAAGTATAGAAACACTCCCACAACACCATAGTTTTGTTAGGTTATATATATATATATATATATATATATATATATATATATATATATATATATATACAATGTAGTTCATAAATAAAATACTTCAATGTTCATGTTAAATAAAATACTCTAAAGTCAATTCTACATATATTATATATGGTTTAGGGTAAGTGCTCTTTATTACACTTAGACTTGATATTTTTAGTTTGATTTTTCTTTGTGGGTTCTAGTTTTTGGGTGACATGATCGAATTCCTTTTAGTATATGCAAAATATAATTTTGTTCATTGAATATAATTACGATTTTTTCCAAAAAAAAAAGTTATATATATATATATATATATATATATATATATATATATATATATATATATATATAAGCCCTAATAGTTAGCTCAATTTTTCTAGTTTCCGTAGCTAAAGCATCTCGCTAATGGGAGGTCACAAGGTCAATTCTCGTCAATGCCCTCGGGGTTAGGCTCTGCTAATAAGCCGATGGGATGTAATCCCTTTGGTAGATCAGCCCAAATATTTCCTACACACACATATAGTTAAAACATTGAAATAGTCATGCATAAATGAAAAAATACACATGGTCTACACACACACACATATATTTAAAACATTGTAGTCATGCAAAAATGAAAAAATACACATGTCTATACACACACACAAAACCAATATAGATCCATCTTAAACATGCATCTAGGAAGTATTCAGAGGGATCAAATCTCTTAATTGTGCATTTATCAAATATCAAGAAGGATCGAATTTCTTGAGGTGCAAACCTTTTTTCAAGTTTTACACTCTAAAAGAGGTTTGCACTTCTAAGAGATTTAATTCCTCTCATAACTTGCTACCTCAACTATATAAGGATCAATATTAAAACATACCTTAATTGTTTTGAAATATTTATGATGAAATTAATAACATATATCTTAATATTTTCTTTAAAGTGAAATTTGTGGTTATGTTTTTTAAGCCTAATGTTGTAGATAAAAGAGAATTCTAGATTTTTTTGTAAAATCTTCTTTGGTTGCAGTATCTACACATAATATGCTAGTAATATTCCCTAAGGTGGGTAATATATTTGTTATCAAATTCTAAAACCATTAGAAATTGATGCTCTGTATATTATTAAATACTAATATCACTTATGAAATAGTTTGCGAGAACAAAAAGTGTTCGGGTAATAAGATGAAGGATGATATTATTGATAGGGTGAAATTGAACTATTTTATTATTTGATTATATTTTTAAAAGTAAAAATAAATTTAATTTTTACATAATTTTAAAATATTTAAATTATATAAATTTACTAATTTAACATTATTATTTTATTATTTTTATATTAGAGGTCAAAAATAATGAAAATCTAAAAAAAATCATTCAACCTTTTTAAATAATAAAAGAAAAACAATTATGTTATTAAACTATGCCATGAAACATCTATTCATGAATTTCAAAAATAAAAAAATAAAAGAAAAACAATTACATCATAAAACTATATCATCAATGCTTATGGAACTTAAAACTATATCATCAATGCTTATGGAACTTTTACATGGGGAACCATAAGCAACATAACCACGAGTTGACAACTTGCATCTAAAGTCAGTCTATATAATGGATAGGTGTTGCCATATTGAAGGACCAACATATATTGTTAAAATATATATTAATAGATACATTGGAGGAGCATAAACCTTTCTTCTTAGAAGACTAGGAATGACGAATTTTATCTTTATCGTTAACAACTTCTCCATTGCACTTGAAGTATGACGCAGGAAAATCTGCACATACCCATAGTATGCATGTGAAATGCATATATCTTATCCGCCCTAGGTTTCTCAACTCTCTGCTAAGTCTGAATCTTCATTACTTAAGGTTTAAGGCCCCCTTTATTAAATCTCTGCAGAATGCTTTGTTACTAACCACAGTTTTCCCTTTATCAATCCTTCCCATTGGGACTTATTCACCTCATAACCCTTTAAACTTGTTCCTGCACATATAACCAAACCCCACTCTTATTCTTTGGTTATACACAGACTTAAACCACAAAACCTTCTTATTGCTTTATTTTTATTATAAATCTTTATAATAGAAATCTTTCATAAATCATACGTAACTTACCTTTTTTGCTTTTCCTCTGGCTTTGCACATTTCTCGAGGTTTACCTTTAGCGCTATCGCAGGTTTCAAAGGCCCTTAAGAAATTTCCTTCGGAACTCCCGCTCTGTGGGATGCGATCACACTACCCACCATTCACGACCTTTTATATATTCTCCTGACGCTTCACCTTTCGCATTCATTCTACATCATTGGTTTACTCCAACAAATCCATCGCTATCGCAATTCTTGTGAATCACCTTAACAAGCCTTCCTCCTTTCGCATCTGATATGCGATAATGCAACCGGACTTCAAATCAAATAAACCTGCGTCCATACCTTATTGGGTCCGCTCTTACATCACACATCTCACTTTCGCATATCGCAATGGCTTAGGTCCAATACATTTATCACGGAATATTGTGATGTGATCTAATCACCGATCGCATTGGAATTCACACGTCGCATTCCTTAAGGCCCATGGTTAATTCCTCACATTGAAATATTGTGATGCGGGACTAATTGATGATCCTCTACCGTTGATCAAAACACTTGATCCAACAGTCAGCAATGATGTCGCACATCACAAATCGTAATTGCTTAAGGTAAGGGTTCATTACTCCTGTGATATGTTGCGATTAGATTCCAACTATTCCATTTTATGCGACTTAATCTTGTCCGTTGATCGTTTAGATCCAACGGCTCCTTGCATCAATGCTTCACTCCTTCATCTATTTCATTACTTGGATTTTTATGCCACTTCTTCAATGTTGTATATGGTTTTGGGTTTCTTCGGGGTTATGGTCCTTCCGCTGTTCTGTTGTGCAACTCCCTCCTGAGCTTAGCTCTGTGAGTTCTTAAAACAGTCACTCTAGAATCTTGACTTTGATCCTTCGAAGGGATTCAAGCAATCCATTATGATTCTTTGTATCGTTATTTTTTCTCTGTATTCTTCTCGAACTCTGCCTACACTCTCTATTACGCAGAATACTCTGATTCACACATAATTTATCATTCAATACTCACCACACATTTACACACTCAGAAATCAAATTCTCTGTATATATAAACAAATAATTACATAATAAGACTCTCTGTCTCTCTGGCCTAATTTTCAATATCAGTGGCCTCTGTTTCACAATCTGCCCGTAGGCTTACAATCAAACCTCTAACTCACACTCTCTAATTAGCTAACCAGCTAACTATCTAACTATTTAACCTCTGTCTATGCCTTTTAGGATTACATTTATACAAAAGGATTCTACAACCAATTCCTGGTTTAGATCCATAAACTCCTCAACAAAATTCTAAAATCTCTTCCTCATCTCTAAGGATCCTCTCTAATCCACAAAATCATGAACTAATTTCTAATCTAAGATTTACAATTAATTCTCAAATCCCTCAATCTCTCAACTATCCTAAATCTCTCGTATTCTCCTACATTCGAGAATATTTACAAATATGCCTCGCTATATTTAATTAAATCCTTATTCTCATTAAAATCACTCAAAAGCGTAAATAATTATATTAATTCACACTTAGGAAACCAACTTCCTTAAAACACAAGTCCCCCTATGTCTACTGAATACAATGATTTTTCTTGAGTTGAATGCTCCTGCACCAAAGTACTACTGAGTAATTAATAGATATGGAGAGGAAGGCGAGGAGTGGCCTTAGCCACCAGAGGCATGAAATTCTGGAGGGCTAGGCCGAAAGCTTCATCTATGTTGAGCCCATCTTGGTTTGGAGGCACATCCTAGTCAAAGGCATGGATTAAGGACCCCAAATTATACTTCACCATCATAATCCCCATGCAAGTGCCAACATAGATGCGCCTACCTGCACCAAACAAGAAGATCTTGAAGTTGTTGTTGTGAGGATCAATCTTGGATCCCACAAACTTGCCTAGATTGAACTCCATCGGCCTCTCCCATACCTCCAGATCTCTCATGATTCCTCGGATGTTGACCATCAACCTCATGTTCTTCGGAATTTAGTACTTGTTACAGGTTCGCAAGGTCTAGCCAGTGTTATCAAGACCAGACCAAACTGGTTTGAATTGACCAATTTGATCCAAAAATGAAAGGGAAGGTTTCACTGATTAATTTGCAAGTTTGTTTATGTCCTTTTAGGAAACAGATCGAAACTGTGAAAGTACAAAAACTTAAGTTAATTTGCATAAATTTTATAGTAATAAGAGGAAAAAAATGCAGCATAAAACAAGAGCAAATTGATAATGGAGTTCACCCATCTTGAACTACATCTCTGGGTCCAACTTACAGTGGTGACCGCTTCATTAAAATGCTCAAATATTCATTACATTAGTTTACAAGATTCAAACTAAAAAACTAACACTCCCATGATGTCCAAAATGCTAAAATACCCCAATCTGGGCTCTTCTTGAACTCAAAGAGGTTAAATATTGAGCAAAGTATGCCCCTTACAAAAAATTTTCTACAAACTGCTCCTCATTAGCTCTTGGCCCTGCCAAAGATTCAACAAAATGATCCTTTGACTTGCAGGTCACAGGTTTGAACCGATGGTTTTAAGACTATTGGAGTGATGTTTTTATTATATAACAAATTCTTTTTAAAAGGGTTGTAGCCCCCACCTTAAGCCCCACTCTTGGTTCCTCGCACAATTAACAATAGCATATGACCAAGGGTGCAAGCAGTAACGCACGTTACCGACTCCTTTACTCCTCCGTCGACGATCCTGTCGAACATATAGAACCACGTCCCATGGGCATGGGAAATGGTGCCACGTGCCAATCCCTATCCCTCCCTCCAAGTCACATATAATGCAACAACTAATGACTAGGTCGATTGAGTCCGCTCATCAACTCGACCCTCTCCCCAACAATTAAACCTGTTAACAATAAATATAATGCACCCATTATATATTTATAAGTCACATAATAACCCAACAATAGAGTGTTATATTTCTAGCCATGAGGTATAGGGTTCTATTCCTGTGGTCGTCGGTTTGACCCGCATAAAATTTGGCATGCCAATCAAGGCCACTTGGCGGTCTCTCATAAGGCCATGTGTCTGATTGGCCCACGTGGTGGCTTATGATTGGATCACCTCACAAATCCGTACCGCCAATTCGATTGCCACATGCCTTTATGTGAATGGTCCACCTACCATCCATATAACCTAGTCAAAAAATGATGTCAACATCACGTTAGCGTATGATTTCCATGTTGATTTCCATGTCAGCATCCGTACCTTTACAGTAAACCCTGCAATTTGACTTTTTGCATGTTTTCCCAAAACTTTAGAACGCAATAACTTGTTCATACGGTGTTGTATTGAGGCGATTCAAGCGTCGTTGGAATTAGAATGACAAGCTCTATGATTTTGCACTGGTTTCAAGAGAATTTGAGCACTTTGATTTTTGAGCATTTTCTGGATCCCTTGGATTACTCCTCCCCACTAGAAGCTTTTGGACCACCAAAAGTCTATTTTTTATTGAACAAATAAGTGAGGGTACAACTCCTTCACTTTTCCGATCTCTATCCACCTTGCTTTACTTGGATTGGTACCTTTGAGCCCCACACAAAGATACTCCACATTGCCTCTATGTGAAATTCTTATTCTCCTGTCAAGTATATTATCTTCTTCCAGCTCATTCAAATATTCAGGAGAAAAATCTTCTATAGATGGAATCTGAACATTCTCTTCTTGATCAACGATCATAGGATTTTCATACAATCTCAAGTTTTCCACACTCACAACAAAATAAATTTGCTTGTAAGATTGAAAATTTAATCAAAAAGCATTCTTACCAATCTTTCCCAAAATTTTGAAAAGACCATATTTGATTGGTTTGAGTTTTTTACCTTCAACTTGCAATCTTTCCTTGTTGATGTACAACCAAACTTGATCTCCCTCTTGGAAATCATGATCAACCCTATGCTTATCATGTCTTTCTTTTTACTTGGATTGAATTTTCTCCCACTATTCTTGTACTCTTTGATGCACTAACTAGATTTGTTCAATGAAATGTTTGGCTTTGTCCACATCACTATGTCCATCTATTGCAATATCTTTACCAAAGATAAAATCCAAAGGAGACTTTGGAAATAACCCAGACAAGCTTCAAATGGAGATACTTGTGTAGATAAATGCTTCCAAGGTGCCAATAATGTAATTTGTTTATTTTATTACTTAATAGTTCTAACAGAAAGGAAAAATAAATTCACTTACACTAGGGATTTATGTCACATCAGAATTATTTTAACAAATCTAAACTTTATTTGGAAAAACTAAAACATTCATAAATTTATTATAACTTTTTTAAAAAAAAGGAAAATTTTAGAAATTTATTATAATTTTTTAAATAATTTAAAAAACCCTTGGTTCAAACAATTTTACTATGAAAATCAAGAACTGCCAAAAAAATGAACAGTATTGTATTTAATATCAACCATTGTAGTATTGTATTTAATATCAACCATTGTACTAGACAGTGGATATAATATGGGTTATGCTCTCATATCTTTTAAATACTTCCACTAGAAATTAAATCAATGTAGAGATATATTTTGGGACAAACCATAGATTAATAAGTCTTAATACAAAACCATCCATTTAATATTTAATCCTAGATATTTAACCCATTGACAAAGGAGCTAAAAAATTGAATTTTTTACCGACACCCAAACTGTAAACAAACAATACCAAGTCAAGCATATCAATTGCTAATCTTACTGGATAAACCCCTTAATCTACAAAACAATTCAACTATCAACAAGCAATACCAATTCAAGTCTATAAATTTATAATCTCAATACATAAACCCCATAATATGCAAAATAATGCAGGACCTATAATCCTTAGAATCAAATAGTTTTATAGTTAAATGTAAGGAACCATAAACAAATGAATAATATTATGGTGAATATCAAACATTGTATGAGGTGAGAAATATGGGTTATGCTCTCATATCTTTAAAACACTTCCATGGAAAATTAAATCAATGCAGGAAATGATTGGGGATAAACCATGTCGTTTCAAATTCCAGTGCCAATGACTTAATTTCCTTTTTACTAATTGGCAGACTCGGGTTCCATTCCATAAATTTTAATGCACCATCTTCACAATTTTTTGAGGATCTATTTAGGGTTATGGCTTATAAATCAAAATTTCTATCCATAAATTTTAAAGCACCATCTTCACAATTTTATGAGGATCTATGGATCTATTTAGGGTTATGGCTTATAAATCAAAAATTCTATAGCCCGTTTATGTTTGTTGTTAGTCCAAAGATGGCACACTCTTATTCTATCAAATTTTACCATTTTCATATTGGCAGAGACATTTATTGACCACAATATTGTAGCACCTACAAATCTGAACTAGGTGCTACAAATCTGAACTATTAATCATCTCACATCAACGTTGAGCATCCCTTAAATTTGTAGATTTATCTAGGTGATAGCGATGATGTCACGTGACAACGACGAAATACATCAGCGATGTGTAGAGAAGCGCAATGAAACATTTGCATTTTGGATCAACATCCTTTCGGTTATGAATCATGAACACTTTCGATCAGAGTCGCATGTGGGAATCGATCCACATGATGACTTTAATTACGAGCCGATGATTCCTCATATTTGTAATGTATGTTTGAATTTTGCTTGATCTTTCCTTTATTATTTATATACATATTGCTCATACAAAAGCGTATAGGTTGAGAGAAAAGGAAATATATAATGATATTGAGGTGTTTTACACACCTTAGAGGGACAGCTTTGTTGACAACAAGGCCATGAAAATCTTCTTTCAACCATTGTTATTATTAACATATGAATTTTCAATTCTCTTAATGGATTGGCAATAATCAGTGTTAGAAGTTAGAACACTTGCAGAAGTAATACATAGATTTGTATTTTCTTTACAAGACTATTATGTTTTAATCCTTTATGAATCAAGTACGATCAAGTCTATATTGATTCCATATTGTCTGTGGTGCTTGTTGTGACTATATTTTTAGAATTATTTTTATCAAACAATTGTTGTTTTAACATTTCATCGAATGTTTTATTAACGAGTTGATGACCCGACCTTGTATAATCAAGAATCTAAGATTGCATCCTTAGGCACCATCCACAATGAGGAGAAATCTCCAAGGATTTCCCAAGGATATGTTCCGTGATAATCTTAATTAAGCTTCAAACAAAAAAGATGGAAAAAAAGAGCCATAATTTTTGGCAGACTGCTAACTTAAGAACATCCATGATCATTGATGACGATGCTTAAGAAAATATTGTAAGCTAAGTCGCAAGTAGGGAAGAAGAAGAGTGGTTTTAAATTTTGTGGAAACCTCTAGCCTACTATCAACAACTAGTGGTGGAAAGTTATAGTAAATAAATCTTCAGATAAAAAAATTAAGGTCGCAACTGGATTTCTTCATGCAAGAGACAAAAGCAAGAGACAAAAACACAGATATGGCACTATTATCATAGAAATAGCATATGAACAACACAGACTAAACAATGTTAAACCTTAAGAAATGTCATGAAAAGCCACAGTCATATTATCAAACAAAGTTGGACTTCAAAGGCTATAACAATTCATTGCTCTGAAACTTTAATGTATAAATAATATACTTCTAAAACCACCTAAAATGCCACACTCAAAAGAGGTAAAGACATAGAGGTAAAGACAAATCTTTTACAAAAGTAACCTGTAAGATGCCACGCTCAAAAGAGGTAAAGACACATATTTTGCAAAAGAAACATGTAAGACACTTGTAAGACCTGCCAAAATGTCACATACAAAAAAAATTCAATAATTAAATTAAATATAATTCAACATGTATAACCCTATGGGCCCACAATTTTACCACTTGTCTCCCTATGTGTGCCTAGGGCCTACGACCTTACTACTCATCTATCTTACATGCCCAATGTATCTACTTCCTATCTAGGTGGATGCTTTATTCCTCAATTCATGTCTACTTCCTAGCTAGGTGGATGCTTTATTCCTTAATTCGTTGCTTACGTGTCTAGTGCGGTCCGTACCTTGTGGCGGGAAGAGGGCGAATTCCTCAATAATCGACCTAATAAAAAATCGAGTTATCGACCCTGATTCCTATGCCTCGAACATCATATTATTACGCAGGGGTGAATTAGACACTTTCTAGGCTTGCAGCCCAAGAGAAGTAGTCCTTAAAACCTTAGTGGCCTTCTCTGAAGTTTGCAATGAATTCAGGGTTTGCAAATGGTAATTTCTCCTCAAATAAGAGTTTCAAACCTGATAAATATGCCTCCGAACCCTGATAAAAAGTGGTTTGATATTGAAAAACCCTCATCTGAGAACATTTTGAGATCGACTGGACAAACCAACTTCAGGGCATGGACCATCGTCTACTGCTTGATCCCACTAGGGTCAACATTGATATGGATCATCGGAGGAACCGGGTGGGGCAAAGCCAATTGGAGCAGGATCATTCCAAGAGGCCTAGCCAGAAGTCCTTGCCAGGAGGCTTACCTGATCCAATCCAGGAGGTCATCAATTGGGGCTTCCAGCGTTCCTTTCTGCAATGGATTTTTTATATCTACGGTCTCATTAGGGTTTCCAGTGCTCGTTTCTGCTCCGACTTGTTTCTACTTTCAATTTTCCTTCCCCTTTTGTCCGAGATCTTCGAAGCGTTTCTACAACATCCTCTCGAGATCGTTGAAGAGGTCTTCAAGCTCCTTCCATTCGACGGTGAAGTTCACCAGGGCTGAAGAATGGGATTGCAGCTCCAAGAACGCCTTCTGTAGTCGCTCCTCCTTAAAGTCATCAGCCACCATGGTTACCGATATCGAACTTGCTATGACATGAACAATGGATCTTTAATTTCTTTGAGCTAAAACAAGGGTATGAACCTCGATGGATATCGGTAAAACTATGCTATAAAACTCTACCCTGCAACTCTACATGCGCCTCCCTGCTTCCTTCGGCCTTTAATATCTCTCAATCCCAGCCGAAAAGACCATACCCATCTTTATATTTGCACCATGTGGCTGCAAACTATTTCATGGGTTTAGATATCTGAAACCTTTAAATTTTAAAATATTTGGTTTTCTTTATATTTTTGTTTTATTCGGCTTTGAGATGTAGATTGGATAAAATGAACTTCCGTTAATTGGTTAACGGAAGATTTAATTGAGTGTCAAAGATCTGCCGATAGCTATGGTCCTGCCCTCTTGTTTAATGATCCATCCAATATTATATGGCAATTTAGATAAAGAATTAGGAGTAAAAGCTATGTGCAATTCTAAATTTATATTTAATTGTATCACACTAAAGCCATGTACAATTTTAAGTTTATATTTAAAAGATGGATATATTTGACTCTATTATACTTGTATGTATCATGAACTCGTAAAACGAGATGTAAAATGGTATGATTTCAATGATTACTTTTGAGTGCAATTTGTGTTTTTAATAGTGTAGATTACGGATGAAGGCATTCCTCTCGGAAAAACTCCCCTTGATGACAGTGTCTAACTATGAGTTGTATATTATACGATAGAATTCACGTGGGCTGTTCGATTGATACCTCTGGAAAAAAAAGTGTATTGCCAAGAAAACTTGTTAACGACACAACTGTTAATGGTAATCTTTAAAATTCAGTTTGGGTATTGATTTTCTCCTGGGTAAATATAATTATAGTTAGTCAAATTGATCAACTACCCAACTCGTAGTGAAAGTAAACCCTCTTTTTGTGGTTAATTGTTGTATGGAATAATAGATAGATAAATTCAAAATTTTGAGGTTTTTATTATTTTGATTTCTCATTTTTTTTTAATAAGATAAATTTATTTTTTAGTTTTATTTTGATTTATAAATTTTATAAAAAATATATATAATTTAGATCAATAACAAAATACATATTTTGTATATTTAGTTATTTAGTTTATTTTAAAATATATTAAATTATTATTTTATTTAAATTATATTAAAAAATTTCAAATAAAATTGTGCACTAAAATGTGATTTTTCCAAAATTATTTTTATAAAGTCAAAATATAATTTTTTTTTGTTAAAATTGGTTTAATTAAAAATATATATAAATTCCTTACCAAAATATATAATTTTAATTGATTTAACTAAAATAAATATAATTTAATGATCAAAATTGGTTTAATTAATATATATATATATATATATATTCCTTACCAAAGTATATAATTTAGAGAAAAAAAATCATTTGCATGATATTGCCATTATTTGTCTATCGTCTTATTCATGAATATCATTTAATTTCAAATATGGTATTCCTTTCTAAATTTGTTAATATCATTTAATTTTAAATATATGGTATTCCTTTCTAAATTTGTTAATATCATTTAATTTTAAAAATATATGGTATTATTTTCTAAATTTGTTAATATCATTTAATTTTAAATAGTATGTTTCTTGGGATTAATGAATAAGTTTTAAAAAATAAATTATTTAAATAATTATAAATATTTTAGATGATTTATTAAATAATAATAAATAGATATAAATATTAAATAATGATATATTTTTAATGAATTATTGATGATGATGACGGTGGTTAACCTCTGCTAAGACCAAACATTGGTCTATCGGACTTAAAGAAACAAATTATTTCTTTTGATTTAAGATTTTATTCCTATGCTCCAAAAGCTTGGAGAGAAGCCTCATGAGCTCACTATAATTTTGACATTGTAAAAGGCTAGGAAGGTCAATATTGTAACAAAGATTGTGAAACTGAGATCTAATGTGGTTGTACACGCGGCACTCTAAGAGGAAGTAGTTTTCATCCTCGATGTTCATATTCTCACATATATGGCAGATCCTTTCCATCCATGGCATTTTAGGAACTGCCCAAGACCTGTTTCACTATGGAGCTCATGAGAATTCGTTCTAATCTTTGCTATATTAATTTTCTTCTTTGAGCTAGTTAAAATAGAGAAATACTTTTGATCTTCTAGGGTGGGGTTGATGACCTTCTTATAATAACTTAATTTTCTTTTAGCCGCTAAATCTTTTTCACGCCACATTTTTCTTTGAACTTAGAAGTAACAATATCTTTAATGTTATTTATGTTTTGCAATGCATCATTCTCGTTGATCTCCCAATAGTTTAACCAGGCCCTTGTGTCTTTATGCCACCCCCGATTAAGCCTTAGGTGGTTTTGGCTGGAATTTAAAGCTAGCTTAGGAAGTCTATGATCGTCTATGTTATTGAGTTTGTGCTTGTACAGTCGAAACCTAATCATAGCTAGGCTCTCAATAGGGGAAAGACCTGCTTCTATAAGGAGAATAGGATAGTATGTATTACTTTTAATTTTCAGGTTATAAGTTATAAAACGCTTCTAGATTTGCTCAATCTTTCTCCATGATTCTCTAGAGATGCTGCAACCCCAAACCTCACAGCCGTATAAGATAACAGGAATGACTAAAGTTTCAAAGAGGAACTTCTTTTTATCCCACATTACGAGGTTTGTTGTTTTACAATTGTTTTCAAGACCAAAATAAGCTTTCCACCCCCCATTAATCCTTTTCTCAATGCTATGGTTCCAGCTGAGCTTGTGATGAATATCAATTCCTAGGTACTTGTAAGAATACACTTCCTCCAAATTATTATTGTCATACATAAAATTAGCGTAAGTGTCCTTCTTGGATTTGATAATCATAACTTTTTTTTTGTCAGTGTTAACAGTCATACCCATGGTAGAGCAGAAATCCTTAAGAAGCCTGAGTTGCTTATCAAGATCAGATGGGCACCTTGCGAAAAGAACAATATCATCAGCATAGAGAAGAAGGATGACGACTATCCCAGCTAAGATCATGGCATCACATCCTGCTTCCTCTAAATAGCATTCGAGCTTATCGATGTAAATGCCAAATAGGGTAGGGGAGAGGGGGCAACGTTGTTTAACTCCGATGTTACCCTTAATATCTTTCGACCACCCCTCATTGCTATTTAGTTTGGCAATTACATTCTCTTATAACCTTATAGCGGCAGCTCTCAACTTGAGAGGAACCTTTAGCTCTTCTAATCTATTCCAAAGGTTGTATCTAAGAACCGTATCGAAAGCCTTTCTAAAGTCCACAAAGCAACAAAATAAATTGGATTTATCATTACGACATTCCTCCGCAATGATCCTAAGCGTAACGAGGTGGTCTGTTGTTGGGTGATGCCTTTTGAAACCTGCTTAACCTTTAGCCCGCTTACCTTCACTTTCAAGCCATATGTTTTGTTAGCCTTTAGCCTGCTTACCTTCACATATATATATATATGTGTGTGTGTGTGTGTGTGTGTCTGTGTGTGTGTGAAGGTAAGCGGGCTAGGGGAAAAAAATGCATAACAAAACATTAAAAAAATTAGGCTACCCCATTTTATTACTAGCAATTGCACCACATGTTGCAAAGGAAAAGGTAGAGCATAGATGAAGACAAATATGATATGTTACGTGATCTAAATGTAAATGTAGCCCAAGTTTGAGTGAAAGAGAAATTGTTCATGTTGAAAGTATGTCAACATTAATTTGAAAAAAACATTGATGCTTAATTATTTTCACTTGAAAATGTAACATATGCTTCCAAGCTCTCAAAGCCATGCTTCCAAGATCATGTAGCATTGTGTGAATAGAGGACCTTTGTTTTTTCATTTTCCAATGTGGATTTGAGGTGCAGGATCCCTGTTTTTTGTGATAACATCCTCCTCAACTCACATGGCACCAACTGCACATATTTGAGATGCAAGTTCCTTGATTGATTTTAAAATATCAAACCTCACTTTGGTCTTAACATTGCTCTTAACTCGAAAGAAGATTGATTCTTACATAAAAGGAAGAAACGAAGAAGTTCAATGCATGGTTAGGGGACATGCTCAAGGCATCTCATAAAGGAAGGAGTATTAACATGAGAAACATGTTTGGGTCATTGACAGGTAATTCCATTACCAAAATGATATTGGGCTAGAGGCTTTTTGGTCCAAAGGGTGCAGGCCCTAAATTGGCAACTGAACATAGGGCCAAAATTTATGAATCCTTTTCTCTAATCAATGCTTTCAACATTGGAGATTATCTTTTCTTCCTGAGGCCTCTGGATCTGTAGGGTCGTGAAAATAGAATGCATGAAATTATGAAATGGGTTGATGAATTGTATGATCGAGTCATCAAAGAGTAACATCTTGTACTTAAGGAAGGCAGTGGAACAAGACCTCTAAACTTTGTTCACACACTTCTTAAAGCAGGAGACCGGGATAATAGCTTGGACATGTCAAAGATCAAAGCCTCTCATAGTGAGGTCTACATATATCATTATGAAGTAAAAAATGCAAGCAAAATTATTGGTGAGTGTAAATTCCAAAAAGTATTTTTTTGATACAATGAATGGTACTCACTAATAGGACATATAATCGGTATTTTTTTTTGCAGATTCCAGAGGTGGTAGGGCAAGAGACCATGGCATTGGGAGAGCTGGATTCAGGGGTAGAGGTTGGGTCATATCAATAGGATTTTTAGAGCATCTGACTAAAAATTCATCAAATATATAGGCCTAATATTCTTTATTTGAAATTTTCTTTGAATGACGTTCCTTTGCATTATAGTTCCCATTATGATGCTTGGACTCAAGTGATGTTAAAACTATGTTGCTTTATATTTTAAAAATAATACTTGCATCCATGTGAAGTGTTGTGACACTTTTATTTTGATTTCAGATTGGGGATTTGGTAGAGGAATGAGTCATGCACAAGAAAGTGGAAAATATTCAGAGAAAGATGTGGCATATGATATCGAGGCCTCAACACTTGCTTTGGACGAAAGTGGTTGGTTACCCTCTAGATAGTTTAGTGCAAAGTTTGATTTCAGAAGTCAATATATTCTTGAATTTCAATTTCTAAATGAATGTGTTAATCTTGTGTGCAGAAAAAACATGAACAAAGTCAATGGATTTTTTATTGAGGTTTTGATTAGTTGTAGTCAATGTTATCAGTGAGGATGAGGTCTAAACTTCACATATATCAATCTAATATATGAAGCAACATTTTGGGATTCTTTTCATTTTATATGTAGTGTGGACTATTATTTTAGCCAAAACGAATTCCCTTCATGATCAAAATGAACTTAGAGATACTTTACTATGTATTTTTGTTTGTTGAATAAGTTGAAATAAATGTTTGTTAGCTTTCCATTCATATCCTTGAACTGAATTATTAGGTCCTGCTTTTACTCTTAAAATATTGTAATCAGATCTCAACATGGCTCTGAGAGCTTGGGATCATATATTTTTAAACAATGTGTATCTAGGAATGACATAAGATAGGGATAAGAGATTGGACATGACAAAGATCAAATCCGCTCTCATAGTGAGCTCTACATATATCATTATGAAGTCTAAAATGCAGGCAAAAGTACTAATGAGTGTAAATCCCAGAAAGTGTTTTTTAATACAATGATTTGTACTCACTAATAGGACATGTAATTGGTATTTTATTCTTCTTCTTCTTTTGCATATTCTAGAGGTGGTGGGGAAAGAGATCGTGGCATTGGGAAAGGCATATTCAGGGGTAGAGTTTGGGCCATATCAGTAGGATTTTTTAAAGAATCTGACCAAAAATTCATCAAATATTCAGGCTTAATATTCTTTATTTGAAACTGGATTTTAATGACATTCCTTTGCACTATATTTTCCATTATGATTCTTGGACTCAAGTGATGTTAGAACTATGTTGCTTTATATTTTAAAAAACATACGTGTATCCATGTGAAGTGTTGTGCCACTTTTATTTTGATTTCAGATTGGGGATTTGGTAGAGGGATGAGTCATGCACGGGAAAGTGGAAAAGATTCAGAGAAATATGTGACAAACGATATTGGGGCCTCAACTCTTGCTTTGAATGTAAGCGTTGGGTTCCCATCCAGTTACTTTAGTAGAAAGTTTGATTTCAGAAGTCAATATATTCTTGAATTTCAAATTTTGAATGAATGTGTTAATCTTGTGTGCAACAGAAACATGAACAGAGTCAGTGGGGTTTTTATTGACGTTTTGATTAGTTGTAGTCAATGTTATCAGTAAGGATGAGGTCTAAACTTCACATATCTCAATCTAATTTTTGAAGCAACATACTGGGATTATTTTCATTTTATATGCAGTTTAGACTATTATTTTGGCAAGAACGAATTCCCTTCATGATAAAAAATAACTTAGAGATACTTCACTTTGTTTATATGTTTATTAGCTTTCCATTCATATCCTTAAACTGAATTATCAGGTCCTACTTTTACTCTTAAAATGTTGTAATTAGATCTCAAAATGGCTCTGAGAGCTTGGAAGCATATATTTTTGAATAATGTATATCCAACCATGAAAGACTACTCTACATCAGAAACATGAACAAAGTCAGTGGGGTTTTTATTGAGGTTCTGATTAGTTGTATTCAATTTCATCAGTGATTATGAGGTTTAAATTTCATAGATCTTAATCTAATATTTCAAGCAACATACTAGGATTCTTTTCATTTTATATGCAATGTGGACTATTATTTTGGCAAGAATGAATTCCCTTCATGATCAAAATTAACTTAGATATGATTCACTCTGTATGTATGTTTGTTGAATAAGTTGAAATCAATGTTTGTTATCTTTCCATTCCTATCCTTGCACTGAAATATCAGGTCATGCTTTTACTCTGAGAGCTTGGAAGCATATATTTTTTTACCGATGTGTATCTAGGCATGAAAAACTACTGTGCACCTATGAAAGTGCTCTTGGAGAGTTGTCTTTCTACAAGCTCAATTTCCTCAAGCAATCAGCGGTTGGGATCAGGTGAAAGTTTTTGGGAAGAGAAATAGGGTATTTCCCACTCAGATATATGTTAACTTGAGAAAATCAACCCATTCTTTTGTTTAGCTAATCTTACAGCAAAAGGTTTTTGCCTTGTGTCAAAATACATAAGTCAACCCGACAAGAGTAACTTGTGTTTAGGAACCTATTGAAGAAAGATTGTTGCCATAAGTTCCAGCTTAGTGTAATCATGAAGTTCTGCAGTATTTACTAATTTCTCATTTCATATCTCCTGTTTGTGTTGAAAAAACATCAAGGTAATTGTTGGCAAGAACATGCTTACTGGAAAGGGTTTTCTCAATGCTCCAATTTATTTTTCAATAATTTTCACTTTTGAAAATACTCGACATGTCTTTATGGTTTCTATCCCTCTTTCACCAAGGCCACTAGATGAAAATGCCATTGGGCATATCTGTTCAAGTTTATATTGTTGAATGGAATTATGTTTCCATTCTAAATATGGATAAAACTTTTCTAATATGTTATCAATAATTTGTGGAGGGTTGCAAGTAAATCGTTGATATTATATGAGTTATTTGAGTTACTACAATTACAAGGATCCATTGCCATATGATGAAGTCAATTAAATAAATATTTTTATTTTATTTTTTTTAATGGAGGTGAGTGTAAATCCCAAAAAGTGTTTTTTAATACATTGACTAGTACTCACTAATAGTAGATGTAATTGGTATTTTTTTTTTCTTTTTTCTTTTTTCGTTTTTTTCAGTTTCTAGATGTCATAGGGTAAGAGGTTGCAGATTCAAGGGTAGAGGTTGGGCCATATCCTGTATTTGAAACTGGCTTTGAATGGCATTCCTTTTCATGTAGTTTCAGTTGTGATGCTTAGACTCAAGTGATGTTAGAACTGTGTTGATTTATATTTTTAAACTCATATTTGCATCCATGTGAAGTGTTATGTCACTTTTATTTTGATTTCAAATTGGGGAGTTGGTAGAGGCATGAATCATGCATGGGAAAGTGGAATACGATTTAGAGAAAGATGTGACAGATGATATTGAGGATTGAACTCTTTCTTTGAATGCAAATGTTGGGTTCCCCTCTAGTTAATTTAACCAAAAGTTTGATTTCAAAAGTCAATATATTCTTGAATTTAAAATTTTGAATGAACGTGTTAATCTTGTGTCTAACAGAATCATGAACAAATTCAGTGGGGTTTTTATCAAGGTACATTGTGTTTCTTTAACCTAATTTTCTCTAGGGTCTATTTGCATTGGTACAAAGAAATGATTTTTTGATGATTTGACCTGAACTTTTTAAGGTTGGAGTTGTGTTTCTAGATTCATATAAGAAACTTTTATGAATTGAAATTTGTAGATTAGTTTAAGACAAAAGTCCCAATTTTAAAATTTTACCCAATAATATCAATTATTCCTCTTTCACTCAAATTGGGCTACATTTACATTTAGATCATGTAACATATGATCTTTTTTCTTCATCTATGCTCTTCCTTACAACGTTTCCTTTGCAACATGTGGTGCAATTCCTAGTTATACACTCAAATGTATGAGTAAAGGGAAATCCAATGAGAGTTTTATATGAAATAATTGGATTAAAGTTTATTATTGATTTTTCTAGAAATATAGGTTATTGTCTTTTTAAGATATAGTTTGTGTATTAAGTGAAATAATTGGTATTTATTTGGAAGATTATTTATGTTTTTACTTCATCGAGATTTATGGGTAAACTGTTTTAATTAAGTAATGTTGATTAGATAATTTTTCATACAAATGTATTACATAGTTAGTGTATAAGTAAGATAATTTCTATTTATTTGGGTGGATTACTTACATTTTTACTCTAATACAATATTTATTTTATTAATTTATGGGCAAATTTTTTTAATTATTAAGGTATGTATCAAAATGTGGTTGATTTATTCATTTCTTTGTTTATATTACTTTATATTACTAAATGCCATCTTTATTTATGGGCTCTCTCTCTGATTATGTTGTGAAAAGGATTCGACGATAAACTAAAAAAATTCTAATGAAAATAGGATTGCAAGATCTTGTGCCATGAATGAAATCAAACAACTACTTATCTATTTGATGAATTCAATGGAAATTGGTTTTGAAGGCATTATCTTTTCCTCACGATAAGAGGAAATGGGACTAAAAAATGGAGTAGCCCTAATTTTGCAAGTTAATTAAAGATTGCAACCCTAAAAAATTATAGAGAAGATTTTGCACTTTTCAAACAAACCTCAATGCAAAATAACATGGGTCTACCAAACAAGAGATAAGTAAACAAAGTTTCATTCCTTCACTGATAACACTACTATTAGGCTAGTATGTATCATAAATGATCTCTAATAAAAAGGAAGTTTAGCAACAAAGAATTATGATAAATCTATATTTTTATCTATATTGCGCATGAAAGGCCTTAGAAATTTAAACTGAGAAATGTTTATTTATCTCCTAAGTAAACCATTTCTAAACTTGTTTTCAAATATGCAAAGGTTAGAATCATTTTAGGGATTTCTCCATTTACGATGTGTCTGATTAGTATGAAAGAGTGTTCTTACAAAAAAAATAGGTGTAATCTATCTAACTCAAAGGCCTAATAGAGGAGTCAAAGCCCTTGAAAACTCAATGCAAAGGAGAACTATACTCATGATAAAATAAGAGAGTTTAAATTAAGAATATTGTTCGTTATATAGTGGCAAGTTTGCAAGAATAATGACAACTTCAAGGTAATTTAGAAGAAGCTTCTTCGATTTCCCAAAAAAATATATATATTAAATGCCACTTTTTAAAGGAATGTTTTTGTTTTTTGTTTTTTTTTTTATAAGGCGATTTTTTAAAAAGATTGTGTAAATTTTTCATGAACAAATTAAACAAGGAAAAATGTATATTTTTTTAAATTATTAAATAATTGTAAACGAAATTCATACTCTTCAAAACTAGTATTTTGAAAAATATCATTGAGAAAAAAATAATAATATAATATAAGTAGAAATGTGGTTTTCAAAATTTCAAAAAAATGAGTGTCAAATATCATACTCATAACAATGTATACATTCATTTTGATAGAAGAAAATCTCACACATATTATAAATTATTTAAAATATATAAATAAATAAAAAGTATACATTAAGTTCAAGGAGTACTTTTTTATTAATTATTCTTCATTCATTTTGGGATAATATTTTAAGACAATAAATTTGATGGCCCTCCAACTTCATTTTCATTTTATTTTTTGGTTGAGATGCCCTTTTCCAAGAAACATAATGGAGAAACCAAGGGATACTTCGCACATTCATGGTTAACATCCCTAGTAATGTCGAGATAGATTGTACCTCACCCAAGGGGATTTGAACAAGACACATCTTGACATGGAACTAGTCACATATCCAACAACATCGACAAAAAGAATTTGAGCTAACATGTTTATATATATATATATATAGAGAGAGAGAGAGAGAGAGAGAATATTGGAGGTGGTATCTAATGATTGTTCTTGTATGTAATTGGTGAGGATAATCCCTCCCATGATCCTTATAATTATGGTCAAATAAGATATATGCTAATTTGGTCACTTTTCACTTTTGATTATTCAAATAAATCTTAGATTGATTTTTTTTTAACCATAACCAAGAATTTTGTATTAATATAAATCTTTGTTTGGGGCACAACAAAGTACCAAATTTACATCAAAAAAATTCTTCCGATTGAGTTATTTTAACAAGGCTAGAGGCCCACTTTTTGTATAAGACATTAGTAAAATTATTTCATAAGCCTTGTTCCTAATTGTATATACTATATAGAAAATGCCCAATTTTAACAAGTTTAACTTGCATAATATTATTAGTGAGGAGGTTTGTTGACCTAGCATGGAGGAGAAATAGGTCAAAGTTCTACACCAAGTAGAGTAGGTGGAGAACTAACAATGTGTTTTTAAGAGGAAGAAGATTGGAGATCATGCTGACCTGATAGCTTCAAATATTCTATTTGGCTCTTGAGTGCTTGATTTTGTCTTCCATTATTTGAATTTGTTGCCTTCGGCTAACAAGAATGTCTATGGAGGTGGACAATTGTGTTACCAACTATGCATGTTGTATTTGAAAGTGATTCATATTGTTGTACATAATTCTTCAAGATTTTTGTCCTTGTAAATAAAATTATAAAGAAGTAGGAGAATTTGAACATGATCAAACTCTTGGATAATGAAATGAAGAATCACTTAATTGTATAATTTAGATTTCATATTAATAGAAATCACTATGCAGAATTACTCATCCTCAATTGGTTTTGATAACTCCATTATTCCCACTTAGACTTTCCTATCATTTTGTCTATCATTCTCTACATTTGGCATTTTCATTCTCAGTTGTCATTATATTCAACCTTCGAATTAGTGCCAATCAAAATGTACCTTCTCACTCTTCTCTCATGCATCTAGCATATAACTTTGTCCAGATTCTTCAACAACTACCTATGGTAGCTAAGGTACCTTCAATAAGAAAACATTTTGATTTTGTGCTTGTCATATCTAAAATCATGTATTCCTCTCTACAACTTGGGTATCTTTCTCTACATATCACGTTGGTTCCATGCCATTTCAACATGCCTATTTCTTCTCTCCTCCATGTCATCGAAAACCCTAATATTTTGTTTGTGATTTTCCAATTCCCTCAATCCTTTTTGTCTTTTGTGATCTGGTGGCTTGATGCATCCAAAGATATAATAGATGATGAAATACTCTACAAAATATATAAAACCATGCAAATACTTGTTTTAGGGGATTGGCAGCTAATTATTGGATATTTATTCAGAGGGTTCGAGTCTAATCCACCACAAATTTAGCGAATTTTTCACACAAATATCTAGATTCTAGTGGGAATTTATTATTCAATGGATTAATGTTATGAGGATCCCTTCATACCAGTCACCAAATTCTCAACCACTGTTAAAAATCATTGTGAGTTGTGCTCAGGTGATTTGGTATCAATTCATGCAATTATAATTATAGTATGACTATATTGAGCTACACAATCTTACTTTCAACGGAGAGTTCTCTTTGAGGGAATATTGAGCATATCTATTTATATGGTGTTTTTTCATGGTTCTTAATATGGCACTGCAAAAATTATCTTTAGTCATCTCAAGGATTTAGTTTATTGAATGAGACTGAAAATTACCATGACCAATAAATGTCACAATTATGTTGTTGAAATTTGAAGGAGGTGTTGGTATTGTTAGACAAAGAAACAACAACCAAAACATTTAATAGATGTGTACCTTAAAACTATGCTTGAGCTAGTGCAGCTACCAAGCCTACATCATATAAGGAGCTATCCATATGCAAGAACAAGGATAATAAAGTGTATGCTCTTATTGTTGCATTAGTAAGTGAAAAGGTGAGTCATTATATTGTTACCATTATAGATTCTTATGGTTATTTAAAGAAGCTAAAATATATGTATGACTCGCACTCAGAATTGGAGCTTGTATAATTAATAGTCAAACTCCTTAACCTCGAGTTGAAAGATGATGATCCCTTGTCTCTAGCTTCTAATATTAGAGCCATTGTGCATAGCATGGATTACATTAGAATTAAGATAGACATTCCTATCATATATTTCATCAAGGCCCTCTACCCTATATTCTCTCACTACCTTAAATCCCTGTAATCTAGTGACCAACTAAAGTCCATCACGTTTGACTCTTTGGTTAAGAAAGTTGCAGAATAAGAGAAATTCTTTGGGAATAAAAAGAGAGTAACTCAACCCCTTAAAGAAAAAATGTACCTTTATTAGAAAGGAAGAATCAGTCACAATATTCCTCTAGAGGAAGTGGTAGTTAAAGAGGATATGGAAGAAATAATTCAAAGTTGGAGGGGGTAAACAAAATCAAGGAAAAAGATTTGGTCTTCATTGTATTCACTACATTAGAGATGGACATGATGCATCAACGCATAGAATTTCATAGAATAAAATCAACGAAATATAAAATTAGAAAGAAGATGGAGGTAAAATACCATATTCATAAAAAATTAAAGCACCAAAATCTTCTTTATATTGTTTCCCATTATAATATTGGAGCAATTGAATATTTGTTTCACACTTCAGTTTCTTCTTAGGGAGATGCATGGCTACTTGACGCAGGTGCAACAAACCTCATGAGAATCCAAAGAGACTTCTTTGAATACTTCAATGATAATGTAGATGGAATAGTTTACTTTTCAAATAAATTAACTCTCAAACCCTCAAGACCTTGCACCATCATGCTTAAACTACCTAGATTTCCTTATTTTCTTTTGCATGATGTATTCTATCTTCCAGAGTTCATAAACAATATGTTATCCCTTGTGCACATTTTCCAACAAGGCCACTCTATTCACATCTTCAATGTTAAAGTAGAAATAAGAAAATAAAATAACAACATAGTTGTGATGATTAGAGTGGACGATGAAATATTATGGAAATTGAAAGTTACCTCTCCCCTCATGATGAAGGCACATTTCAATGTGATATTATATGACATGCTACATTTAGATACATCAATTATAACAACCTTCATTTAATGAAAATGAGTGATGTTTCTGAGGTGCCTGCTCTTCCTAAGAAACTTAAGCAATGTGATGCTTATATGCTTGGAAAGCATAACAAACAACCCTTTCATGATTCCACTTCCAAAGCATGTAAAAAACTTGGACTGATACATTCTAATTTATGTGGCCCTTTGCATGCTCCATCTACTAATGGAAATAAATGTATGATGACTTTTATTAATGATTACACAAGAATATGACATTTAGTATACATTTTGAAAATTAAATATCAAGCTTTTGAAAATTTCAGAGATTTTCATGTATGGATTGAAAATGAAGCACAATCACATATTGGCTCTCTTCATAATGATAATGGAAGAGAATATACCTCTAATGAATTTGAAAAATATATTCCCCAACATTAGATTCATCATCAAACCACAATTTTATACAACCCTCAACAAAATGGTGTATCTAAAAGAATGAATTGAACTATCTTAAATATGGTTCATTTCATGATCTTTTTCAAAAATGTAAAGTTGATGTTTTCTGTTGATGTGGTTATATGTGTAGGGTATGTGAAAAATAGATGTCCTTCTAATGATCTCATAAATAAGACTATGTTGAAATTTCTTTAGACCTATGTTGAAATTTCTTAGGCCGTAGATTCAGTGTAAGGCTAATCATGCACACAAACACACTAGGAACACCAACTTACAAGAACTTTGAACAACAAAAATATTCAACGGTGAAATCAATTAAGTACACAGAGATTTGAGTCCAAAGCTCGATTATTTTATTAGTCCATCAATAAAAGAATCATGGGGCTCTCGTACCAGGGATCATGACTGTTAGACACACAAATATACTTCTTCAAACAAAACATATGTCCCTAGGCTCAGCAACCAAGCTTAGTAACAAACAGATAAATAAATGAAAACATTCCCTAATTTAAGATTGAAACACAAAACAAAACGGACATAAAGCTCATACATTTTCAAATGCTCGCTGATGACCCTTGTTGTTGTCATTTGTAGCTTTCAAACTTTCTCCCTTGACTCTCAAAGAGGAGACCTGCAAAGACAAAGCCAAACATAAGATCAAAGCATAAAATATATCAAATATTCAATCACAAACCATGTAAGAGATCAAGGAGCCTTACAATAAACATTAAAATATATGCATATGGGAAGAAACAAGTATTTGTATTAATGATAAAGAGTAGGAGATTTACAACCATGTGCCTTGATGTTGGAGTCTCCTTGCAATGATCCTCAACCCAAGCCTTTGAAATGAAAAGAAATCCAATGGAAATTTGAGCAACATGTAGGTAAGTTTAGAGGTCTGAAATGGCAACTGATCTGAATTTGAAACTACTTGTAAATGGTTTTCAAGGTATTCAATTCAGAAATATACATGTTTAAAAGATGTCCATGTCTTGTAGAAAAGAAACAAATGAAATTTTCAGCTCTTCATGACCCATTTAAGTATAGCAGATTTATTTCCTTTTACTGTTTAACACACTAAAACGAATTTGTTCTGCAAAATAAATCAACCACAGATGCAAAAGAAGTTGATGAAGCAGTTCACCCCTCCTGGGCTACGTCTGTTGGGTCCAAGGCTCCCAAATGGGCTTGTCCTTGTTTTAATTAAATGCTGAAATTGAATATACAGATAAATAGAAGCATCTACAGGTGGAATAGATGGTAAAAACGGATTCAAAACACTTGAATCCTTCAGGATTGACTACTGGTTCACCTACAATGGATACCTGCAACCCTATACAGTTCTCCCAATACTGGGCCCTAGTGGCTCCTAGAACTTCCACGGCTCCAAAACCTCTGAAAATGACCTCATATGGCTATAAAACCTGTGCCAATGGCTTTAGAAGGTCAAGAATACCCAAAATCAAAAAAAAAATCGTCCAAAACCGCCTTTCCTAGCCAAAGTTATGGCCAATTAAAGTTTCTCCAGTCTGCCCCTAGAAAAACTCTAGCTAACTGTAGTTGGAGGCCAGATAAGCCCGCCAATTTTGGCGGTCCGCCAATTCCGCCACCAAATCTGACCTGACCGCCGGATTTAACCGTTTCCTTAATGCGCATGTGAACGCATTTATTAACTGCAGTTATCCTCGGATTTCGCGCTGACTGTTAGTGTTCTGGCCCTGGTTCTTGGCATAGGGTCATATGGAATGGGGGCTGGCCGCTTAGGGGCTGGCCCCCTTCATTTCCCGCCCAAAAACATATGAAACTTTAAATGGCGTTTGGTCCGCTACCCAAACACGAACCACCTGATTGGCCCAACGGTAAGTTGTTTGGTTGTTGAACGGGAGGTCATGGGATTGAACCTCACCGCCACCAAAATTTTGAAATGCGACCATACATGCTTGCTGACGTCATCCTGGGCCACGTGGCGGCCTCCGAGCCTGCCACGTGGCAGCTTGCTATTGGCTGCTCAAATTTAATATTCTCTGGAATATTCTTTTTTTATTTTTTTTTTGAAAAATTCAAAATTTCAATGTTACTGAGAATTTCTTCTTTTTGCCATAACTTTCTCATACGGCGACCGTTTTTCGAACCATTCACGACACCGGAATCAGGAGGACGAGAAATTTCCAGTCGTTTAACTTTGAACTAATTTTGAGCATTTTAAATTTTGAGCATTTTACGACACTTAGGACATGAGCACCTGATCACGCCTCCCCATTGGGAAGATTTTGGACCCCAAAAGCCTTCAACTACCTGTTAAAGAGGTGAGGGTACAGCTCCCTCACTCTATCCACCTTTATCCACTTTTCCTTGTTCGGTTTGCTGCCTTTGAAACCAACCCGAACATAATCTACATTGCCCCTCCTTGAAGTGCGTGTCCTTCTGTCAAGGATTGTATCTTCTTTCAGCTCATCTAAGAATTCTGGTGAGAAATCTTCTATAGATGGCAGCTGAATAGCACTTTCATGATCAGCAATCAAAGGAGGTTCATACAAACGTAAGTTCTCCACATTGACAACAGAATACATTTGCATGTAGGAAGGCAAATCTAATTGAAAAGCATTATTTCCAACCTTCTTGAGGATTTTGAATGGACCATAACGAATAGGCTTCAACTTTTTACCTTCTCCTTGCATCCTTTCCTTACTAACGTACAGCCATACCTCATCCCCTTCTTGAAACTTGTGATCGACTCTATGCTTGTCGTGTCTTTCCTTGTACTTGCCTTGACTCTTCTCAAGCTGTTCTTGAATTTGCTTATGTATTTGCTGAATTCTTTCAATAAATGAATGACCTTTGTCAATATCACTATGTCCCTCAATGGCGACATCTTTCTCAAGAATTAAATCAAGAGGTGATTTTGGCAAGTAACCAAAACAAGCTTCAAACAGTGAGGTGTTTGCGGAAGAGTGCTTGGCACGATTGTAAGCATGTTGTATGTAGTGCAAATGTTCATCCCACAGCTTGGGATGCTTGCTGCAATATCCTATCAAGAGGTGCAAAATGGTTCTGTTCACAACTTCGGTTTGTCCATCTGTTTGCGGATGGAAAGCAATACTTTTCTTCAACTTTGTGTCCATCATCTCCCATAGGTTGGACCAAAAATTCCCCACAAATCTGGAATCCCTGTCACTAATAATGGAAGTAGGCAAACCAAAGTGAATCCATACATGATGAAAAAATAATTCAGCAGTTTGTTCAGCAGTTATAGTTTTCTTACAAGGCATAAGTATACACATTTTGCTGAAACGGTCAACTACTACATATAAATAATCATGCTGCTTTTAGATTTTGGCAAACCTCCTACAAAATCCATAGAGATGCTCTCCCATGGTCTAGAAGGTACCGGCAAAGGAGTATACAAGCCAAGCTTCCTATTACTAGGCTTGCTTGTAGCACATAAGGAACAACCTCTTATGAATCTTGAAACAGAATCTACCATGCGAGGCCAATAGCAATACCTCTGTAGATGTGCAACTGTTTTGCTTACACCAAAATGGCCAGAAATAAGAGAAGAATGAGCTTCTCTTATGACATTTATTCTCTCCCCCTGTGGTATACACAACTTTCCCAAATGAATCAGCAAATTGTTATGCATGTGATAGTCATTTTCCTCTACATGACTCCCTTTACTCAAGTTAGCATATACATCTTTAAAGTCATCATCAGATGCATATTGTTCTATGTAACTATCATGTACCATGGAATCATTCTTAAGTAAAGTAACAGCACCAATAATAGGCCTTGAAAGCATATCAGCAACTTTATTCAAAGTACCTTTCTTGTACTTTATTACCAAATGGAACTGTTGCAAGAAGCCCATCCATCTGAAGTGTCGTGATTGTTGTAACTTGCTTTGTGATTGAAAGTACTGTAAGGGCTGATGGTTGGTATGTATAACAGTTTCTTTGCCCATCAAATAGTGTTTCCACTTTTTGACTCTTTGTACCAATGCATACAACTCCTTATCATATGTAGGATAATTTACAACAGCACCATTAAAAGTTTTAGAATGAAAAGCAATAGGCTTACCACGTTGTAGAAGAACTGCACCCATGGCATAATCACTAGCATCGGTTTGTATCTCAAATGGCTGTCTCAAATCTGGTAATGCAAGGACCGAAGCTGAACTAATCTTCTCTTTCAAAGATTCGAAAGCTTTTTGTTGCTTGCCTCCCCATTGGAAAGCATGCTTCACACTTGTCACTGCATGCATAGGAGCTGCTATAGAAGAGAAGTTAGAGATGAACTTCCTCCAATATTGAGCTGCACCCAAAAAACTTCTTACCTTTGTTATGGATTTGGGAGTAGGCCACTTCACAATAGCCTCAATCTTAGCAGGATCAATTCTCAAAGCACCTCCTCCTACTATGTGTCCCAAATAAACCAAAGAAGTCTTTCCAAATTCACACTTTGAAATTTTAAGAAATAACTGATTCTTCTTCAAAACATCAAGTACTTTCCTAACATGCATGACATGATCTTCTCTAGACTTGCTGAAAATCAAGATGTCATCTAAGTAGACAATAACGAAATCATCAAGAAAAGGACGCAAGACATCATCCATTACCCGCATGAAAGTTGCAGGTGCATTGCACAAACCAAACGGCATCACAAGCTACTCAAAGAGTCCTTGTTTGGTTTTAAAGGTTGTCTTCCAAATGTCACTTTCTTCAATTCTTACTTGATGATATCCACTGCGCAAGTCTAACTTAGTGAAATATCGAGCATCTTTCAGCTGGTCTAGCAAATCATCTATCCTTGGGAGTGGGTAACGATTCTTTACTATTACCTTGTTCAAGGCCCTGAAATCAACACACATACGCCAAGTGTCATCTTTCTTTGGAATCAATACAATCGGTGACCCACATGGCGAAGTACTTGGCCTTATGAAACCCTTGTCCAACAAGTCCTTGATTTTCTTCTTTATTTCAGCATTCTCCATAATAGACATGCGGTACATGCCTATGTTTGGAAGAGGACAATCTGGATGCAAATGGATTTCATGCTGAATCTCCCTCTTAGGAGGCAAACCTGTTGGCTCCTGAAACATCTCATGATATGCATCAACTACATCATACAGTTCTGACTTAAGTTTTGGATCACAATTGTCAAATGACTCATGATTCACATCTACCTTGGGCTTAATCATAAGAAGAACAAAATTCTTACTTGAATTGACCAGCCTTTTTACCTGTCCTGCATTCACCATCGCTATATTTGTCTTCTTGTGATGAGCTCTAACAATGAACTCCTTGCCATCTTTGAAAAGATGATATTTGTTTTCATGGCGATGAAAGATAGCTTTCCTATCAAACAAGTAAGGACTTCCCAAAACAATTCCTGCTATATCAAAAGGTACCACATCAAGTTCAACTATGTCAATAAAATGTGCAGTAATTGCAAAGCGCAATGTGCACTTTCTTGAAACTTGTAAATTTGCATCCTTGCAAATCCATCCAAGTGGATATGGCTTCGGATGTGGAACGGTCTCAAGTTTAAGCTGCTTGACCAAGTCCTCTGATATAAGGTTTGCTTGTGACCCACTATCAAAAAGTGTGTCAATTTTAGTATGTTTTGAAATCACCCTCACATGAAATAGTTCAATTCTTTCTTCCTCGTTAGGAGCTTGTACATGACAGTTTGAGGTACTAGTGCTGGCTTGAGTTTCAATTTCTTTTCCCTTCAAGTTTTTCAAACCCATGGCTGCAATTTTGGTTTCATCACCTGAATCATCCCCTAAATCTTGTGGTGTAGATGTAGTAGCAGCAGTTTTCTGTTTCCCTTTGGATTTGTTAAATTGAGGTCTTTTTTCAGGATGTAATTTCCAACAGTTTTTCTCCTCATGGCCTGATTTAGAACAGTGTTTACAGATCACTTTCCCACTCTCCTGTTTGACAGATGCGTTCTTTTTTCCCTTTCCCTTGGAGGTTTTCTCTTTGTTTTTCCCCTTGGGGGGCTTGTTTCTACCCTCTTCAAATGTGTTTTTTCCCCTTGCCTCTAAATGTGTAGCTTGGACACAAACCTTGTCCAGGCTAGTAGGGTTAAACATCAAGATGGTGTGTCTAAGGTAGCTATGCAAGCCACCAATGTATTTCAGCAAGGTTTCCTGGGTCTGTAAATCTACCCCTAACAAGAGAGCCCTTCTCCTGAATTCTTGGGTGTAGTCTTGGACACTCTGACCCTTAAGTTGTCTGAAATTTTGCCAGTTCATAATGGCTTTCTACATGTGAGCAAGAGGATAAAACTGTTTTTTAATGGCTAACAGAAATTCAGGCCATGTTAAGTTAACCTTACCAAATTTCTTGATCTCCTCTTTAGTCTTGGCCTCCCACCAGACCAATGCTGCTCCATCCATTCTCAAAGAAGCCAATTGAATCTTTGTGGCATCATCATGCATCTTCTGGATCCTCAAGTAAACTTCCAACTGCCTAATCCAGTTGTCAAGTTTTTCTGCATTCACTTCACCATTAAACATAGGTAATTCGAATTTTACATCAAGCTTCAAAAAAGGACTTTTTCCAGAGGATCTATGCTTATGCACAGAAGAAGAAGACGAGGATGAAGAGGAAGAAGGTGACGATGGGGGTGGTGGATCACCATTACCTCCATGTCCTTTCCTGGAATGATCATCATCCTTCTTACCTCCTAAAGAGCCCTCTCCTTCATGTGGATGTTTGGACCCTTCTCCAGCCAATTTCTCATTTCTTTCTTGGTACAATATCCTCACCATTTCAGTAAGGTCCAAGAAAGCCTTTCTGAAGACTCTTTCTTCTTCTTTTGGATCCATGTCTGCAGGAATTTCTCCTTCATGTGCAGACATTCTTGAAGCTTCTGCTGAGACTCTTGAGGGTGAAATTGAAGGTGGAGGTGATGGCTCTCTGGCCTTCCTTGACTGAGGATTCTCTCGTTCTCTAGTCAACTATCCTTCCCCTCTTTTAAGTTTCAACCTGGTAAGCATCAATACTTGCAAGACAGTTAGAAGATCTTTGCACAAAAACAATCAAAAGACAACTACACCAGAGATTGACTGAAAGAGCATTTATCTACTTTGCAATTGTATAACAAGAGCATTTCGAAGGCTTCCTGGCTCGTTTCAGGCTCTGTCTATAGTTTATTTGACTGCTTTTGATACAAAGAAACAACAACATAGCTCTGATACCAACTTGATCTGAATTTGAAACTACTTGTAAATAGTTTTCAAGGTATTCAATTCAGAAATATACATGTTTAAAAGATGTCCATGTCTTGCAGAAAAGAAACAAATGAAATTTTCAGCTGTTCATGACCCATTTAAGTATAGCAGATTTATTTCCTTTTACTGTTTAACACACTAAAACGAATTTGTTCTGCAAAATAAATCAACCACAGATGCAAAAGAAGTTGATGAAGCAGTTCACCCCTCCTGGGCTACGTCTGCTGGGTCCAAGGCTCCCAAATGGGCCTGTCCTTGTTTTAATTAAATGCTCAAATTGAATATACAGCTGAATAGAAGCATCTACAGGTGGAATAGATGGTAAAAATGGATTCAAAACACTTGAATCCTTCAGGATTGACTATTGGTTCACCTCCAATGGATACCTGCAACCCTATATAGTTCTCCCAACACTGGGCCCTAGTGGCTCCTAGAACTTCCACGGCTCCAAAACCTCTACAAATGACCTCAGATGGCTGTAAGACCTATGCCAATGGCTTCAGAAGGTCGAAAATACCCAAAATCTAAAAAAATTTCATCCAAAACCGCCTTTCCTAGCCAAAGTTATGGCCAATTAAAGTTTCTCCAGTGTGCCCCTAGAAAAACTCCAGCTAACTGTAGTTGGAGGCCAGATCAGCCCGCCAATTTTGGCGGTCCGCCAATTCCACCACCAAATCTGACCTGACCGCCGGATTTAACCGTTTCCTTATTGCACATGTGAACGCATTTATTAACTGCCTTTATCCTCGGATTTCGCGCTAATTGTTAGTGTTCTAGCCCTGGTTCTTGGCATAGGGTCATATGGAATGGGCACTGGCCGCTTAGGGGCTGGCCCCCTTCATTTCCGGCCCAAAAACATATGAAACTTTAAATGGCATTTGGTCCGCTACCCAAACACGAACCACCTGATTGGCCCAACGATAAGTTGTTTGGTTGTTGAACGGGAGGTCATGGGATCAAACCTCACTGCCACCAAAATTTTGAAATGCGACCATACATGTTTGCTAACGTCATCCTGGGCCACGTGGCAGCCTCCGAGCCTGCCACGTGGCAGATTTCTATTGGCTGTTCAAATGGAATATTCTATAGAATATTCCAAGGAATATTCTGTGGAATATTCTAAGGAATATTCTAAGGAATATTCTGTGGAATATTCTTTTTTTAATTTTTTCTGAGAAATTCAAAATTTCAATGTTACTGAGAATTTCTTCTTTTTGCCATAACTTTCTCATACGGCGACCGTTTTTCGAACCGTTCACGGCGCCGGAATCAGGAGGACGAGCACTTTCCAGTCATTCAACTTTGAACCAGTTCTGAGCATTTTAAATTTTGAGCATTTTACGACACTTAGGACATGAGCACCTGATCAGCAACTCATCTCTCTGTGCAAGAATTTTACTTATAGGAAGGAGTGGAAGTTGAGAGATCCATGAAGGGAGGAGAAAATCCACAATGAGTGGGATGAATCCACTATACGAGGAAGGAAGCTTAGGATATGGGGAGATCGAGCTCAATATCAACCAATTTGGATTAGATACCAACTATGAGGCTTCTAGAAAAGGAAGTTTTGTTTACTATTTATTTTTTACCTTAGTAAGAATATCATCGCGACCTTAACATAGGAAAATGTGTGATGACATCACTCTGTATATATTGTGCAATCATGCAACATCGCGACTTGTAAACTGAGTACCTGCGATGTCCTCTAAAATTAGGGTTTTTTTAGATATTTAATACAAGATTCTTATACACCATTGAAAGGTATTTATTCCATCTTTCAAGGGGACTTATGATCATAGTTCATCGAATTGTGTAAGACCCAGATTTGGTATCATTTGCATAAGAGTGACAAATTGATGTGTAACAATGGCCCTCCAGATCACTAGTATAACTAGTATACATAGTATACAAATGATAAAGGCTTGAGGTAATATCCATTATATCCTCAATCTACCCGTAACATCAAGAACAAACATACATGACTTACTTGTTGTAGATTTCCATCACTACCAACCCTTGTTTTCCTCTTGTTCTTGGTGTACCTATTTGTCCTTTGCCTCCAATAAACACAAATAAATTTCTCCATTAAATCCTTTTTCCAATCAGTTGCTCACAATGATAAAGCCCGTTATATCACTTTCATATTTAGCCCACAAAATACATCAGATACTCAGAATTAATTTGTCCTTCAACTCACAGCATATGAGTCCTAGAAAACACATTATTCACAGTTCCATTTGAGAACAGACTTCATGAACAATTCTCAACAACCCTTTCTCCTTAGAACAACTACCTAATTTCACCATTGTTGACCTCTCTTGGTTTTGAGTTACCTTTACTGGCTCCTACAAACCCTAAGGCATGTCGTCCCTCTAAAACTAGGTATGCGACCTCCTCATAAAACCTTATTTCTTGCAACCAAGAAATAACAACCTCCTCTACCTATGTTCCCACCAAAAACATCTCAGTTGACCTCCACAAGGGCTCAGTTGTTACTTAATACACATTGGCCCTGCCTATGTATAAGATAAGGATTAATGTCACCTTTAGCCCTTCTTTACTAGTGTCGAATAGACATTAATTAAGCACCAAGACACCCTTCTCTCTGGCCAAACAATACAAGTATTTTCGGCTTTTTATTCTAGCAGACAGAGATGGATAGAACCCACTGTTGATTTTTCATAGGTCTTCTCAATCGATAATTACTTCTAATGATTTAATATTTTTCATATTTTCATTCATCATTAAGAAATTACAGAAAAGACATCAACAATAATATTTATGACAGTAGGATCATAAAAATACAACCAAACAAGATACACCAATATTTTAACCTGGGAAAACCCACATGGGGGAAAAACCCCACAACATTTTCCTTAGAGAAATTAATCAGTTCAATAAGAGATACATATAATTCTTCTTGTCAAGAATAAATTCAAACTAACCATCAACACAATTTTGGTCAAACCTGGTCAATATGCACTTTTCTTAAGTCACAATGTATCCCATCAAATTTGGAATTGTCTCATCTTTCTAGGCCAAAATTTTGCCTACTCATACATCCTCATAATTTGGTTTGCTTGTGCCTCAAAGGCTCGATATACTTAGTTTGCCTCATAATTTGATCTGCTCAGATTTTACTTGCCCAAAAAATTGAATTTTTCTTTCACTTTGATCTACCCTTATATCTCTTCTTCCTCGCTTAAATATAAGTAATCTTATACTTTCATAAAATTAATCCAAATTTCCATTTGAGGAGGAGGTTGAAGCCTTTATATACATTCCTCGACCAGGAGGTCAAATGAGTGCCTTTATAGGTTGGGCCGACTTGATATTTTATCGAATTAGACAAAAGTAGAGGAGGAGGTTGAAGCCTTTAGATACATTCTTTATTCCATGGGTGTATGTCACGATACCATGGGAAAATACCATGGGTGAATGAATACCATGGGTGGATAAATACCATGGGTGGATGCCACTTACAATACCATGGGTAAATTCCATGGGTGGATGAATACCATGGGTTGATGCCATTTTCTATTCAAATCATTGTGACAAGAGGACTCTCCCAGAATCAATGATTTGTATTAGATGAGAATCTACTCAATTGAGTAATTTTGGACCTCTAGGACCATTCTTCCTAATCCTGGTCAACATACTTGACCCAAGAAGAATGATTGTCCTCTATCAGACCATTCTCCCTAATCCTAGTCAACATACTTGACTTAGGGAGAATGATTTTTCCTGATGCTAACACTCTAGACCATTCTCCCTAATCTTGGTCAACCTGACTCAAGGAGAATGATTGTCCTTGATGCTGCAATTTCATCACTCCCTCTTGTTGAGAGAGACATGCTCAATCACTCCAAGCTTGTCCTCGAAGTATACAGAATTCATCCTAGGATAGAGGCTTTGTCAACAATCTACTTGACTGTAGAATAGTATTGGAGCCACACTGCTTCCTTTTGCACCATGTCTCGATATTAGATCTCACTATGCTTTGACCTGTCATCATGGTCATCACCTACATTTGATCAAATAATCATGTAAGTAGTTTATGGAGTAATACTACTTCTCAACTCACCAACCAAATTGAAATATACTCGGCCTCTACAATACTGAGTGTGACGGATGTTTTCTTCCTACTCATCCAAGAAATTATAACAAAACTCAAACTGAAGCAATATCGTAGTGAAATCTTTCTATATTCTACACTCTCATCCCAATCTGAATTTGTGTGTCCCTACAGTGGTACTTCATTGTTTGAGACATATCTAAAACCATAAATGGTTGTTCCATAACCGATTGTACCATGTTGGTATTTCAATACATGTTGAGCCAAATGCCTTGGCTCAACTATAGTTTAATCAACGACTATCTGGTTAGCCTAATTGGGCACTCTTTCTGAAGCATATCTTTTTGTGGCAATCATGGTTGCTCCCTATATCACTATAGTTTTCTAGTTACTATAGCATATCAACTATCTAGCTTGAAAATCTCAATGACAATCCATCATCCAAAAAATATCTAAGGGATATCAGTATTATGCTTCTTTTGATCAAGGAGGTAATGCACCAAATATAGGTCCTTCATCTCAAACTTAGAGGTCAACTCCCTCTAAAGCTAAAACAAGGCTTCCTAAGGAAGCCCTGACTGCTCCCTCTGTCACTTGAGTCCTTATGCTTCCATCATAAACAAATCATATAGGATAAATCTTGATCCATCAATCCAAGTTTGAGGTACATTATTCTATTTGCAATCAAGAGACTCCATGACCCTCAAATCCTTGAGGTGGTCCCATGTACACTTCTTCCTTAATTTCTTCATGGAGAAATTGACCTCTACATCCATTTAATGTAATTCCATAACAGAAGCAACAATAATTCTAATAGAAATGTACCTAACAACTAGAGAAAATGTATTTTCATGATCCTATCCCTCTTGCAAGGAGAACCTTCAACTCTCAAATATCGATTTGTACTTGTATATGTTACCATTTTCTGTAGCCCCACGGGGGTAGGCGAGTTGGTAATCACAATGCGGTGAAGTTCGTTAGAAAGGCGGGCTCCGTACTGAAGGTCACGAGTTCAATTCCCCTGGACTAACCTAGAGCTGTGGAGAGGGGCGATCGCAGTTTCCCAGGGGTTACAGTGGTAGCAGTCAGAATCGACCCCGTGTAACGCGAGTTGCGAGGATACTCCAATTGCCGATTTCTCTGTTAACAAAAAAAAATGTTACCATTTTCTGCATGCTAGATCTTGTAGATCCATTTGGAACTCATCACTTACTTCCCTTCAGCACAATCAAGGTATATTACTTCAAACTTCTTGATCTCCCTGCTCCCTCTAAGCCAGATCTCATCTAATACAAATCATTGATTCTGGGAAAGTCCTCTTGTCACAATGATCCGAGTGAAAAATGGCATCAACCCATGGTATTCATCCACCCATGTTATTCATCCACCCATGGAATTTACCCATGGTATTCTAAGTGGCATCCACCCATGGTATTTATCCACCCATGGTATTGTAAGTGACATCCACCCATGGTATTGTGACATCCACCCATGGTATTCATTCACCCATGGAATAAAGAATGTATATAAAGGCTTCAACCTCGTCCACTACTTTTGTCTGATGTGAGATCATTAGAAGCCTTCACTATGTACTTGCAATTCTCACTAGGAGGCCATGGAAGAACAATTATAGCCAAGTAAAGTATACAAATAAAAGAGGCTAACTAATAGTAAAACAATAATAATAATCAAGAGAGATATAAGTTACTTATCTTTTGATTAATGGAAGGAAAATTTCAACTCCTTCTTGATCCTAGTCATCTTGCAAAAATCATCATGTGCAACCTTGTCATCCTTGTCTTCATCATCAATTACTTTTCATAAGGTATGGTTTTTCTTCTTTCACCGAAAACATTGATTTAGGTCCAACTCTAGGGTTTTATCCACACACCCTAGGTCTTTCACAACCAAGACTTGCAGCCTTTTAAGATTTACAAACCCTAATTTTTATAATACTCATCCAACTCTTAATAGGTAGACAATATTCAAATGAATCAACAAATTCTGAGTAGTGTAAGCTAGATGATTACCCTTAGTCCTTCCAAGTAACTCGACCTTCTTATTGTAGCAACAAAAATAATTAGAACATGTCATCAAAATTGAACTCAACCCTTGAGCATGACTTAAATTCAAATCATCAAAATATCTTATCAAATCATGACACTTGAAACAAGTGTATCCAAGATGCCTTCTTCTTTAACAAGAGATTTCAAGGGATTTACTTCATATTTCATAACCAAACTTCTCAAAGGTTGAATAACTTCTTCTTGGATGAGGAAACTCTATGACAATATTGCTTGCAAATGACCTTCTTAACTTCCTCTGGATCAGGAAGGAACTTCAAAGATGTGTCCTTTGATCAAATTACCATACTTCTTAACAACTTTGTCGTATAGGTAATCACACCAAATATAATAATAATCATAAGAGTACAATGCAAGACATAGTTTTCATACTTCACGTGATATTTCCACAAAGGCGGCATATTCTTATATTCCTATAACTTTAGAAGCAATATTTATGTATCAATAAAATATCTCTTACACAAGTCTATACAAAAATTTAATCCAACTCATCTTTAGGATGCCAAATGATCTCGACACAAGTGCATTTGGTTCATTCTTCTTATTCTGCCTTTAGCCTCATCAATTTTTGAACCATATTCAGAATTGTGAAGAAGTCATTACATCTCAGGACGGCTTATATGCTAGCAGGTGTTAATTTAAAAGAGATTTAAAAATATCCTTTAGGTCTTCTAGGGTTTACGAATTTGTAAAATTTCCTCTTGTATGGCATACAGATGATAAGAGAGCAACAATAAAGTAATCAGTTAAGTAAAGAATGTTGCATTTTTTTTACTATTATCATGTCAATAGAATAATATGTTTCAATATCTTCCACAGAGATCTACATTCTACCAATCGAGACAATAAAACAATTTTTAGAGGGTCCTTTATTGCTAATACTCAGAAATTGACTCTATTTATCCTTTTGAACACAATTTTTAATATAGGCTTAAATAGACTCAATTGCACTGCCTTTGATTTGTGAATAGAAGAATAACATATTGAATTTTCTTTGTGACATATGGCACAATCATATCTTAAGTTTGTATTCTCAAACTTGCTTGTACTTGAGATTGAGGGAGATACACCTTGTAATTTTTACATTTTATTTCAAGATAAAAGGTATGATAATATCAAGTTTGTCTTCTTCGAATGCAAGTCCTTTTTAAACTTGTAGATTAGATCACATTCCTATGTAATGATTTATCCCTTTATCTCTTGCAATGTGGGCAAGGAGCATCAATGTATTCTTAGTGAAATATTCATGAATTGTTGCCAAATAATTTTGATTTCAACCAAAATCACTGAGAGAAATAATGCATACCTTGCAATGGAAGGATACTTTAATAGACTTCTTGAATTGAAGACACCTTTGCTGGCTTTGTCACTGACTGAGGCATTTCGAACTACTTAGGATCTCCTTTTGAGATTTTTTTGTCTTTGTATCTTTCATCTGAGATTTTTCATCCTTACTGGGACAAACTTGAAGCCCTTTTGAACTTCCTCAAATAACCTCAACCTTCTTAAATAGTTTCAAAATAAGGTTTCTTACAGCCTAGACTGAGGTAGGTAATTTGGATTACTTCTAGGGCATACTCCTTCAACCTAGAGATTAGATTATTGAAGATTATTTTTCTATAAAACACACTGACTTGTTAAGGTTTCTCTTTCACCCAACCTTTGATACCATGTTGATTTTTCATAGGGCTTCTTAACTAATAATTACTTCTGATGATTTAATATTTTTTCATATTTTCATTTATCATTAAACAATTACACATAATACATCATAGTAATATTTATGATAGTAGGATCATAAAGAGACAGCCAAACAAGAGACACCAATATTTTACCCTGGTAAAACCCAATAACCTTTTCCTTAGAGAAATTCTTCAATTCAACAAGAGATACATCTAATTCTTCTAGTCAAGAATAAATTCAAACTGTCTGGCGATATAATTCTAGTCAAAGAATGGTCAAGATTCCATTTTCTCAAGTCACAATGTTTCCCATCCAATTCGTCCATGTCTGATATGCCTAGGCCAAAATTAAGCTTGCTCAGAATTCAGTGTGATTGTGCCTCAAAGGTTCGGTCTCCTCATTCTCCCTCAAAATCCAGTCTAATCAGATTTCTCTTACCTAGAAAAATGATTTTCTCTTTCACTTTGATCTACCCTTATCTCTCTTCTTCTTCACTTGAACAAAAGTAATCTTATACTTTCACAAAATTAATCCAAATTCCCCTTTGAGGAGAAGGTTGAAGCCTTTATATGAATTCTTCTAGGATGTTGAATGGGTGCCTCTATAGGCTAGGCCAACTTGATATTTTAGAGCCAAAATTCAAATTTTAGAAATTCAAAAATATTCCTTTGAAAAGGACATGAAGAACATGTCTTACATTTTTCATTACAAATGTTTTCAAGGGTTAAAATATGACTTATGAAGATCAACGATAGTTACAAAATTCAACACCCTCGGCTAGGGACAAACTCGGGCCTCCTTCCTCTTAGAAAGAAACCCTTTTTCAAACATATAATTCAACCTCTTCAACATGTCCTCTTTAGTTTGTGGCTCCTCCTCTAGGATTGACGTTCCTATTGAGATAAATTTCTATAGATGGTAACTCATCCCTCGGCCCTCCTTCAGACTTATATTCATAAGAGCCTCCTTCAAACAATACAATAATGTGGGATATTTCTTCTACGTTGGACTTAGACCACGCCCTAAACCCTCGGCCTTGCTCTTTGACCTCCAATATCTCAACATGCATGCTTCTCTTCTAAATCTTGACTTGTCCTTCTCGGAACAGGAGTTGTGGTTCCTCTTCTCAATGGTATTCGGCCTCCATGAGAAAAATTGAACCCTCCAAGGGCACTCCTTACACAAGAGAGGTCACATCTCTCTTGCACACAATGAACCTCTCCTTTGGATCCTCCTCTATTTACCTTTTCACTTGGGTCATTTAGTTAACCACTTGAAGTTAGGGTTTTAGCCTCTCAACCCTTTAGGATAAATAATTATTTCTTTTAGGTCCTAAACCCACATCTTGGGTCCAAAACCCCACTTTTGGGTAAATTTCCCAACGAATGCACATTTGGTGGGTATCCTTCTCGAAAATACCTTCTGAGCTACCCAAAATTCTAACAAACTATTCACGAAATGTAGTATGGTTGCATTCCTTTGGGAAGTCATATCAAGGTACTTAGTTCCACCTACTATGTGTTGATTCCAAAGGAGCAAAGAAACAATTTTGATGAAAGGAGTCAAAAGTGAATATTCTTGGGGTACTTACATACCACCAAGGTATGTTGTCTTGATGATGAGGTAAACAAGAAGTTTAATATTTTTTTTATATGTATTTTTGCTTGAATATTCCAACATTGACAATATTGTTGAGTAACAACTTGATCGTTTGGATAGATTTAGTCATGTAAAGGCATATCACGAATTTGATATGAGATTCCACATTTTTAAGGGGGGATCCCTGTCTTGGATCAATCTTCAAAATCTCCTTCTGAAGCACTATATCACCCTCATGAAGTTCCAACCAATTCATCAAATAAGGAAGGTCCTTTCAATGATGTGATTGAGAGGACTGGAAAGCTAAATCTTGATGTAGCTCCATCTCAATCAATGGAGCAACGTGGACCATTTCAGAAAGGTCCCCCAAATTGGCTCATCAAAACACTTGAAAGTGTTCATCCTAATGAGGTTGGAATGATAGGAACCAAAGGTTTCACTAGATAAGATGGAGGTGATGTAGATAATTCTCATTAAATTTATGTAGATGATATGGAAGTTCTATATGACTTTGAATTGAATTTATCTACTAACTTTGAACCAAGTGCCTTTAAATAAGTTGCTTCTCACAATGAGTGGACAGAATCAATGTGGAAGGAGTATAATGTTTTCATAAAGAATGTAACATGGAAGTTGGTGGGCCCTCCATTTGGAACCAAACCAATTGGATGCAAATGGGTCGACAACAACAAGAACAAATAATATGGCTTGCTTAGCAAGCACTAATCAAGGCTCATGTGAAAAGGATTTAAAAAAAAAAGGTATTGATTATGAAGATACATTTTCCACCACAACAAAATGGATCACCATATACAATCTCTTTGTCTTGGCATCTCAAAATGGATGGAAAGTTCAAAAAATGGATGTGAAAAGTGCTTTCTTGAATGGAGACTTGAAAGAGAATGTCTTCATTCATCAGTTGGAAGTTTTTGTTGTGAAGGGACAAGAACGTAAAGTATGTAAACTCATCAAATCCTTTTATGACCTAACACAATCATTGCGAGCCTAATATGAAGATTTAACTAAGCATCTTCTGAAATTGAATTTCAATCACTTTAATCTTGATGATGCAACCATGTATGTCAATAAAGTTGGAAAAATTATTGTATATCTTGTATTCTATGTAGATGATTTGTTGATAACAAGGAACAATGAGAATTATATACCATCCATAAAGAAAGATATGAAGAAGAGCTTTGAGATGACAAATTTGGGACATCTTCACTACTACTTGGGAATTGAAATGAATCAACATCCAAAGCATGTATTATTCCCCCAAAAGTATATTAGAGAATTGTTTAACATGTTTGGCATAGCTGAATGCAACCCTCTATCTAATCTGATGGAACAAAATTTGAGTCTCACATCAAAAGAAGGAAATGAATTCGAGGATGCAATCAAGTACAAACAACTTATGGGAAGTCTTATCTACCTTACTACCACCAAATTAAACATTTCATTTGTTGTTTGGATTCTTTCCAAGTTTATGCAAATACCTTGTGAAGGACATTGGTCTCCAACAAAAAGAGTATTAAAATACTCGAGGGAACTCAAGACTTTGGATTCAAATATTCACAAGTGGGTGACTTCAACTTGATTGGATATTCTGATTTGGACTTTAATGATGACAATGAAATTGGAGTAATGACTTCAAGCTATATCATAAGTCTTGGATCAACAATTGTCTCCTGAAGGTCACGCAAACAATAAATTCCAACAGATTCTACAACATAGGCAAAATATGTGGCAGTTACAATAGCAACAAAGGAGATTGTATGGCTTAAGAAAATACTCGAATATTTGCAAGAGAAACAATTGAATTCTACTCCTATCCCGATTGAAAATAATTTTTCAATCAAGTTGGCCAAGAATCCCATATTCCATGATCAAGCCAAACACATCAACACAAAGTATCATTTGATTTGATACCATGTAAAGGCAAAGACTATTCATTTAAGGCATTGTTCTTAAATGAAAATATTGTGAACATCTTCACCAAAGTGCTTGGAAAAGAAAAGTTTGAAAATTTTAGAATGATGCTTGCATTAACAAACACCCATTTTACTTAAGGTGGGGAATCCTAAAATATCTTGTCATCCCAGTGATGTCCATATTTGAGAAAACCTGGAGGACAAATTGAAGAACAAGGGCCAACTATAATTCATCCCATTGTAACAACCTTGGTGAAAATTCCATGTAATAAAAGTTAATAAAGGAAAAATAATAACCACGGTTGATGGGACACGTATTCCAAGCTGAATGTTGGGCAAAAGCATAGTGATGGGGATCACTGGTGATTGATTAATGGCTAAGTAAATTGCCAAATGCTTTGAAAAGGAAAAATGGCATTTTGACACATTTATTTATGAAAATAATGGAAATTAGGAGAAAAGGGAGGTGAAAGGTCATAGGTTGCATGTGAGGAGGAAAATGAAGGAAAATAATGGAAAATGAAGAAAACGGAGGCCTCACTAACGAAAGGCTTATAAGGATCAGTACACAGACTTTTGTCAGTTCAGTTTTGGATCTCTCTCTTATTCTCTCTCTCCCATACTCTTGGACACTTAGAGTTTTCTTGGAGAACTCTTGGAGGAGTGTGGCATACCTAACTACTGGATAGGGGGGAATACCAGTGTGGGCTAAAATCGCACACCGCTTCTTTAGAATCAACCAAAAGACAGAGAGATGCACGGAACTATGGGATCCAGGGAGGGAAAGTCACTACTGAAGATAGCTTAATGGATTTATTATCTACTTAATGATTGATTGAATATCCATAATGCTTATTTCCAGATTCCAGATGCTGATTCTTTATTATCTGTCACTGCTTTCTTCTCTATCTTCACCGCTTTCTTCTTTACTCCCACTTCACTATTGAACGGGATATACTCTAACTACTAAAGTGAACGGGTTCTGGTTCATCGACAGAATAAGCTAGCTCTGGGTCCGGGCGAACCGCTTTATTCATTCAGTGCCTGCTTTATCCCGCTCCTGAAAAGGCGGGGCGAGATTTGGAGCAAGAAGGAAAAGGAAGATCAAGAAAGTGCAAGAAGACATCGGGATCAACAGCTACAATGAGTATTTCTTGTAGGTACCGAGTTGCATGTATGTTTTCCTCTCTACTTATTGGCATGCATGGAATATCCATGTGGTTTATTGGTCATGATCTGTCACTGGCATGGAGGATTGCCTGGATTGACAATGGATTTGCCTAGCCTTTCCATTTCCTAGATAGCCATGGTGTTGTGGGTTTATTTATTTGTTTTTCTGGTTGGTTCTCATGTTTCCTTTAGCTTGGGTTGAGTTACTAGTTCCTAGAAACCCTGGTTGGACAAACGCTCTGGAAGCCTTGTAACAAATTGGGTTGAGTTACTAGTCCTGGAAGCCTTGGTTGGAAAAACGTTCTGGAATCCCTTGGTGGGTTGAGTTACTAGTCTTGGAAGCCATGGTTGGACAAATTCTCTAAAAGCACGACGACAGTTACGGGTTGAGTTACTAGTCTTGGAAGCCTTGGTTGGAACAAATGCTTTGGAGCCCTAGAAGGCTTGGGTAGAGACCAATCTGATGATGGTTTTGTGATGTCCGACCGTGAGGTGGAATGATTGTTTGATGGGTTGAGGTGGTTTGGCCTCTAGAAGCCCTTCATGGTTTTAATTGATGTGCTTTATGAGATCCCACATTCATGCTTGGAATATGGCACGGGGGTGACTGGCTGAAGAGAGATTTGGCTCAACCATGTCTATGGTCGGGTGGTTCGTGGAAGTCGTACAATTGGTTCAAATTTGAATTATTAATATGAGGCTATTTCTCCTTGTTATTTCATGAGTATTATACTGGTTTATATGTGGATGATATGGTTGATGTTTCCTTGGTATTTTTGTTGTTATTATGTTGGTTATGAACATGTATTATGAGTGGTTATGTATGTCTCTCATCATGTTTTTACTTGTAAATGAATGAACAATGTATCTATGGCCAAAAAAATGAAACTGCAACTATTGTGTTCAGGCATCAATGCTTCTTAGCGATTCTCAGATGATTATGAGAACCCTATGCTCAGATATGTTGTTTAAACCTGTAGATTACATATTTGTGACATGTTTAACGAAATGCTTGTCATGGCTAGTAGGTGTCCATTCAAGTCCTTGTTCAAATAATTTCATTTGTATCATTGTTTTTTTGTTATCTTTTAGTTCTTAAATTGTCATTTAGTTTTGGGAAGTGACCTGGGCTTTGGGCCTGAAAAATGGCTCAAATCCCAGAGACGCAAGCACAGCACTGGGAAAAAAGTCCCCAGACGCATGCATGCCCATGTTGTGGCAACGTATGGAGCCTCCTAAACATATGCTTTTCCATATCAAGGGAACACCCAGGGGTTTAATGGTCTAAAGACTCAGTGGGACTTAGGGGCTTGTTACCTAAGTGGTTGGGATGGCTCCTAGGAGTTTCGTTGCTGATGTGGAAGGTTTGTATGGTGTGTTTCCATCTGTTCCACTTCCTTAACTAACACATAGGGAGTCGACTCATATCATAGTAACTTCTCATCACATGTTTACCATGGTTGGCCAATTACTTGGGTAGATGTGGGGGGAGGGTGTTACAGAGTGGTATAGGAGCGGGTTTCGATCTCTTTGGGTGGTGTCTGGTTTATGCACTGCTTGTGTGATATATGATACTACAAAGTGGTATCAGAGCATGATTCACCCCTCGGACTAAATGGGTTGTGTGTTGGTCATGCATTCATGTCAGTGGCATATGTGTTTCTTGTGTTGTAAGACCGTGTGCTTATTGCATTTGTATGGTATGGGTTATGGTTGCAGTGAGGTCGTCGTCGGAAGTTGATAGTGTTGTTGTGGAGTGTGTCATCACGAGTGTATGGTTGATTATGCATTGCTTATGCACATTAGTATTCACATGTGTTCAAGTGTATTGTGATGTGGTGGTTGTTGTCATGCATGAGGTCATGGTAAGTGTAGTTGATATGGTCATTCTTTGATAACTAGACTTTAGCTAGAATGATGGTTATATGTGTATATGCTTATGTGTTAAATTTATATATGTTGTCATGATTATGTTATACATGTGTTACGCTAATTTTTTTATCTTGAAGACGAGGTATCCTCCTCGAATTATTCTAAGGTACATTGGTTTATTGTGATTTGGTTTAACTGACATGATACACCTTGCAGGAAGAATATCAAAGATGGCTAGCAAGATGGTAGACTAAAGTTCTTGAGACTCTCCCTATGGATTAGATGAGAAACATGGTGTTGGGCACTCTTCTGATTTGGCAGGCACTTTGAGAAGCTTAAAGGCAAAAATAATGAGTTGTAGGGCAGACAATGACAAAATCATACAGGCACGGGAGAAACAAGCAGAGGTAAATGAAATGATACTTCACAGTTTGTCAGAATTGTAATGACAGGAAACACTTCGGATCAACCATGAGAAGGAGGACAGACTTAATGGGGCATATGGTAGTAGGTCTCATGGTGAGGACAGGTCAGATAGAGATGACACAATTAGAGATGGCAGGTTGTTGGATACTCCAGATAGGAGAGGTGATGGACACAAGTACTACTCTAGTTCTAGTTCTGATAGGAATTATGGTCATCATCGTTATCATCCTTATAGGAGGAGTGATAGGGGATACTTTCCAGATGAATTTAAGAAATAAAATCCACCTACATTTGATGGAGAGATGAAGAAATCACAGGATGCATAGGCATGATTGCTTGGTATGAGAAAGTTCTTCGGATTGCATGATTACTAATAGAACATGAAGGCCAAATAGCTACATTCATTCTTAATGGTAAAGCAGATATTTGGTGGGAAGATGTGAAGAATGGTAGAGGTATTCATGAGGAGGACTTGATTTGGAATGAGTTCGAGAGACTATTCAAGAAGAAGTACCTATAAAAGAGATACTTTGATGACACGAAAAAGGAATTTTATGAGCTAAAGGTGTGATCGATGACAGATGAGGAGTACACTAGCAGATTCTTAGAGTTGTTGAGGTATGTGCCTTACCTCAAGGAGGAGAAGGCCAAGATTTAGAGATTCATTAGTGGATTATTGATTGCATTCAAAGACAAGATTGATTTCGATGAATCTAGATCATTGGATAAGGCCATCCAAAAGCTAAATCATTGATATGAGCAATCGAAGCACAGATCTGAGACTAAGCAAGATTGGAAGGGTAATGATAAAAATAAAGGAAAATGGGACAAGAAGTGAGCAATACCTCAGGGTACATGTAATAAAGATAGTACAATGTCGTTTAAGAATTTCAATGCATCTGACAGAGGACTCGGACTTCAATCTGAGGAGAAGAACAATGATGCAAGTTGGAAACCTATAGAGTGTTGGACTTGTGGAAAAGATCATCGCAGGAGAGATTGTCCACAACATCAGGGTGGTAGACCAAAAATCTACAGTCATCAGGAGGCACAAACAGTGGGAGATGTTGGGCAGAGTATTCCTAGGATCTATGAAGCATTGGATAACAAATACGAAGACCATCAGGCATCTATCATTGAGATGGACTGTAAGCTTTGTGATCAAGTTACTTCTATTTTGATTAACCCTAGATATATAGATATGTTAGTCCTGACCTTGTGGATAAGTGTGGTTTGAATCATTAGGGGATTTTTGAGGTCTAAAATGGACCTCCTAAGGCAATTATAAAGTAATAGTGGAAATAATAAAATAATATTAGATGACATCATCAAATTTTAGAGGGAAAAAAGAAAAAACTATTTTTTCAACTCGTATTTTCAACTTATCTCCCTATGGGTTTACTCAAATTTCGAGCGGAAACACTCCTTGGATGCATAATTCGATTCCTCATCCAAGGAGTACCCATGTTGCCTACTTTTCATGGACCCGGTTGCATGAAACATGAGAAATACATGAAAAACGTTATTACAATCACGTTTTTTCATGTATTTCTCATTTTCTGTGTAGAAGGGTCCATCAAAAGTATGCAACATGGGTACTCTTTGGATGAGGAATTAAATTTTACATCCAACAAGTACTCCCACTCGAAATTTGAGTAAAACCTTAGGGAGATAAGTTGAAAAAGTGGTTTTATCATTTTATTATTTTTTAATCTTTTTACTTTTTTACTCCGAAAATGGTGAATCATCCCCCATGGTTGACATCATCATCTTGAATCCTATTGGTTCTTATAAAGTTTAGTTTGGTTGTACATTTTTCTTAGGATGCCCATTTTAGACCTTAAAAGTCCCCTAATGAAAGAAGTGCATGCAGAGTCTTGGTTAGTGAAGTTGGTTATAGGTACCAAGAAGAGAGTTCATCATTGGGTAAGATTTTGTACATTTGATTTGAATGGTATGCCTACCTCAGCACATTTGAATGTATTACCGTCGGGATCACACAATATGTTGTAGGGAATGGATTGGCTGTACCTTCATAGAACCAAGGTGGATTGTCATGACAAAGCCATTGAGTGCTTGGATGATAATGGGGAACAAAGAGTCTTTCGGGGTAAGAAGAAAGCAACATCAATTAGAATGGTGACAGATATGCAAGCCAAGCATAGTCATAGGAAAGGGTGTGTCACTTATTTGAAGTGCAAATTTCTAGTGAAAAAGGTAAGGAAATTGAGGATACAGATGTTTTGAGCAGGTACCAAGTTTTATAGCAGTTTCAGGATGTATATCCTGCAGATATTTCAGAATTTCCGCCTCACAGGGAAGCAGAATTTTCTATTGACTTGGTTTCGGGGGCAGCTTTGACATCAAAGGCACCTTACAGGATGAGTGCACCTGATTTGGTAGAGTTGAATCTGCAGTTGAAGGAAATGTTGGACAAGGGATACATTAGGCCAAGTGTATCGCCATGGGGTGCATCGATATTGTTTGTGAAGAAGAAGGATGATATTCTGAGGTTGTGCATTGATTGTAGGCAGTTAAACAAAGTGACCATCAAGAACAAGTATATGTTACCGAGGATTGATGACTTGTTCGATCAGTTGAAGGGAGCAGCAATGTTCTCGAATATTGATTTGAGATCCGGATATCATCAGGTACACATTAAAGAAGAGAACATCTACAAGACAACTTTCCAGACCAAGTATGGGCATTATGAGTTTGTTGTAGTTCCATTTGGTTTAACTAATGCTCCAGCTACCTTTATGTGCTTGATGAATAATGTGTTGCATCTGTATTTGGACACGTTTGTTATTTTGTTCATTGGTGATATATTGGTATATTCAAAACATGAATAAGATCATGTCAAGCATTTAGCAGCAATGTTGCGATTGTTGAGAAAGCATCAATTGTATGCTAAGCTCAGCAAGTGTAGTTTCTTTCAAACTGAGGTACACTAATTGGGACACGTGGTTTCCAAGGATGGCATAACAGTGGACCCAGAAAAGGTAAGAGCTATCATGTAGTGGACAGCTCCCAAGAATGTGGATGAGGTGAGATCTTTCATTGGGTTAGCAGGTTATTAAAGGAGGTTCATAAGGAACTTCTCACAGATTGCTTATCCTATCACATCATTGCAGAGGAAAGGTAAGAGGTTTGAATGGAAAGAGGAGTGTGCAGAAAATTTTGAGTAGCTCAAGTAGTTGTTGACACATACACTAGTGTTAAAGATTGTAGATTCGGACAAAGAGTTTGTAGTATGTACATATGTTTGCAAGGGAGGACTTGGTGGATTCCTTATGCATGATGGACCGATGGTATGCTATGAGTCACGGAAGCTAAATGAGCACGAGTAGAACTACCTGACACCTAATCTTTAGTTGGTAACATACATGCATTAAAGATGTGTAGGCACTATCTTGTGCGCAAGAGGTTTGTATTGATGAGTGATCACAGTGGTTTGTGGTATCTATTTGACCAATCAAATCTGAATGGAAAGCAGGCTCGGTGGTTGGCCACGATCAGTGAGTTCGATTTTAAGATCAGGTATATCAAAGGTAAAGAGAATAGGGTGGAAGATGCTCTTAGCAGGTGGATACAGGTAAATCACATAGCAACTATGAGCTCCTATGGGATAGATTTACAGGATAGGATCTTGCAAGCAAGTCAGCAGCATGCCAAGTATATGGAGATTGTGCATAGGTTGCTACAAAGTATAGGTACAGGTACATGTAGTGGTACAAGTATAGGTACATGTAGTGGTACAGGTACAGATACATGTAGCGGTACATGTACATGTATATGTAGTGGTACAGGTACAAGTAGTGGTACAAGTACAGGTACAGATGCAGGTTCACAAGATGTGGACTATCATCTCACGACATATGGATTGGTTAGATTTAGGGACATGATATATGTTCTAGATAGCAGTGAGCTCAAGAAGGTGACCTTAAGGGAGTTTCATGCAAAACCATATTCAGGTCACCCCAGATATCGGAAGATGCTGACAACAATGAAGAAATTATATTATTGGCCAAATTTGAAGAGAGACATAGCAGAGTTTGTGGCTAGCTGCTTGGATTGTCAGCAGGTGAAGGCATAGTGTAAGCATCCAGGTGGACTGCTACAGCCGATTCCGATTCCAAAGTGGAAATGGGAGGTCATTTCCATGGAATTTATCACATGTTTACCAAGGACAGCGAGACAACATGATTCCATCATGGTAATGGTGGACAGGTTGACAAAAGTAGGGCACTTCATTCCAGTGAAGTCTACATTCTCAACGAGTGATGTAGGACGGGCCTTCATCAGAGATGTGGTTAGATTGCTTGGAGTTCTGAAGAAGATTTTGTAAGACAGAGATGCGAAGTTCACTTCCAAGTTTTAGAAGGAGTTATTTGCAAGTTTGGGCAGAGATTTGGCCTTCAGTACAATTTATCATCCATAGACAGATGGACAAACAGAGAGGGTCAATGGGATATTGGAGGACATGTTAAGGATGTATGTGATGCGTCAACAGCGAAAGTGGGAAGAGTACCTTCCATTGGTAGAGTTCGCTTATAAAAATGGGTATCAGGAATCCTTGAGGATGAGTCTATTTGAGGCATCGTATGGGAAAATTTGTAATACTCCCATTAGTTGGAGTGATCCAATTAACAAGGTTTTGATTGGACCGAACATGTTGGTAGACATGGAATGGGAAATGCAGGTAATCAAAAAGAATTTGAAAGAAGCACAAGATAGGCAGAAGAGCTATACATATCAGAATAGGTTGTTCAAGGAATTCGAGGTTGGGGAATAGGTGTACTTGCGCATCAAACCGAAGAAGAGATCCTTGTAGATTGGATCATGTGCCAAGTTGGCACCCCAGTTTTGTGGACCTTTCAGGATTATTGAGAGGATTGGGCTAGTAGCCTATCGAATTGCACTGCCTCTGACAGTGAAATTCCATGATGTTTTCCATGTTTCATTGCTTAAGAAGTATGTTAAAGATGTTGATCATGTGATTGACTGTTATGTATTGCAGGTGGAGCCAGAAGGAGAATTCCAACCAGAATCGCAGTGCATTTTGCAGAGAAAGATGCTCATGCTCCGGAACCGAGCAATCGAGCAGGTTAAAGTGCAACGGAAGCACTTTGGGCCTGATGAAGCTACATGGGAGATGGCAGATCAGATGCAGGCTATGTATCCTTCCTTATTCGCTGGTTGAGCGGATGTTTTGGTATATGTTTTGGTACGTGCTTTGGTGATGTTTTGGTATATGTAGATATGTATATGGATGTAAATATCGCCATGAGCTATGTTATAAAGCTCCATTAAGCGATATGGGTGTCATGTCATTATGATGTTATACTTGTTATGTTGTTATGTTGGTTTGCTTCTCAGCAAGATAATCATTGTAAATACTGCATCGAGCTAAGTTATAAAGCAACATGGGCAGTATGTTTTTCTTACAACAACCTTGTTGGTTGTAGGTGTTGTTGAACACCAAGGACAGTGTTCCCCCAAGGGGGAGGGTTCTATAACCACCCTGGTGAAAATTCCATGTAATAAAAATTAATAAAGGAAAAATAATAACCACGATTGATGGGACGTGTATTCCAAGCTGAATGTTGGGAAAAGGCATAGTGATGAGGATCATTGGTGATTAATTAATGGCTAAGGAACTTGCTAAAGGCAATTGCAAAGACTTTGGAAAGGAAAAATGGCATTTTGACACATTTATTTATGAAAATAATGGAAATTAGGAGAAAAGGGAGGTGAAAGGTTAAAGGTTGTATGTGAGGAGGAAAATGAAGAAAATAGAGGCCTCATTAATAAAAAGGCTTCTGAGGATCAGTACACAAACTTTTGTTAGTTCATTTTTGGAGAGCTCTCCCTTATTCTCTCTCTCTCTCTCATACTCTTGGACACTTAGATTTTTCTTGGAGCACTCTTGGAGTACTGTGGCCTATTTGGAGTTTTGGAGCAAGAAGGCAAAGGAAGAGTAGGAAAGCACAAGAGGACATCAAGATCGGCAGCTACATCAAGTTTTGCTAGCAAGTACTGAGTTGCATGTATGTTTTCCTCACTAGTTTTGGCATGCATGACATATGCATGTGGTTTATTGGTCGTGATTTGTCACTGGAATGGAGGATTGTCTGTATTGACAGTGGATTTGCCTAGCCTTGCCATTTCCTAGATAGGCATGGTGTTGTGGATTTATTTCTTTATTTTTCTGGTTGGTTCTCATGTTTCCTTTAGCTTGGGTTGAGTTACTAGTTCTTGGAAGCCCTGGTTGGACAAACGCTCTAGAAGCCCTGTAATAACTTGGGTTGAGTTACTAGTAATAGAATCCTTGGTTGGACAAACACTTTGGAAGCCCTTGGTGGGTTGAGTTACTAGTCTTGAAAGCCCTAATTGGACAAACGCTCTAGAAGCCTGGTGACAGTTATGGGTTGAATTACTAGTCCTGAAAGCCTTAGTTGGAACAAACGCTCTCGAGCCCTGGAAGACTTGGGTAGATACCAATCTGATGATGGTTTTGTGATGTCTGACCGTGAGGTGGAATCACTATTTGATGGGTTGAGGTGGTTTGGCCTCTAGAAGCCCTTCATGGTTTTGATTGATTCGTGGGTGGTTCATGGAACTCCCACAATTGTTTGGCCTTTGCATTATTAATATGAGGTTCTTTCTCCTTGTTATTTCATGAGTATTATACTGTTTTATATGTGGATGATATGGTTGATGTTTCCTTGGCATTTGTGTTGTTATTATGTTGGTTATGAATATGTATTATGACAGTGGCTATGTATCGCTCTCATCATGTTTTTACATGTAAACGAATGAACAATGTATCTATGGCATAATGGATGAAACTACAACTATTTTGTTGAGGCATCAATGCTTCTTAGCAATTCTTAGATGAGTACGAGACCTCTATGCTCAGATCTGTTGTTTAAACATGTAGATTACATATTTATGACATGCTTAACGAAATGCTTGTCATGGCTAGTAGGGGTACAATCAAGTACTTGTTCAAGTAATTGCATTTGTATCATTGTTATGTTGTTATCTTTCAGTTCTGAAAGTGTCATTTAGTTCTCGGCAGTGACCTGGGCTCTGGGCTAAAAAAGTGGCTCAAATCCCAAAGACGCTAGCACAACACTGGGAAGAAAAGTCCCCAAACGCATGCATACCCATGATGTGGGAGCGTCTGGAGCCTCCTGGACACATGCTTGTTCATATCAAGGGAGTGTTCAGGGGTTTAATGGTCTAAAAACTTAGTGGGACCTAGGGGCTGGTTACCTAAGTCGTTGGGATGGCTCCTGGGAGTTATGTTACTAATGTGGAAGGTTTGTATGGTGTGTTTCTGTCGGTTCCACTTCCTTAACTGACACATAGGGAGTCAAATCATATGGTGTGTTTCCATGGTTACCCTGGTTGGTTGGTTACTTGGGTGTGGGAGGAGGGTGTTACACTCATTTCCTCCCAATTCATAGAAATTAAGACCAGTAAAGCTACACAACTTAAATTCAAGAGAAAATTCATGATAATCTAACAATGCACTAAATATAATGAGAAATTGTCCACTTTCTCCCTATCAATTAATAAGAGTATGAGCAAAATTTGTAACCTGCCTAACCTTTTAGTGTCTGTAATTAAGATGAAGTTTTGTATGATTTCATCTGCAATGACATGAAAAAGGTTATATCTAATTAATTAGTCATATTCTACTTATCGAGAGCTTCCACATACCTATGAATTTAACATGTCTTGAACTCATAGCACCAACTTATGGTATAATAGAGATTACTTAAAGTATTTCTCTTCCACCCCTAAACCATGTCTTCAAAGGCACTCTTGATTCTTATCATTTCATCCATAAAATAATGTGACACAAGGTATCACATCCAAACTATTTACCAACCTAGATCCATCTTAACTTCAAATATATGAAGCATCGATAAGGATCGAATCTCTTGAGGTGCAAAACTTGAAGAAATGTTTGCACTTTGAGAGATTTGATCCCTCTCTGAGCTTGATAGATTCGGAGTTAAGATGGATCTAAGTTGGTTTAACTATTAATTTTATTTTTTAGTTTAATTTTTAATTTTATGTAATTTCACGAAGTCAAAATGTTTTAATTAATAATTGTATTTTTTATTTTTATGTAATTTGACAGGGTCAAAATGTTTGCATAACATAATATAACAACACATTACAACATATATGTAATAAATAAAATTTTATATATATATATATATATATATATAGTGTGAAAGGAGGTGGTTTTTGGGCATGTGGTATTGATGAGTCATGGTATGGTATGGTTAATAATATCCATGGTAAATCTTGTTATATTGTAAGTATTAATCTTTTATGTGCTTATTAATGAAATTTAAATATGGTTACAACTTTTTAATTTTTATTTTTAATTTTTTTTGTAAGCTTGGTAGGACCTTTCTTTTCATTATCTTTCAAAAACAGGCAGGTTACATCCAAAAACTAAGTGGTTAGGTGGCCTCAACCTACCCAGAGGGAAACCAAATATGTTGGCCACCTAACAACATGATAAGCCATCCAAAAGAAAAATATTATGAGTATATCAATCCAAGCTAAATAAGCTTGTATGTCCTTAAACTTCCTAGATTCTAGATAACTATAAGCATAAGCATGTAAAATTTGAGACTGTTGCATACAAAAACTAAACATGAAACATCCAACTATTCATCATCAACTTAATCAACAAGAGTAAGATCCTTCACACTTGAGCCTTGAAGCTTAAAGTGCAAGATACACGAGATATGATGTTCAATGCGACTGAGGCAACCATTCTACCTTTGGAGCTAAAATTGGATCTGCTGGAGATCCTTACTATAATCCGAGAACCTTTGAGAAGACGAGGTCAAACTAGAAGGGATATGTCCCAGAGCTTTCACCAAGATATTCTTCATCATCCAATACAAATGAACAGTTTGCTTATACTAAAAGGTTCTTCCCCGAGAGTGTCAAGGGTCAAGCACCATGGATTTCCAATCTTCCATATCACTATCCATAAGGCCAGCTTGTTGGTTAAGCTTGGCTTCCCATGCTTCTATCAACAAACGAACTTGGGCAGAGCTACCCTCATGGTACGTAGAGGCAACTTCATTGATTATACGAGAGACAAATTTGTGGCCACGAGGTTTACCCTCAAATTCGTTAAGGAGACGAGACTCAAGCGCACCTCAAGATTTCTTGCCTCAACCGCAAGATCCCTAGGTGGCCTTGCCCTTCCCAACAGCAACATAAGCCATGGTTTGAAGGTAGCTGAAATAAATGATGACTATAGACTTGGACCCTATTAGCCAACTCGAGGATGGGTCGCACTAGACCAAGGGACCTACCACATTAACCATATGTGAGAGTCTCATCTTGTTCATAACCCAATGCTTCCCTCTGATGCAGACTTCCACCCAAAAATATAAATAATTCCCGAACCAAGAAACAAGGGTCCCTCTCTTTTTGGCGCAACTGAGGCCATAAGAATGAGCTGAGCCACTCTCATACTGAAACCCATAAGCCTCAGAACCTACTCTACCAACATTCAAAAGGAAACCCACTCCACGCGAAGGGTTAGGCCAAGAGGGCGACCAAGAACAAGACAAAGGCCCTACCCACCAAATGCCCATACGCAACAAGAGAATTCCAAAATAAATATACACTAGATTAAAGCAAACAAAGAAACCCTCATACCATTCTTCAATTTCCAAATGATATTTCTAGGGAACACCTTCCAAACCATCCAATGTAAAATATTTCCTTTCTTCTCAAAGACCATCAAAACTAGGGAATTAGCCATGGCCACAAAGAGACAAAGATTAGGACCAAAAACATACCTTTGTGCAATGGTCTAAAGCAACTTTGGATGAGCTAACACCCAATGAAGGACCACAAAGGACACCTTCCCCAAGCCACAGAGCTACTCAAATCAAGGTAGATTCAAACAAGGATTACAAACATAAAATTTACCAAACTTACTAACATGAAAACCTAAAACTTTCCCCTCAAGATTGTTGTTGCCACCTTTTTGAATGTCATTAAGTAAAGGCATGTAAGAGGCCACTACTCCATCTACCTCATGCATGTGGAGGGTGGCAAAGTACCTTTTCAAAATCATCATATTAATTGGCTAGTAGGGGCAAGGGCAAGGCCTCCTCTATCCCACTCACACCCCAATTGGAGAACAAAATTATTATTTTAATTTATATGGTAAAATGAATTTTAATTTATAGCTACTATTGTTGTTGCCACCTTTTTGAATGTCATTAAGTAAAGGCATGTAAGAGGCCACTACTCCATCTACCTCATGCATGTGGAGGGTGGCAAAGTACCTTTTCAAAATCATCATATTAATTGGCTAGTAGGGGCAAGGGCAAGGCCTCCTCTATCCCACTCACACCCCAATTGGAGAACAAAATTATTATTTTAATTTATATGGTAAAATGGATTTTAATTTATAGCTACTATTTATATTTTATATATTTTAATGTGATAAAGTTGTAGATATATCTCAAAAGTAATTATAATATTTTTTTCCTTTTAATCAAAGAAATGTTATAAAATTAAATTCAAATAAGATATTTTTATTATGAAATGAGAGATGGTTTTTCACATGTTGTATTGATGAGCCATGGTATTGTAGCAAAGTCTATTTACAAGTTAATAATATCTATAAGTAAATATCCATGGTTGAACATATTGTTATATTATAAGTTCATTGTAAGTATGAAAGATTTTATGTGCTAATTAATTAAATTTAAATATGGTTATATAATCATTATTCTATTTATAAGGTAAAATGGATCTTAATTTATTGTTTCTACTCATATATTTTAATGTAAAATTTATATTATGATTTTCTTTTATCTAAAAATTTATTCATAATTTTATTAATAAAAAAAAAATTACAATATAGCAAATTAAATTTTATTATTTTTAACTTTTTACATACATTACATCTCCCTCATACTAACTCTATATTACTTTTAACCAACATGTAAATGTTTCATATTATAAATTCAATATATTAATATAAATTCAATATATTAAACTAACATGTAAAAAAAATTACAAACTTTTTACATTACACCTACACATCACCCATATACTAGGTTGTAAAGCACCTCTCATCACAATGAAATCAATACATTCTTACTTGCAAACCTTTCAAAGAACTCACTCCTATAGTCCTAATCCTTAACCAAGTCACAACATAATTTATTTTGTGTTGAACCATCTAACACATCATGCCTTAGAGAATTTTGTAATGAGGACAAGAGCATGAATGCCAAAGGGTTTGAAGGACCTACTTCCCCTTCCATTCTTCTCATCAATGGTCTTTATTGGGATAAAGTAGAAAACCCAATATTATCATACCCACTTGTTTGATTTTCATAATGCAATGGAACTTCACATGATGCATTCCACAAATGCCCCCTTTTTCACATTCCACCCTAATTTTTACTTTTACAAAGATGATAATTCCTTACATCTTAAAAATGTAAACATATCACAATCAAGGCACAATGCCAAGTGGCAAAGGCTTACTTCCAACAATCCCTCATGCTTATAACACATTTTGTATCACATCCAAAGGAGTTTGTTAACCATGAAAGGTCATCACACATTAAGGATAATCTTGATATCAATTATTTTAAGGTAAATTTCAACTATTTAATCCCACCAAGTCCTCAAGCAACTTAGACATTTACAAGGAGTGCTTTATTCAACACTAATGCCAATTTTGAAATTTATAACTCAATTTTCTATTGGGCAAAGGAAGAAGGCTTTCATCATTTACAATATGGACCATGTATGGCATTGATATTAACAATTTTAGCTAGTGATATAAAACACACATCACATGGATCCAAGTGGTTTCAACTGAATTATATAGCATATGAAGCCAATCTTTATCAAACCCATGATGTAGATTATGTATCACAATTCCCAAGGATATTATTTTGTTGTGCCACCAAAGAGATCAACTTCTCAATCATACTTAGTTGCAAGTCTCAACAAGGAGTACCCTTCTTTAGTAGTACATATCCATTCACACTAGAAGTGACTTTTTCAATATGGGGATTCCAATCTCATGTGGTAAAATTGCAACTGAAAACTTACAAGGGCAAACTTCAAAAGTACAAGAATCTCAATATGCAAACTTCAAAAGTACAAGAATCTCAATATCTTCCTAAAGAGGTTCCCCTTATTTTCTTTTACCAATGCTCCACCCTTCAATTAAATGGTTAAACATTTTTTCATTAATAAATGAAATACACCTACATAGTTTAAAATTAGTTTATTATAATTCAAAAATCACCAAACCATCTATTTCACAATTTACAAACAACATAAAATCATAATTACAATTACAATAAGGGCAATCATAGGAGGCATAATCAACTTTATTAAATTAGACTAATTTATTTCCCTCCTAACTAAAACAATAACATGTGGACCTAATGCAAGGGTCAAACAAGAAACATGTGGAGATAATATAATCAATTAAGGAGCTTACCTTCTATCCACGAATGCTACAATCCCACCATATACTAAGAACAAGGAATTAAGGTATAAAGTCCTCTCATTTATTCTACAAGTGATATCATACTTTAATGAACTTTTGTCTCACATTAAGGGCTTGAAATTCCTAAACATAGCTCAAAGCAAAGACAATTTCTTCCTAAAGAATGATGAAGAGAATAAATCACAAGGTACCATTTAAAAAATCAAAACAATATAAATCATGGTTTAAAGAAAACATTAAGATTATAAATTAACTCTGGCGTTTTGATTTTATCCTGTATTTGCTCCTCATTCTTCACAGACGAGGAAAGAATTTCCAGAGACGCGAGAGGGTGGTGTCAAGAGACACCATGAAACAAAGAAGGAAAGAAATTACAGAGGCAGTTAATGTATCCATTTAAAGAATAGATTGAATCAACCGCCGAAGCCGTAGAGGGTCCTGCCCTGCCTCTTGAGGGAGTAGACGACATCCATGGCAGTCACTGTCTTCCTCCGGGCGTGTTCCGTGTAGGTGACGGCATCCCTGATAACATTCTCAAGAAAGATCTTCAGAACTCCCCTCGTTTCTTCGTAGATGAGACCGCTTATGCGCTTCACTCCGCCCCGCCTGGCCAGGCGTCTAATGGCCGGCTTTGTGATGCCCTGAATGTTATCCCTCAACACCTTGCGGTGCCTCTTTGCTCCTCCCTTCCCCAAACCCTTACCGCCCTTTCCGCGACCAGACATCTTTCCTGCTTCTTTTTTCTTTGCCTCTTCTTCCACAACAGATTCACTGCAATGTAACGCTTTGAAATCTTCCGTCTCGCTGCTTTTATGGTCACGCATCCACCCGTTTGAAAAGTCAAATTCATATGATTTTGGCGCCAAACATATCTCCACCGTCAGATTCGCAAGCCCCATCGACGGCACAAACACATCCACACGCGGATCAACCCAATCAAAACAAGAATCAATGAAAAGACACAATTGCTGGGCAGATATTGTTATTATAAAGAAAATTAAAATTTACAATTACCACTCAAACTACATACCCGCAAATACATATAAATATACTTTTCAATTATGCAATTCTCGCGACTGTATTCCTGCGTTGAATTTGAACACTCGAGCAAAAGAAGTGCGATGTTTATTTTATTTTTGAAACGGTGTATCTAATTGCAAGGTTAGGATAAGGAGATTTGTCCAATTAAACATGTGGTTACATGGCTCTTAATGTTTTGTATATTGAATTTAATTATTATTAAATAATTTAAGATACTAATCAAATATTTATTAATTATTTTAATTTTTTATTATTAATAAATGTAAATATATTATTTTTTCAAAGAAAAAATCGAATTTTTTATTATGATTTATAAAAAGTTACATAATATATGCAATTAAGCATTCAATTAACTGTATAACTTGATAAAATTATAGAGTTGTTTTGAAATGGTAAGTGAGTGTCTTCCAACTCTACCATCTCACTTTTACTGAAAAAGATTCACTGATCCTTTTATCCTGGGCCTCCTCAGTGAGCAAAACAACGCAAATGAGATACTAGACCAGCTCTCACTGACAATTCACCAAAAAGAGCAAAAGCAACAAAACATATAACAGATGTATATGAGAGTCTTAAAAAGTATGTTCTGAGCCAATCTCCGGCCTCCTCGTTGAGGAAAATAGCCCATACAGGAGTGGGATCAGTGATAAGTTAAAAGTATTTTAACCAAATCATTGATAATGTTTTCTAGATTCCGAAAAAGTAAAGGAAAAAAAAGGTTTGTTGTGTACGTGAAAGTGAAACTGGAAATCAAAATAACTATCAATTCATCCTAAAGTCCTGTATCCAAGAGTGATCGAGTTACAGTCTTTAATAGAATGATGTTCATCTGGAAGGGAACGTCATACTATTGTGGGTGACAACTGTATCTGGGTTATTGGTTACAGTCTTTCATAGAATGATGTTCATCTGGAAGGAGAAGGTCAGACTATTGGAGGTGGAAACTGTATTACTTAGGTGTCGTAAGTCAAGGATGGAAGGTTTGAGGAGTCGTAAGTCAAGGATGGAAGGTTTGAGAAGTCAGGAATCAATTTCTTGGTTAGGAATCAGTTTTTCTTGGTCAGGAGTTTTGCAAAATATTGTCGGTGTAAATGTGGGGTTGTTGGCGGGGTTTAGGGATGTTGGCAGGTAAAGGATTGGAGTTAAGTGTTGAAGTCTACATGTCTCATCTATAAAAGATAAGGTTCTTGGAGGGCTCTGAGGGATGTTTGGTTGGAAGGTGGGGTGATGGGGCACCATCAACGCTGGCCGAAGGCTCAAGGATGGCCAAAGGCTCAAGGCTCAAGGTTGGCCGAAGGCTCAAGGCAGCTGAAGGGTCATTTGAGCCTGGGATCATACATAGAAAACAGAGTAAACATTTTGCATATGGTGGTTGATCCAACACACGGATCTAGTCATAAACAGGGATCATATGCCGAAAACAAAGTAAACATTTTGCATATGGTGATCTTGTTGTTGTAGACCCAAGCTGGTCTGGTGTGTTATTATAAATGTAAATATTTTATTTAAAGATTTAATTTTTTTTAAATAATTTATTTTTATATAATGTTTTAAACTAGCATAGATTTATTTTAACATGTTTATATATTGTTTTAAACTAGCATAGATTTACTTTAGCTTGAGATTTAGTAAGCTAGGGATCAAATTTCTCAAGATGCAAACTCTTTTTTAGTGCAAAACTTAGAAGATTTAATTCTTTTTATCTAGTGGTAGATCCTTAGTTAAAATGGATATGTGTTGGTTATTAGTAATATTATTTATTTTCCGATGGAAAAATCATAATTTTCATAATATAGAAAATTACATGTTGAAGATGCTAGGTAGCATATGAGTTATCAGTGGTCTGGCCACTATCTGTGCTGTTGTCTCAAAAATATATGTCAATCCCATCTAAGGGAGACTGCTATGAATAGTTACATATGAAAGTTCAGTGATATATAGACATAAATATGCTATAATTCAAATATTTACAACAAAATTATGCCATAAAATACTCTAAAATCAGGGCCCTTGGCCCCATCAAAATTGCCCATCCATGAATGGGCAGTGGCAATTGTTGTATGAGTCCATATCAAAGATAATTTTAGGGGCGAATGTTCGCCCTTTGGCGAAATTAAGGGGTTTTAAACTTTTAGTGGGCGAATATTTTGTATCATAGTACATTTTTACAAATCACCTCAAATAGCCCACCTTATTTTAAGGGAGAGGGTAAAAAAGGTAAATTTAGCCCTTGAAATTAGGACTTACAACCTTCCATTCGCCCATTTTCAAGAATAGGTTTTATTTAAGTGAATCCATTCGCCCATTTTCAAGAATAGGTTTTATTTAAGTGAATCCTATGGGCCAAATACCATATTTAAAAAAGAGGTATGGTAAATTAATAAAAATATAAATAAATGAGAGGTATGGTAAATAAATATAACATTTTTATATTTACTTCATAAGTCACCTTATATACATGTAAGGGTGTAAACAAATAAAAATATAAGTGGAGGTATGGTAAATAAATAAAACGTCTTTTTATACTTACTCAAAAGGTATGGTAAATAAATAAATATAAATAAACTAGACGTACCGTAAATAAATAAAACCTCCTTTTATATTTAGTCCATCACCCTCGTTCTATTTATGAAGGCTCAAGAAAGAGGTTTTATTTAAGTGAATCCTATGGGCCAAATACCATAATTGTAAAAGACGTATGGTAAATTAATAAAAATATAAATAAACAAGAGGTATGGTAAACCAATAAAACAATTTTTTATTTTTACTCCATAAGTCACCTTATATTTACGAACACTCAAAAAATGGGTTATATTTAGGTGAAACCTATGGCCAAAATACTATGGGACAAATACCATGAACTAGATTGTTATTAATACCATGCAAAAAACCATTATGAACCCTAATATTAGAATTAATAAAAATAAAAATGGCACATGGTATTGACCCATGGTATTCACCAAAATGGCACATGGTATTGACCCATGGTATTCACCTAGAATGTAGCCTATTTAAATGGGGGAATTAAACCAGCATGTAGCCTATGCTAAGATTCACTAGGACTTTACAAAGTTTTATTATTTAGTGAAAGACTCGCCAAGATCTTACAAGATTTTATAATTGAGTAAAATATTCGCCATGCCTAGTGAGAGATTCGCCAAAAAATTATATATACATATTATATTATTGATAAAATCGCCTTCCATTTTTCCTATATACCATGGAGATTCGCCCATTTATTATATTTATAAATTTAGGGGGGGTTCTTAAAATTTTCCCTGGTCCATATCCTACAGTTCATGGATCAACCAGACCCCCCTTGGTAGGTGTGTGGCTTCCTTGGATAGCTTATCGAAAACTTGGTTGTGTTCCCTATATATATGATGACAAGAAGATATGTCAAAATGTGTTCTCAATCTCAAAGCATCATCCAATATGTGTCGTAGTGTGTGTGTGTGACAAACAGATTGTTGATTAAACCATTTAATAATGATCTGTGAGTCACCAAAAATCTGCAAATTTCCACATCCTTTGATAAGAGCAAAATATAATAAATGTCGGAGAGATATTAGTTCTGCAAAGTTATTTGTCCCCCCCCCAGTCCCATTTGAATCCTGAAGGAGTGTGTGTGATTGATATGAAGGAGTATGCCTCCCCCACATCCATGTTGTTGTGTCGATCCATCAAAATAAGCCCATGGAATATCATAATCAATGTTTTCAGCAATGATGTTGCGAGTGGGTGGATCTCGGGTTTCATCTGGTAAACTTAGATAATCAATGATGAGTAAAGCAATGATATTGGCCCAGCATGGTGCAGTGTCTATGAATATTATCTTGTTTCGTTGTAACCAGATACACCAACAAACCATAACAGGTAGGTTCTGACACTTGTGTGTATGAGCAGTAGACCACCATCGGTGCCATGCCACCCAAAAATCCTGTCCCAACCAATTGTTCTGAATCTGTAATTGTGCAGTTACCTCGGTCCAAATGGAAGTAGTGGTTGTGCATTTTAGGAATAAGTGATCACATGTTTCCATTTCCTTCTTGCACAATACGCACCAAGTCGGGCCATGAAATGTGTGTTTAAGTAGGTTGTCTGTTGTAGGAACCTTATTCTGTAGGATGCACCACATGAACAGTTTTGCCCGAGGGGTCACCTTCAGCTTCCATAAAACAACCCACCACCATTCCATAGCAAGGGGTTTGTGTTCAACATTAATATGCAGGTATCCGTGTTTGGGGGAATATTTCCCATTTGGTGAGTGTGACCATTTTAGTTCATCCTCCCACTCGGTAATCCGAACATGCAATTCCATCAGTGCTATTATATAGTTTTGCCAACTGTCCTGCTAGCATGGTGGGATATTCAGTGTCATGGTATGTTTTCATGCTTGCCGGAACATAGATATATATATATATATATATATATATATATATATATATATATATATATTTATTTATTTATTTATTTATTTATTTATTTTTTGGCTGTGGTTCACGGACACCTTGGTCAACGGGTGGCGCTATGTCCACATAAAAATCTGGGCTGATCGACCCCAAAGGGCTTGCCCTGCAGCCCACTAGCTAGGCCTAACCCCAAGGGCTTCGGGGAGAATGGACCATGTGACCTCTGGATGGCGAGGCACTGATTTTGACCAACTGGACTAACCCTTGGGGCTTGCCGGAACATATTAGTATGCTATGGACCTGTAATATGTGCCAAATTGGTGTGTCCTGAGTTCGATAGATGTTGTATCAGCCCTAGTGGGAGTAAATGAGCATTCCCACAACCAATCCAGGGGTCCATGCCAATCCGAATAGAGCTTCCATTGCCAATTTTCCATGTCAATCCATCCCTAACATGGTCCAAAGTGTTGAGGACCGCCCTCCAGACCGTAGATATGTTGTTCTTGTCCCATGTAGGAAGCCTGATCCAGTCATGTAGATGTAGTGGAGAAATGTATTTCTGATAAATGACATCTGTCCAAAGGTTCTTGGATGATAGGACATTCCATCCCAATTTTGCAGCCAGAGCACAAGCAAAGAAATCTAGATTCTTCAATCCCCATCCCCCCCATTTCTTTGGAAGTGTGATTTTGTCCCATCTAACCTAGGCAAAAGTGTGTCCCGCTTGTTTTCCCCTCCAGAGAAATCTGTAGCATAATTGTTGTATTCTTTTAATAATGCCCTTTGGTATCCATGCCAAGGACATCCAGTAAACCGGAGTGGCCTCCAAGACAGATTTGATGAGAATCAGTCTCCCCACTCTAGACAACCACCTATGATGCCATATATTTAATCTTCTTTCAATTTTTGCAACCAACCATACCCAGTCAACAATCTGATAGTTTGATGGTTTTAACCTGAAGCCCAAGTATTTGAGTCCCTTCTCTATCTATAGAGTGATAAATGGGAAGTGTTGAATGGATCTCATTTGGGTTGCACTTGAATGTTGATAGAGTGGATTTATGATTGTTGCATTGCATACCTGTAGCGAAGCAAAATAATCGAAATGCGGCCGCAAAAGCAGTGGAATCCCCTAATGATCCATTCAGAAATATGAGAATGTCGTCCACAAATAGGAGATGTGTGAGGATGCAATTGTTTGTGATCTTGATACCCCTCTATCTACCCTGTAATCAATCCACCGAGATGAGCCTACTCAGACCTTCCATGATCATTAGAAATAGTAGAGGGGAAAGTGGGCAACCTTGTCTCAGTCCTCTTTCCGCATGGAAGAAGGAGGATGTTAATCCATTGATCAAAACACTATATGATACATTGGATATGCAGCACATAATCCATTGGATGAATGGTAGAGGAAATCCAAGATGGGTTAATAACATTCGAATGTAGAGCCAGTTGGTGCGATCAAATGCTTTTGCCAAATCAATCTTAAGTATCATGCCTTTAAGGTTCTTGGATTTGATGGAATGAAGGGCTTCTTGTGTTGTACCCACTGCTTCATGAATTTGTCGATGTTCAAGGAAAGCAAATTGCTCCGAAGATATATGATTAGATAATATGGGCTTGAGGTGATTTGCTATGATCTTGGCTATTATCTTGTATATACAATTGCAGAGGGATATGGGTCTATATTCTTCAAAGCTCTATGGGTCATCAGACTTGGGAATGAGAGCGATAAATGTAGAGTTGAATGCATCATACATTTGCCCACTAGTCTGGCATTCTTCTATGATCTGTAGTAGCTCCTATCCAATCATGTCAAAAAAAGCAATGTAAAATTCGATCGACCATCCATCTGGTCCAGGGCTCTTATCCTTCTTAAACCACTTAATAGTGGCCTCTAATTCCCCCATGGATACTAGAGTAAGAAGTCCTTCACTTGTATCTTGGTCCACATATTTGGGGAAAAGTCCAGCTACCTGATGATCTTTGCAAGATTTGCCTCTGGAGGAGCTTTGAATAATCTTCCAAAATGCGAAATACCAAGATTGGTCAATTCATGGAAGGTCTTGGCATGTCTACCCTCCTCATCCGCAATATGCCAAATGGTATTAATGGCCCGGCATCCATTTGTAACTCGATGATAGAACTTGGTGTTCTCACCCCTCTCCATTAACCAGATGGCCCTACTACGGAGTCGCCGAGTTTCCTCCCTGTCTTTCAAGATCCTATTCCGCTTGATCTCAAGTCAGACAAATTTTTCTTTAGCATCAACAAAGATAAACCCTCGACTCTCCAAGCCACTCAATTGTTCAATTTCCTGTTCTATGTCTCTCAGGATCTACTCGTCTTTGATCCTCTTATTCTTTGCCCATTTAATTGATTTTTGTTTTAGGATTACTATTTTATTTGCAAATATCGCAGAGGCTGTTAGGCCCGGCAGAGCTGTAATGGATTTCCAATTCTGAGTGATCATCTATACATAGCTATCATCTTTAAGCCAAGTTGAATTGAACTTGAATGGTGCATTGGGTTTTCGTTCTCCGCCCGCAATCTCCAGATAAATGGGGTGGTGATCTGACACCCCCCTGATCCACCCATTGTCGATAAAGGGGAAATTGATCCAATAAAGTCTCCTTAACTAGAAAAAGATTCAATCTTCTAGCTAGTGCAGCATCCCTGCGTCATCCGATTTCGCCATTTGGGTTTTAAGAAGGGCATGGGTATATCAATCAACTGATGATCCTCCAGTAGGGACAAGATCCCATCCGATAGCGAGTCAATTTGAGCATTCATGCCCCAGGATTCTGCATGTCCAAGAGAGAAGTTGAGATCTGTTATAGACATTTTTGGGCACTGCAACCCCAATCATATATGTCCATAAACCAAGGGCTTCTGAGTCCCTAAAAGTGTTATTTCATGCCCTAAAGGAACAAGGTCAGCTGATTACATCATCTCCTAGAAGTTCTCCACAGAAAACTGCTCAGAACTAGTCAAAACTGGACCATACAGGTTGCTCAGTGCTAAGGGTGCGATGCATCTCACCTACCCAGTGTAAAAGGTGCAATGCATACTGGAAAGCCCTTCTGTAGGGTGCGATGGGCGAGAATGGACAAATGGCAGAGACAGTTTGCAAGGTGGATGATCATGGAATCTTCCAGAAACTTCTCCTGTGACACTTGCCTCTCTGAATTCGCCCAGGGATGAGTAAGAGATCATCAATCTCCAAGTGGAATCAAGAACTATCAGAGAGAAGACACTAATCAAAATCCCAAAAGCTGACTCACCTCCCTGCAATCATCTATATATGGATCCCTCATCCCAGAGATCCAAAGGCTGGAATTTTGTATCTTGTAAGGAAGTGTTGTTGGTTTCCTGGTGGAATATCATAGTGTTGGGTGATCTAAACTTTTCATGAGGTGAAGAAGGGCTTTCATGCTGGGAGGATGACGCTAGGTCAGATCAATGGGTTGTAATCCTCTCTTCTAATCTTTACATCAATAAAGCTATTCAAGTTTTCCTCCACATTCTTGTATGTCTGATAGTATATGCATTTGTGTGGTCAATATATATCTGGTCCTATATTGCTTATGATTGTAGATCTCTGCACTTTGAAGGTATTGTGCTGCTTTGACTTTACAAGTACTCTTTGAAGCGGAGTGGTCAAGGGAGAAGCGGCAAAGACCTGTCGGTGAGGAGAAGGAACAAGCAAAGAACCGAGCGAAAGATCGAGGTTGGTATTCTTTGATCCTCTCCTATCTACTTCTCATAAAGGAAAACGAAAGTAACTTTAATCTGTTTGTTTCTAAGATAGCTACTCGTCTTAGTGGGACTAGCAGCTCTGCATAGACACTAGATTTCCCGATAACAAGATCCCCCCCTATAATGATGTTCTCAGCTTTAAAGTAGTCAAAATCAAGTAACTGCTGCCAGAAAGTGATCATGTTGATACAAGGTCTGTAGACATTAATAATCCTCAACTCCCTTCCAATCTCTGCTGAGTATACATCAGCTCTGATGAACCCTACCCCCCAGGAGTTTAATAGTCTTATGGATCTAGGGTCAAAACCCAATAACAAACCACCAGATCGCCCTCGGGCATCCAGTGCAATGAAGTGCCATCCAGGTAAGATAGCCTCAAGGATGGGAGTAATTTGTGTTCCGGTTGCAAGTGTCTCCTGTAAAAATATAATGTTAACCGATTCCAATTCCATCATCCGACGGAAGGCTAATTTCTTAGCAGGGCTAGCCAACCCCCGACAGTTGTAGGAGATCCACTTCATGGAGAACCAAGGGGGAGGAGGTCAATGCTCTAAGGACCTTATCAATGGGTTGTTGTCGCCCTTTAGCCACATCCAGTCCAGCCTGGAGAATGGCTTTAGAGATGTTGGATTGTCTACCATGGGAAGTCTTGGAGTGCGGAGGTAAGGGAGTAATACCAATTCCACTACCATCCCCCGAGGGTATGCGAGACAAAGACTGAAGGTTATAATAGTGTCCCATACTAGAGTCAATGGATGGCTCCACAGGGGAGAGTGAATTTGGTATCCCAGTGATGGTAGGAGGAGTGGGGGGAAATAGGTGCAGATGGGAACAATGTACATACAACAGAGGGTGAACAATTCACAGGACCAACATGAAAAAATGAAGTGCAAGGAGAGTAAACAGATGACAATAATTGGAGAGATGGAGGGTTAGAGATGGTACCCACAACAGAGGTAGCCGCCGCCATAGCCGCACACGATATGGTGATACGTGGGGATGGGGGACGAATCTGCTCCTTGCGAGTGCTAGTGCCACGAGCTGCCTGAGAGTCCATTGGTTGATCATCTTCATAACTAACAGGTGCCTTCCCACACCGATCAGAAATCGGGTTTGCAGTAGCTTGTTCAGGTTGTGCAACCGAAGCAGAGCTAGATGCAAGTAGGGGACAATCTTTATAAAGATGTCTGATCTTGTGACATCTCCTGCATCGATAAGGAACCCCCTCATAGTCCAAAATCTGTACCCTGCATGTGTCCCTCCAATGCAGCTGCATACTCTCCTCCAGACCCTCCCTGGTGTCAAGGAAAACAAGGATGCGAGCCATGGACATATTCCCAGTCAACATATAAGATTTGTCATAATCCATGTATCTGCCAAGGGCATTCCCAATCCGCTTGAAAACATCTTCCGACCAGAAGTGTAGGGGGAGGCCAGACAATCTAACCCAGATGGGTCCAACCCCAAGGTGTTCTTGCTCTAGATAAAAAATGGGCTCCATCATTTGAGGAGAACCAGAGCCAATTCGATGTGCTAGTGTTTTGATAAAACCCAAGGTATAAACTCGGGCCGCTGAAATCACAAAGCGAACCATCCACGAGAGAGGGTAACCACTAATAGAAATTCGGTGAGGACCTGCCCCCATATCTCCAGCACCCATTGCTTCAATCGCACAACCGAATATGCCCTACCCCGAACACGACTAACCAGAACATGGTTGGAGGTATCCAAAACTTCCCCCATTTGAATGTTGACTCCAAATGTGAGGGATATCTTCTTATTGCCTGCCTTCACCCCTTTGAAACGCTTGGTAGGATGCCCCGGACGATTTGGGGGTGGTCTAGTCTGCTGAGAGTGAGAAGGGATCACGTCAGCCTCCGAGTGAGGGTTCCCGGTCAGACCCGGATGGGGAGGGGATGAATTTGCAAAGCAGCCAGAGGTGGGAGGGTTGGGAAAGGGAAGGGGGAAGCAGTGTCCAATGGAAGGGACGGATGGAAATGCAGAGCCTGAGGGAGAGGGATGTGAGAAGATTCCGGGGGAAGAGACGAAGCGGGGTTCAAAGGGTACGGGGTGCAGGCGGGTTAAGACAAGATGAGATAAACTACAATGAGGCCAAGGAGAGTCAGGGGAGATCAGAGTCTGGTGGGAAATCCACCGCTTCAAGGCAACCAGAAAATGACAAAGTGGAGGATGACGACCCAGGTAAAGGATGAGACTGCTGAGCTGAAATGGTGAAGGCAGGGTATTTCGGCACCGAGTAAACCCCAGGTGCACCGGCTAGGGTTGTGGGAATGTCCAACGAGATGTTCGAGGAGGTGACCGACAGTTGCGAAGAGAAAACATACCAATTGGGGTCCAGTTCGAAAGGATCCTTGGAGTAATCAACAATGTCGCCCTCCATGCTAACCGACAGCGGATAAATAATCGTCCCGAGAAATTCCCCAACTGACAAATGTCGGGTCAGTGAGGTGTACAGTGCAGGTTGTCGCGAACGGACCGGATGGTCTACAAACGGAAGTGGTCAACCGGAATGAGAGAGAGTAAATGCCCGTGAAGGTGAGTTGTGCGTGGTTACGTTGCCTGACCAAGCCGATGGGCAGGCCGCCATCGCCGAAGCTCTCAAACCCTAAGCCATAGTTCGTGTTCGTTGCCCTCCATGTTTTTCGCTTACTGAAATCTTTTTCTGAAAGAAAAACAGTGTTGAAGACTGCCTGTGTGGAGCATTGCATGATATCTGAGATCGTAATATTATTTATATTAAGAAAATAACCTCTTTTTTTTCTTTTCTTTTTTTCCTGAATATGGAAGGTGCTTTGGAATCCCTTATGACTGCTAGAGTAAAACCCTAGCCAATCAATCTTCTCTTTGTTTGCATGGATTTTATGCAAATCCCTATTGCATATTGTTAAATGGTAAATTCATGTGATTTGGCAAATAAATCTTCTTATTTTGCAGGTTTGTCTGCCGGTCAAGCTAGCTCTTCTTCGGTTTCGTACAGTTCTATGTTGAAATTTGGATCCGGTCTTCTGGTGGTGCAAGAAATATCTTTAATTAATGTCCCTGTGGATGAGGAAGCTTTTGACTGTGAAAAATAATTTTCGGAGAATGGTTTGGTTTACAGGTTTGATGGGTTCTGGTTGCGGCTGGCCAATCTTCATAAATGGACCTATGAGACATGGAAGCCGCTTCCGACGGACGAGCTGAATATTTACCCTGTGGCTCGGGGTTTCTTCACTGTGGTTTTTGAAAAGATTGAAGACAAGAAGGCTATCTGTGAAGCTGGACCGTGGTTTCGGGGGAGCGTCGTCGGCCTCTGCATGCAACACTCCACTTTTGATCCAGTAACGACATCAATTTCTTCAACCCCAATTTGGGTAAGATTGTTGAACCTTCCCTTGCATTTCTGGAATCAAAGATCACTTTCCTCCATTAGGAAAACGTTGGAAAAATTATATTGAAGTTGTTTTAAAAAAAATAAAAATAAAAATTCAAGACTACTTATGCTCAGATTTGTGTGGAGATGGACTTCAGCAAGGGTTTTCCCACAAAGATTAATTTGATGGCTCCAAACTATGTTTGGGTCCAAAAGCTTGACTATGAGAATATCTCATTTCGATGTAGAGCATGCTATGAAACAAGGCATGTAATTAAAAATTGCCCCAAGCGTCCTTAGAATAACAAAGATAGGAAAAAACCCCGAAGGCCCAAATGGTGGGAAGGTGCACAAGGTGACCATTATACAGTATTCAAAGAAGAAGAGCTTCAGGGCAAGAAAGAATCAAAAGACAAGAAAGAAGCATATTCAATCAAAGAAACCACAATGTGGCAACATAAACTAAGAATGAAAATTCGTTTGATAATGTGGATCCTCCGGTTGCGAGTAAATATCCCCCAAATGCAATGTTAGCAACAAAGCGACAAACCCTTGTGGAAAATGGATTATCTCCGGAAATCACAAGGAATCTCATTGAAAAGGAAATTTCTTGGGCAGATCAGGCAGACGAGGAAGATTTCAAGGAAAATATTGTGCAATTGTCGAAGAACTATCAATGAGAGTTCATTGAAAATGTGGGTTGGATTCAAGTTGGGAAGAAAGGAAAAAAAAAATCTCCAAGAAAAACAAGAAGTTAAACTAGATCAAATTAAAAAATGGAATGTAAATGTGTTTGTATTTTGGGGGGTTTTTGGAAAATATTTAGTTGGAAAGGGACTGAAGTATTTGTGTCATGGGAAATTCATTTGAGAGTTTTGACTGAGCCTTTGTGCTCAATCTCAAACCTTCAAAGAAGATTGGAATATGTAAAGGTTCTGACCTTGCAATCCAAATTTTTTAATACAGATCTCTACCCATTTCTTTTAAAAAAGATTATGTTATATAAATTTCACATCTTTATATATAAAAGTATTATCATTTTTAATTTTATTAAAACCTTAATTTAATCTCCATTGACTATTTTTAATAGTAGTGAGAATAGAGGGTTAGATATATCTCAAAAGTAATTATAACTTTTTTATTTTATTTTAGATTTAATTAAAAACATGTTATAAAATTAAATTAAAATAAAGTATTTAGAACATATTTTGATTGTCAAATAAATTATGGTTTTTGGGCATGTAGTATTGATAAGACATGATATTGGCCAACAAAACCTATTTACAAGTTAATAATATGCATGGTAAAATGAGGGTGAATACCTACGGTTAAGAATCTTGTTATATTGTAAGTATTAAATTTTTATATGTTTATTGAATAAATTTAAATATGGTTATTATTATATTTTAATTTATATGGTAAAATGGATCTTAATTTATAACTCTTATTTATATGTTATATATTTTAATGTGATATGCATTTTATGATTTTCTTTTATCTAAAAAAATTGTTCTAATGCTATTAATAAAAACAAAATTACAATATAACAAATTGAATAGATTTATTATTATTATTATTATTTGTTATTAATTCTAGCAACATTTAAATGTTTACAATTATTTAAGGATACTGCAATATCTACCCATATTGGATTTTATATGAGTATATATCCATTTTAACCTTGGATCTACCAAGCATCGAATGATCAAATCTCTTTATATACAAATCTCGAGTTATACAAGTCTCTTCAGACATTTCGATTACGTGAACTACACATTTGCGATTCCAATAAATCTTTGTGAGGTTTTAGACAAAATTTATGGAAAAGAAGAAATGTAAAACAATGAAACTACTTAAAAATTGTTTTAATGGTAAGTTTCTTTATTTTTTATTTTTCATTATTTTATATAATATATACATATATGCATAGTTGACAATGAAATATTTTACTTAATATAGATATTAAAATATTCTATTTATTAAAATATTTTTTTGTTAATGATATCATTTTAAATACACATAAATATTACCTAATTTTACACAGTGAAATATTTTGTTTATGACTTAGATCAAATATTTTTTTATTGTTAATATTTTTTTTAATGTCATGTATCAAATTTATATTAAGAATTAAATGGATTCCACATCTCTTTATTTTGGACGTTGGAATATTTTACTACAGGGCGCCCACACACACACATATATAGAGAGAGTTCATATTGAAAAATTAATATGGATATTCAAATTATTTATTTAAATCTTTTTTTAAAATATTTATAAGGAAAATATAATATATTTTTTTTACTTTTAATTACTTTATCTCTTTAAAATTGATATAAAATATGCATATTCATTGGTCTCTTTTTTGTCATCATTGTTATTTATTTAGAGTATATTTTATTTTTATTTTAAAAGGGACGTGTCAATTCCACTTTGAACACATACGGAATCACACATCTCCTGCATATTGTGTTCCAGAAAGTGCCTCTTAGTTACGAGTACGGTAGAGATGTTGTAATTTCCTGTCCAGTAAGAATTTTGACCGGGTCAAATTACATTTAAAATAAAATAAAAGAAATAGAATTAATAATTACAATAAAATATAGGTAAAATGAGTTGTCTTTAGTGCGGCTTTTTGGTAGCTTTTACGGTGAGTTTTTCGGGTGTAATTTCTCTAAATTTCGGCAGGAATTTATTGAAATCACAAGCTTGATGGGTAATCTTGTGCAATCAAAGTGCCCTAAGGGTTTTCCTGTTGGCATTATGACACAGGTTTGGCGCTATGACACAGGTGTTGTCCTTGATGGCAACTCACTCAAATGACAGATCACAGTTCAGGCTCTCAGAATGAAGGAAAAAGAGATATACGTAGGTTCCTCTTAACCAAGTCGCGTATACATGCGGGATCGACGATCAAAAGGCGCGTATACGTATGCACGCACTTTCATGCAAGGAAAAGCGCGTACATGTGGGAAAACTTATTTTTTGGTCCATGGTATTTAGTCCTTGGTATTTGGACCTATGGTTTTGGACCATGGTATCTCGTCCGAAGTATTGAACCCAGGTATTGGGTCCATGGTATTGATTCTCTATGGTTTTGGACCATGGTATTGAATAAGGCCTAAGACTATAAAATGGGAAGGAGATCATTAGGCAAAGGAATTCACTGAAGCATTGAATATCTTATGAGGAGCAAGATCTAGAATACTGGTCATTGGGTTATGGTGCATAACTGGATTTGAACCAAGGAGGAACCTGAGCGCTAGAAGAAGGATAAGTTCTATTGATGGGTCAAGATCTTAAGGCTTGAATAGTAGTATCTTTGTGTGATTTTGATCTGTTATATTTGGCGCATGACTTGATCTATAAATCTGATAATCTGGGTATAACTGATGTCTGAATAAGTGAAAAGGGTAAATTATCTTTTATAGATTTGTACGCAGGTTCGGCACAGCAGAGGCGCGTATACACGCTAGTTAAGTAATTCAAAACAATGTATACGTTGGTTGGCCTTAATACAACAGCGTATGCACACAGGTTCTACATATTGAAGTAGCGTACGTCTCATGAAATATGTTTTAGCTACTTCTGTTTATTGCTGCAATGTTCTGGGTTCAAGATTGGTTTTTGGTTACTGTTAATGTATTCTGATTACAGCATTCAGAGAAGTGATTGTTTGATTCAGTTTTTGGTTGATGCAAAGGAGATTGGTTGATGCAGATGTATTTTATGTTTGATTAATGTTATTGATGGATCCAGTCTGAAAATTTATGAAACGTGGTCCCTCGAAGAAAAAGAGAAGATTGTAGCCTTCTATAGGTCAGCACCTACGTACTAGTACATCAGCTAGTACAAGAGCTTAGGGGGTAGTAGCTCCCTTCCAGGAGAGTCTGGAGAACGAGAGAAGGTTGTAGCCTTCTATAGGTAGAAGGCTGCGTACTGGTATAAGACTGCACCAATACAGAACTATTGTAAAAAGAAGTTTCTTATTAAAAGAAGATAGAGAGGAATTGCAGCAAGTGGTTTTCACCCACATTGGGTTTCCACCTTATATCTTGTGTTCTTGTGTGTGAGTGTCTGCTCTATTTTACTGCACCTGGTTGTTGTTTATATAGTTCTGATGCACAGATTAGTGATCAATATCTGAAGAATAAATTAAATTATCAGTCTGCAAGTTATACTCTAGTTTCCTTAATTACAGTTGCGTATATACACAGTTTTCACTAACTGAAGTAGCGTATACAAATCTGATTGTGAAATGAAAAATAATTGACTTGATAATATTGATTCACCCCCCCTCTCAATATTATTTCCAACAATTGGTATTAGAGAAGGTCCTTCAGAAGAAGCTTGATTGCTTGAAGGAAGATCTATCATCATGAGAAACTACGAGAAGGAGGCATCTATCAGGCCACCAATCTTTGATGGGATCAACTTCCTCTATTGGAAGGTAAGAATCACAGCCTATCTTCAATCTCTTGGTATAGAAGTTTGGGATATCGTGGAAGGAGGATACACATTTCCATCAGCAACTCCTACAGATACGGCTGGTAAAAAGCAGTATGAAACAAATGCAAAGGCTGTCAATACTCTATTGGGGAGTCTATCTCAATCAGAATTCGTCAAGGTTATGCAGCTCAACCGCCAAAGAAATATGGGACAAAATCGTTCTAAGCTATGAAGGAGACGATCAGGTAAAAAGTGCAAAACTACAATCTCTCAGAATTCAATATGAAACTCTCAGAATGCAAAATAATGAAAGTGTGGCTAATTATTTCTTACGTATAGATGAGATTGTTAATCGCATGAAAAACTTGGATGAAGAAATAAAAGAAGTCACTTTAGTTGAAAAGGTTCTAAGATCTTTGTCCTCTAAATTTGAATCAAAGGTGTCTGCCATAGAAGAAAAACAGAATCTTCAGAGTATTACCATGTCACAGCTACACGGAATCCCAACTGCTTTCGAAATGAGAAAAGGGGGTCCATCAGACATGAGAGAAGCCACATTCAAAGCTTTAGTAAAAGGAGATTACAATGAGTAAGGACATATTTCAGAAAGAGAGGAAGAATCAAACTTTGTCAAGAACGTTCAATGGGGTTCTGGAAGATTCAGAGGTAAGCTAGCTTTCAAATGCTTTGCTTGTGGAAGAGTCGGTCACTATGCAGCCAAGTGTCCTCATAAAGATAAACTTGACAAAGGTAAGGAACCAGTTAGATGGAATAGAAAACAAAATGTAAGTAAGAAGAGCTATTATACACATGAAGACAGTGATGGATTTTCAATTAGTGATGAAGATGAACAATGTAATGATTATAGACTTTTGATGGCTTTTGAAGATGATGATTTCTTGGATGCTATAGATGAAGATGATCTCTGTGAAGAAATTTCTAAACTTAAAATCTATTTAGAAGAAAAGAGTATGATCATAGATACTCTGACATTCCAACTTGCTGAAAGGGAAAAACACAATGAAAAGTTAGAATGTGAAATTGTGGGACTTAGAAAAGATTTCGAGAAAACAAAAGCTCTTAATCTTAGATTTGCTAAAGGATCTGAAACTTTAGATGAGATTATCAAAGTGCAGCATTCTCCTCTAATCAAGACAGGTCTTGGATATACTAAAGAAGCATCTCAAGTACAGAAGCCATCCACCTCCAAAAGTTATCTTGATGCAGCAAGGAGAAGTGAACAGGTTGACAATCGTCAGCAAAGGCATAAAGCAGATCACCAAATAAATCGGGGTCAATCTACTTCTAGGATGAACAGAAGCTACAACCAACCACAGGGAAATCATTCTCAGTTTGCCTCAAGAATGGATGTAAATGGAAACTACAATCATTTGGTCAGTATTTGATAATCGCAGGATTTTCTTCAATGGCCAATGTTTCTCTTGTCATAACTTTGGACACAAAGCTGCTCAATGTGTTGCCTACAAGACCATCATGACTAGAGAAGCACAAACACAAAGGAGTATGACTGGGATCATGAAAAGGACATACAATAACTTTTCTGGTCTTGAAAATGAAATAGAATGTTCTATTTGTAACAACTTCAGTCATGAAGATTCTAAATGCAGGAGTAGGTTTTGGAAAACAACTCAGAAGGAGCAAGCTTCATTGAGTCCCAAAACATGTAGAAAGAAAGAACCGCAACCAGAAAGATGTGGTATAGCCTTATATGCGGAAGGACGGGAAAAACAGTGGTACATCAACAGTGGATGCTCGAAACATATGACAGGTGATAAAGAAAAACTTTAGTCATATAGTGCCTTAGAAAAGGAAAGGAAGGTCTCATTTGGAAATGACACCCCTGCACTCATAAAAGGTAAAGGTTTTGTTATTTTGAAAGAAAAAGTCAAAGCTGGAAATGTTATGTATGTTGATGGCTTAAAGCATAATCTATTAAGTGTTAGCCAAATGTGTGATCAAGGAAATGAGATAATATTTCGATCAAATGGATGTATTGTTCGTGAGCTTGATACAGGAGAAACAATGATAAAAGGCATAAGAACTCCAAATAGTTTATACATACTCAAGGGAGGAAAATAATAATGCTATCTAAGCAAGAATGATGAAAACTGGCTATGGCACAGAAGATTGGGGCATCTAAGCTTCCCTCAGATAAGGAAAGCATGCAAATATCAGGCTATTAGCAATCTTCCTGACATCAAAATTCCAGACAGTACAATATGCAAATCATGTCAGTTTGGTAAGCCAACCAGAACTCATTTCCCTGAGAAGGAAGGATCAACTAGTAAGCCACTTAAACTTGTCCATACTGATTTATGTGGTCCATCAAGGAAAAAGTCACCTCATGGAGAAGAATACTTTATATTGTTCATTGACGACTTTTCCAGGATGTGTTGGATAGGACTTCTGAAGCATAAAGACGAAGCTTTCAAAAAGTTCAAAGCTTTCAAAGCCTTGGTTGAAAATGAATTAGATCGCAGAATCAAATGCCTCAGATCTGATCGAGGAGGGGAATTTACCTCGGATGAATTTTTCGACTTTTGTGAAGAACATGGAATAAGAAGGGAATTATCTACTGCAAGGACTCCTCAACAAAATGGAGTAGTGGAAAGAATGAACAGAACGGTTCAACAAATGGCTCGTGCTATGCTTGATGAGTCTGGAACTCCTGCAACCTTCTGGGGTGAAGCTGCATTTGCTGCTGTTACTATTCTCAACAAAACAAACATCTGGGTAAACAACACTCAAACTCCTCATGAACTTTGGTATGGTAAGACTCCTATGGTAAAATACTTCAAAATTTTTGGAAGCAAATGTTACATCAAAAGGACTGATGAAAACCTTGGCAAGTTTGAACCTAGAGCAGATGAAGGCATTCTCCTTGGTTACTCTTCTCGAAGTAAAGGATATAAGTGTTACAATAAAAGACTAAAATTTGAAAGTATTGATGTAGTGGTTGATGAAGCTGGCAACAATCCAAGGCAGGTAAAATCCAAAGCTTTCGAAGATGATGAGGACTATCCTTCAACATCAAATCAGACTAATGATGAAGAAGAAACCTATGAGGCACCAGAAGAATAGATAAGGGTAGAAGAAAAAACTCCATCTAGGTACGTTCAGAAGAATCATCCAAAGACTCAAATCTTGGGGCAGAAAGAGGACTATTTCATAAGCTTCAAGCTATCTAACATTGCTCTCCTCCATTGAACCATGAAATGTAAGTGAAGCTTGTAAAGATGAATGCTGGGTCAAGGCCATGAATGAAGAACCTGAGCAGATTGAAAAGAATAACACTTGGGAGTTGGTTCCTAAACCAAATGATAAGAATGTCATAGGAACAAAATGGATATTCAAAAACAAGCTGAATGAAAATGGAGATGTTATTAGAAACAAGGCCAGACTTGTTTATAAAGGGTATGCTCAACAAGAAGGTATAGACTTTGAAGAAACTTTTGCACCAGTTGCTAGACTTGATGCCATAAGAATGTTCTTTGCTCTTTCTAGCTTTTAGGAGTTTAAAGTATATCAAATGGATGTGAAATCTGTTTTTCTAAATGGAGACTTAGAAGAAGAAGTGTACATTGAGAAACTTTATGGCTTCATCCTTGGGAATGATCCAAAACTGGTATGCAAACTCAAAAAGGCTCTCTATGGCCTTAAATAGGCTCCAAGGGCTTGGTATTTTCGTTTGGACAAATACCTCCATCAACAAGGTTTTTCAAAAGGATCAACAGATAGCAATCTATATATAAAAATTGACAATGATAAATTGCTAATACTTGTTGTGTATGTTGATGATATCATCTTTGGTAGCAATGAAGAAACCATGAGTCAAAACTTTGCTTTGGTGATGTAGAAAGAATTTGAAATGTCCTTACTTGGTGAGCTCACATATTTTCTTGGTTTACAAGTCCAACAAAACAAAGACAGTATCTTTCTATCACAAACCAAGTACCTCAAGCAGATCTTGAAGAAATATGGGATGGAGGATTCGAAACCAGTATGTACCCCTATGGTAACAGGATGCAGCCTCAGCGCAAATGATGAATTAGTAGCAGTGCATCAACCAACCTATAGATCCATGATTGGAAGTCTACTCTATCTAACAGGTACCCGACCAGACATCATGCATGCAGTGGGAATAGTTGGAAGATTCCAAGCAAATCCAAAGGAAGCACACCTTCAAGCAGTTAAGAGGATTTTCAAATATCTTCAAGGAACACAAAACTATGGCTTATGGTATCCTAGAGATACAAATCTCACACTTCATGCATATACAGATGCAGATTGGGCAGGAAGCGTGGATGACAGAAAAAGCACTAGTGGTGGTGCATTCTTTATGGGTTCCAGATTAGTATCTTGGTTCAACAAGAAACAAAGTTCAATTGCATTATCTACAGCTGAAGCAGAATATGTGGTTGTTGCATCTTGCTGCACACAACTCCTTTGGATGATGCAAACATTACAAGACATTCAAATCACTTGTACTCCACCTATCTACATTTTTTTTGATAATACAAGTGCAATCAATATTTCAAAGAATCCAATCATGCATTCGAAGACCAAGCACATACCTATCAAATATCATTTTCTCCGGGAACAAGTTCTTGAACAAAAGGTCAAATTGGAGTATGTTCCCTCCAAGGAACAGGTTGCTGATATATTCACCAAACCGCTGCCCAGGGAGACATTTGAATACCTCAGACAGAAGCTGGGAGTAGTTGATGCATCATCTTGCTGTTGAAATTATCTGTTTCAGAGAACAATTGTTGTATGCGAGTTTGATGAAGCGTATCCACGTACATACGCCGGTTTCTGTGGGTACAGTCGCGTATATGTTGGTTTGAAGACAAACAGTGGGGGCAAACTCAAGATGAAAAGAGCATGACATGGGTCTGACAGAGACCATCTGGCACAGATTTAGGGGGAGCATATACTTCTAATAATGCATTTTTGGCATTATCTTAGGAGATCTTGGTTCAATTTCACAGCTGTTTTTGTTGGAACAAGTACAGAGGGAGATCATGGTTGACGGTCTGAATTATGATTGACAGATGTTGCTGATGTTAGTTGTTGATGACTATCATAGTCTTGTCTTAGATATTTAGTCTCTATTTCTATTATTATCAAGGTCATGTAACGGCCTATCTTGGTTTCCCCACTATGCCTGGGATGGATGATGTAATGTTCTTGTTTTATCATGTGTAAACTTTTGGTGTATCCCCACTTGGTTGGGTGGATGAGTCAATATTGGTATATCCCCACTTGGTTGGGAGATGGATGTATGGTGATAGGAAGGTCATTTATGATGTATAAAGTCATGTTTCTTCTTGTAGAACATCTTTTTTTGCAGACCTTGCCTACAGTTAGGGGGAGCATGGACAACACAGCACAACAGAGATTTCAGCATGTACTCAGGGGGAGCATAACCCTTTGCCCTTGATGACAAAGGGGGAGAATGACTTTGAGTGACTTGGGGTTGCCATCAAGTCCAAAGGGGGATATTGTTGGCATTATGACACATGTTTGGCGCTATGACACAGGTGTTGTCCTTGATGGCAACTCACTCAAATGACAGATCACAGTTCAAGCTCTCAGAATGAAGGAAAAAGAGATATACGCAGGTTCCTCTTAACCAAGTCACGTATACATGCGGGATCGACGATCAAAAGGCGCGTATACGTATGCACGCACTTTCATGCAAGGAAAAGCGCATACATGTGGGAAAACTTATTTTTTGGTCCATGGTATTTAGTCCTTGGTATTTGGACCTATGGTTTTGGACCATGGTATCTTGTCCGAAGTGTTGAACCCAAGTATTGGGTCCATGGTATTGATTCTCTATGGTTTTTGACCATGGTATTGAGTAAGGCCTAAGACTATAAAAGGGGAAGGAGATCATTAGGCAAAGGAATTCACTGAAGCATTGAATATCTTATGAGGAGCAAGATCTAGAATACTGGTCATTGGGTTATGGTGCATAACTGGATTTGAACCAAGGAGGAACCTGAGCGCTAGAAGAAGGATAAGTTCTATTGATGGGTCAAGATCTTAAGGCTTGAATAGTAGTATCTTTGTGTGATTTTGATCTGTTATATTTGGCGCATGACTTGATCTATAAATCTGATAATCTGGGTATAACTGATGTCTGAATAAGTGAAAAGGGTAAATTATCTTTTATAGATCTGTACGCAGGTTCGACATAGCAGAGGCGCGTATACACGCTGGTTAAGTAATTCAAAATAGGGTATACGCTATTTGGCCTTAATACAACAGTGTATGCACACAGGTTCTACATATTGAAGTAGCGTACGTCTCATGAAATATGTTTTAGCTACTTTTGTTTGTTGCTGTAGTGTTCTGGGTTCAAGATTGGTTTTTGGTTACTGTTAATGTATTCTGATTACAACATTCAGAGAAGTGATTGTTTGATTCAGTTTTTGGTTGATGCAAAGGAGATTTGTTGACACCTAATCCTCAACGGTTGGGTGTACCCGGAATGTGAACAGTCATCAAGTAGATGAACTGATCAGTCACATTCCTGTATATAAGCAATAGTTACCTAATGAAATAAATCAATCAGTTTTTTCTGCCAAGTCTGGAGTTACCCTGGCCTGACATGGTATCATAGCACAGGTCCCAGATTCCTTTTTTTTTTTTTTTTTTTTTTTTTTCTGGCGTGCCTTGTAACTCCTCTGTTCCATACTCTAACATAACGCATCTTTCTGGCCTGAACGTTTGTCTGGCCTGTACGTTTGACTCTTTGCACGCATAAAGATTCCATGCTCCTGCGCAGGCCGATTTCTTCTGCCTAAACGGCTTTAATGCCCTCTGCGTGATAACGCTTTGCATACCTTTGTTTTTACCATTTACTGTATATGCATTAAACCTGTGTGAAAGATTGAGATCCGCCAGAACATCACCGTCCGGAGCTGGAAATGTCAAGGACGAGACGTTAAACGGGTTTTGTTATTTCATTCATTATTCTGTGGCTCGCCTGTTTACATTTTTTTGTACAGAAATTGGTCTCGTGGCTGACAATACTCTATTATACATCATACTAGTGTTTCTATTTGTTTTCCCGTTGTTTTTTCAAGCCCAGTGGAGGTGGAGCAGGTTATAGATTTCTAACTTGTATTATCAGGGATCTCCCCATTGTGATTGTGAATACCATTGAACGTTGGGATTGACTGTAGCAAACTTGCAGTTGCCTGAATCCTCGTTCTACCAGACGGAAAATAACGGGCTTGATACAAGAAACTCGATCCGCGAACAAGAAAACTCCATCTGGAGCGCAGTCGCTTGCAATTCCGTGGATGACAAGATACCTAAAACGGAGAAAGAAACCCTGACTCCAGCCTGACGTGGTTGGTCCTCGCTACTCTGATGGTCGTTTGTGGTGACTTGTCAAAAGGAGGTCACGAGTTCGATCGACCACATGAAAAGGAGAAATGAGAAGCCGTTAACTTCTCCGTATTGCTCATTCCATTGCCGCAATTCGAGAATACTTCGAGCATCTGAAGAGACACTAGAACGTTAACTCCTCCGTCGCAATAAAAAACTGCTGAATATCAGAGCGGCTAAAGACTGAAGCTCGAACTTTGGAGAATGCCTCTGTCGGCCAGCTTTGGAACGGTGGTTTGAAGAGTCGTTTGGAAGGCTCTTCCCTTTGTGGCTTGGCTCTAAACTAGAGCGCTGGGCTACAGTTGAGTTGAGCGGGATTTGTTATGCAGATTTGATGATTTGATGCTATGATGATTCGGTGATATATGTTACAGTAAGCAGCGTTTAAATTTTCATGTGATATATATATATATATATATATATATACGCTCTGATATATGCGCTCAAATTTTGACACATATACGCTCTGATATATGCGCTCAAATTTTTTATGTGACACATATACGCTCTAATACATAGTACGGTGATAGCAGTGCTCATATATTACAGTGGCAGCGTTTAACACAAGCGCTCAAATTGTTCATGTGGTGATATATGTTACAGTGGTAGCATGTTATCAACATTCATTTCAATAGTCAATAATATAAATGGCGTAGCAGAATCAGAATCATTCTTTTAGCAGCAAAAGTTTTTTTTCACAAAAGCACATTCTTTTTGCCATTAGAAGTATTTTTCTATCAGCAGAAGTGTTTTTACAGAATGCATTCAATCATCTCTATGGTAGGAATAGTTCTCACTGGCAAGGAGAACTATCCTGAATGGTCCCGGATGATAAAACACACCCTCATCTTCAATGAGTTGTGGAAGGGAGTGTGTGTCAGAGAAGGAGACAATGACCCAGTAAAGCCTACATCAGACAAAGAGCTCGTCATTTGGGATAACAAGAACAACAAAGCATACGCATTAATCGCAGCATCTGTAAATGAAGAAGTAAGTCGCCATATTTCATCATATTCAACTGCCTTTGAAGCTTTACAAAAACTCAAAGAACTCTATGACTCACATTCTACACTTGAAGTTGTTCAGCTCATGATTAAACTCTTCACTCTTGAACTGAAAAATAATGATCCTCTTGCTCTTGCATTTGAAGTTAAATCCATAATGCATGATATCAAATCCACTAAGGTTGAGCTGGATATCCCTCTTATTGCTTTTCTCAAGGCACTCTATCCTACTTACTCCAATTATCTTTAGTCTTTACAAGCAAATGGAAATCTTAAAGATATAACCTTTGACTCTCTTGTGAAAAAGTTTGCTGAAAGAGAGAAAGCCTTTGGAAAGAAGATAGTCCCTAAATCTTCTGAAGAGACTGTTTGCCTTGCTCATAAAGAAAAGCATCCTGCTCAAGATTCTACAAGAGGAAGAGGTGGACGAAGAGGAAGAGGAAGATACTTCAGAGGCAGGGGGGCAGACATTCTCAAGGAGAAAAGGCAGATCTGCATTGCATTCGCTGCAAACGAAATGGATCACATGATGCTTCTACATGCAAGCTACCATGGGACAAAATTGAGCAGAAAAGAAATCAGCAGAAAGGTAAAATTGATGATACAGACAAAGGTAAAGCACCTGAATCCGCTCACTATATTGAAGCACAATGAAACATTGGAGTAAATGAAGATTTGTTTAATGCTTCACTTGCTTCTTCGAAAAATGATTGGTTGCTTGATTCAGGAGCAACCTGTCATATGACTCATAGGAAAGATTTTTTTGAAGATTTCACTGACAATGTTGATGGAGTGGTATACTTTGCAGATCAGTCAAAAATCAAGCCATCAGGGCTTGGCACAATCAGGCTTAAACTGCCTGGTCTTCCAGGCTTTCTTCTGGATCATGTTCTATATCTCCCACAGCTCAAGAGAAACTTGTTGTCCTTGGTCCACATCCGTCAGCAAGGTCACTCCATTCATATGTTTGATGGCAAGCTTGAGGTAAGAAAAGCATCTGACCACTCACTTGTCATGAGGGGAATAGAAGAAGAAAGACTTCTCAAACTGCAAGGAACCTCTGCTCATGCACAACATTTCTCATATATTTATCATCATGAAGAAGGTACACTTCCATCAAGTTTATTATGGCATGATAGATTTGGACATTTAAACTATGACAGTCTCCGCTTATTGAAGAAAAATGGTGTTGCTGGTTTGCCTACAATTCCTAGAAAACATAAGCAATGTGATGCTTGCATTCTAGGAAAGCATAGCAAACAGTCTTTTCATGATTCACATTCAAGAGCACATAGGAAGCTTGAACTCATTCATTCAGATTTATGTGGTCCAATGCCTGTTCCTTCTGCAAATGGAAATAAATATATCATGACATTTATTGATGATTATACCAGAATGTGTTGGGTTTATTTATTGAAGAACAAATCTGATGCTTTTCAAACATTCAAGAATTTTCATAAATGGATTGAAAATGATGCACAATCTCATATTGGGTCTATTCGCACTGATAATGGAAAAGAATATACATCAAATGAATTTGACAACTATCTTCGCCAACATGGAATCAAACATCAAACAACTGTACCTTATAATCCCCAACAGAATGGTGTAGCAGAAAGAATGAATAGAACAATCTTGAATATGGTACGATCCATGCTTTTCTTCAAAAATGTAAAGATAATGTTTTGGGTTGATGCTATTCTATGTGCTGCATATATAAAGAATAGATGTCCATATAGTGCTATAAGAAACAAGACTCCTTATGAATTGTGGTATGGACATGTTCCTTCGGTAAAACATCTCAAGATCTTTGGTTCCACCTATTATGCTTTAATACCAAAGGTACATAGAAACAAACTTGGTTCTAGAAGTCGTAAGTGTATCTTCCTGGGGTATTCAAACACATCTAAAGCATACCGCCTCTATGATGAAGTAAATAAAAAGTTTGTTGTATCTAGAGATGTCATTTTTCTTGAATCATCCAAATCTGACAAAGTTGTTGAGCGGCAACTTGATCACTTGGATATATTCGCAAAAACAAAATCATTTCAAGAATTTGATAATCAGATTCCACATCTTGAAGGGGGGATTCCTATACTAGAACAACATGTGGAATCTTCTTCTGAAGAACAATCCCCCTGCATGAAACTCCAACAACGGATGATGCTTTAAGTGATGTAATTGATAGAATTGGGAGACTCAATCCAGTCCCAACTCAATCAACAGAGTAGCCTGGACCATCTTAGAAAGGTCCCCCAAAGTGGCTGACAAAGACACTTGAAAGTGTTCATCCTGATGAAATTGGAAAAACAGGAACCAGAAACTCAAACCGACAAAATGGAGGTGATGTAGATGACTCTAATTCACCTGTTGATATGGATGTTACTTATGATTGTGAATTGAACTTGTCTATAGATTTTGAACCAACTTCCTTCAAAGAAGCTGCTTCTCATGATGAATGTAAAGAATCGATGCAAAAGGAGTATGATGCCCTCATAAAGAATGGCACTTGGAAGCTGGTTGATCCTCCATTTGGAACCAAACCAATTGGCTGCAAGTGGGTCTACAAGAACAAATACAAAGCTGATGGCTCACTTGACAAGCACAAAGCTAGGCTTGTGGCAAAAGGTTTTGCACAGAAGGAAGGGGTCGATTATGAGGAAACTTTTGCCCCCACAGCGAAATGGGCCACCATCCGGACACTCTTTGCACTAGCTGCTTAGAACGGTTGGAAAGTCCATCAAATGGATGTAAAAACTACATTCTTGAATGGAGATCTAAAAGAGAATGTTTTTATGTCCCAGCCTGAAGGATTTGCTGTGAAAGGACATGAACATAAAGTATGCAAACTTGTGAAGTCCTTGTATGGCCTCAAACAAGCACCACGAGCCTGGTATGAAAAACTAACAAAGCATCTTCTGAAACTCAACTTCAATCATTTTGATCTTGATGATGCAACTTTATTTGTCAAGAAAGTTGGCAAAACAGTTGTATATATTGTGGTATATGTAGATGATCTTTTAATGACAGGGAACAATGAAAGCTATATTGCATCCATAAAGAAAGAATTAGGAAAAAGTTTTGAAATGACTGATTTAGGCTATGTTCATTATTATATTGGCATTGAAGTAACCTGTTAGTGTCAGTCTTTACAGCCTTCCTCCCGTGATCAAATATGCTCTTACAAAGTGATTTTGGAGTGTCAAGGTCAAATTTTGTCATTTCAGTGAGTCTTCAAGCAAAATTTGGTCACTAGGCATTAGGTCTAGGGTTTGCCCAAATGTCAGTCCATGTCATCATTCAGCTGAGTCTATCATCATTCATAGGTTTTTCATTATCATCTCAGTGTCTAATGAGTCATTTCACACCTTGTTCATGCTTCAGTTGTGCCTAGGCAAGCTCATTTCCCTCTCCTAGGGTTTTGAAGCCAATTTCTCTTGGGCGGCTTAATAACCGGCAAAACTTGTTTCCTGATGTTCATACACCTTCCCCTATCCTTAAAGTACCTTATCAAACACTTCCCAACACTCAAATCCCCCAAATTCCTCATTTTTGCACAAACCCTAGTTTCTAGCTACAACCTGGCAATTTTCTAGGTTTGGCCTGTGTTTTGCCCTTTTCGACCCCTTCCCCTCACTCAATCTCTGAGATTCCACTTTCCCCTGCTTCCTAACATCCCTCCCCACTCCCAAAAATTTCCCCAAGAATTTAGAAGCCCCCTATCCCCTTCATTTCGCTTCATTTCGACAAAATTCCTTGTTTCACACATCGGGACAAGTTGCACTCAAATGATGTTTCAGAGAAATAAAAGATGAATTTTGGAAAACTGAGAGAGGTTTTTGTCCATAACATTCCAAAGAAGAAAAACCTCCTTCACTTTTTACACAGGTGTCATGGTTTGAGAGAAATGTTAAAAATACCGGCGAGAACGAAGGTGCTCCAAGGACGGTTGGCCAAAGCACAAAAACGAAGGAAAACGCCCGATCCACTCCAAATTTTGGCCAAAGCCTCTTTGAATGAGCATGGTACTTGATTGGGGACTCCCAGCCCAAATTTCAAGAAATTTGGAGAAAATTTTGTCATTTGTGAATTTTTTGTACAATTTTACAGGTTTTGGCCATTGGAGTGGTCTCATCCCCCGCGCGACCACTCGGGAGGACTGCTCAGAATCACAAAAAGTTGACATTTTTGGAAAGGGCATGAAAAAACTAGAATTACCTATACTTGGGGTCAACTTGATTTTGAGATTTGGGCCTCCAAAAGCTCAAAATACATCAAAATTTTGACTTTCTGCCCACTTTTTGAGTTGCAGACAGTGACCTTGGGAGAATTGACTTTTGAGGGGTCAAATCAACTCCAAATCCAGAAATTCCACTTGGGATGGAAAGTAGACACACAGAGCTTTCCAATGAGCCATCTTGCACTTGATTTGGACAACTGGAACCCACTCAAAAAGTGCTGCAAAGGGGCGCGACCACTCGAGCAGGGGGCGCGACCACTCGAGCTAAAATTGCCAGTTTTGACTTTTCAAGCCTGCAAACTCTGTTTTTTACCTTGGTTGATCATTTGTACTTGTAAATGATGGATGTATGGATAATTTTCATGGCACATTGATAGATTTAATCTCTCTTAACCCTTCTAGAAGCTTCCTTGATGTAAATAGTGAATATTTAATGCATGGATGAGTTAGCTAAGTTTTAGAGGCAAGTTGTTTTGACTGCCTATTATCTAGTGCTAAGTTTAGAATTAGTTCAAACTGCTCCTAGGAAGCTGAGCTAGACCCCTAGAGGTGGGGAAAGGAGTGAGATGGTCTATATTATGCCTTCTCTTGCTCATTTTCATGTTTGGACTCTTGTGGGAGAAGCATTATTGTATATTGTACATCTATTACTGCAATTTAAGGAAAAGGAAGGCCAGGGTTTTGCAGACATCATTGTGGATTCTTGTGGATTGTTGTGTTGATGGTGTGTTCTGTACATGTTATTGTAAGTGTGTTTATGTGTTCCATCTCTTTCTTTGCTGCTAATTGAACAGATGAAGTGATAAAGTTTGAATTCATGCATGCCATGCTCAGCTTTTAATTTTGTTCAATATCTATGTTTTCCACTGTCTAAAGAGGATTCAAAGTTGTTGTTTGCCCTCTTTAGCTCCTCCTCTATCATTCCTGATCATCCATCTCAGATTAAGGCATCAGCACTCACTCCTACCTTGCCCCAAAGATCCCCCTGCAAAAACTGAGCCCAATCCCCGCACCCTGAATTGCACTCCCTCCAATTGCCACCAAAAACCCCAAAAACTTTAAATCAACCCTCCTTATCAGTTTACTAGCCTAATATCAGTGTTCCTAATTGGGTCAGCTCATCCTATTGAAAGATCTACCGAGTTTGACCGGAGAGAGCCTTCTCATACCCCGTAGGGCTAGCTACGAGGTGAAATGGTTTGATGTTGCCTTGAAGGTTTACCTTCCTCAGCCTAGGGTGAAATCTCAAGCGCTAACATAACCCAACATCCAAAATCCATATTTCTTTCTCAAAAGAAATACATTGGAGATTTGTTAAACAGATTTGGCATGACAGAGTGCAATCCTCTTTCTACTCCAATGGAAAAAAACTTAAAGCTCACATCTATTGAAGGAAAGAAATTTGAGGATGCAACAAAGTATAGACAGCTTATAGGAAGTCTCATTTACCTCACTACTACCAGACCAGACATTTCATCTGCTGTTGGAATCCTCTCCAGGTTTATGCAAAAGCCTTGTGAGGGACATTGGTCTGCTGCAAAAAGAGTTCTAAGGTACTTGAAGGGAACTCAAGAACTTGGAATCAAGTATACACAGGTGAACGACTTCAGCTTGATTGGATACTCTGATTCAGACTTCGATGGAGACAAAGAAACTGGAGTATCTACTTCAGGATATGCTATGAGTCTTGGATCAGGAGTTGTATCTTGGAGATCACGCAAACAATCAGTTCCAGCAGATTCCACAACAGAAGCAGAATACGTGGCAGCAGCTGAAGCAACGAAAGAAATTGTGTGGCTCGGGAAAATTCTTGAATATTTGCAGGTAAAACAAGTACAATCAACTCCACTCATGATTGACAACACCTCTGCAATAAAGTTGGCCAAGAACCCAAATTTCCATGATCGTACTAAGCACATCAATACTAAATATCATCTGATCCGACATCATGTTGAGGCCAAAACAATCCATCTCCGTCATTGTTCCACAAATGAGCAAATTGCAGACATCTTCACCAAAGCACTTGGAAGAGAAAAGCTTGAAAGATTCAGAACGATGCTTGGACTCACCAACATCCCTTCAGATTAAGGGGGGAGTTGTTGACACCTAATCCTTAGCGGTTGGGTGTACCCGGAATGTGAACAGTCATCAAGTAGATGAACTGATCAGTCACATTCCTGTATATAAGCAATAGTTACCTAATGAAATAAATCAATCAGTTTTTTCTGCCAAGTCTGGAGTTACCCTGGCCTGACAAGATTGGTTGATGCAGATGTATTTGATGTTTGATTAATGTTATTGATGGATCAAGCCTGAAAATTTATGAAACATGGTCCCTGGAAGAAAAAGAGAAGGTTGTAGCCTTTTGTAGGTCAACACCTACGTACTAGTACATCAGCTAGTACAAGAGCTTAGGGGGTAGTAGATCACTTCCAGGAGAGTCTGGAGAACGAGAGAAGGTTGTAGTCTTCTGCAGGTAGAAGCCTATGTACTGGTATAAGACTGCACCAATATAGAACTATTGTAAAAAGAAGTTTCTTATTAAAAGAAGATAGAGACTAGTTGCAGCAGGTGGTTTTCACTCACATTGGGTTTCCACCTTATATCTTGTGTTCTTGTGTGTGACTATCTGCTCTGTTTTACTGTACCTGGTTGCTACTTATATAGTTCTGATGCACAGATTAATGATCAATATCTAAAGAATAAATTAAATTATCAATCTGCAAGTTATATGCTAGTTTCCTTAATTACAGTTGCGTATATACGCAGTTTTCACTAACTGAAGTAGCGTATACAAATTTGATTGTGAAATGAAAAATAATTGACTTGATAATATTGATTCACCCCCCCTCTCAATATTATTTCCAACAATCCACATCTCTTTATTTTGGACGTTGGAATATTTTACTACAGGAGCGCCCACACACACACACATATATAGATAGTTCACATTGAAAAATTAATATGGATATTCAAATTATTTATTTAAATCCTTTCTTAAAATATTTATAAGGAAAATATAATATATTGTTTTTAGTTTTAATTACTTTCTCTTTAAAACTGATATAAAATATGCATATTCATTGGTCTCTTTTTTGTCATCATTGTTATTTATTTAGAGTATAGTTTATTTTTATTTTAAAAGGGACATGTCAATTCCACTTTGAACACATACGGAATCACACATCTCCTGCATATTGTGTTCCAGAAAGTGCCCCTCAGTTACGAGTACGGTACAGATGTTGTAATTTCCTGTCTAGTAAAAATTTCGACCGGGTCAAATTACATTTAAAATAAAATAAAAGAAATAGAATTAATAATTACAATAAAATATAGGTAAAAGGAGTTGTCTTTAGTGCGGCTTTTTGGAAGCTTTTACGGTGTAATTTCTCTAAATTCCGACAGGAATTTATTGAAATCACAAGCTTGATGGGTAATCTTGTGCAATCAAAGTGCCCTAGGGGTTTTCCAAGGTGTTGAATCCATATATACAGTAAAAAAAATAGTTTAAATAACGCAAATCAAGATTTCAAATCAATTTTTTTCCACCGGATTCCATCACCGCAAAGTCCAAAAAGTCGCACTAAAGACAACTCCTAAGTAAAATATTCAATTTACTTTTGGTGGTTTCTTAGCTAAAGGTTTTTGATAACCCATAGTTTTTCCCATGGTGTGTGTGTGTGTGTCTATATATATATATATATATATTCTACTAGCCTAGATTCATCATAACTCAAGATCTACCAAGGGTTGAGAGGGATCAAATTTATTGAAGTGCAAACTTCTTTTAATGTGAAAAAGAGATTTGACCCCTCTCCACCCTTGGTAGATTCAGAGTTAAGATGAATCTAGGCTGGTTATTTTTTAAAACCTCTCAATGCAATAATACTAATAGCTTATTTAAAATAAATTTGTATGAAAGAAAGCCATTCATTATTTTATATGATTTGGGCTAAGAAAAAAACTAAGACCAAGTGAAACCTGAAACCTAATTTTGATTAGAGAATTAGGGAAATCTAATTTTTAATAAAGGAGATGATCAAAATGAGGAAGGAAGAGTTTAATAATTTTTATTAATTTACTTCAAAACTAAAGGAAGGAATGAATGTGATATTTACGAGTCAAAATTAGCCTTATCATACATATTGTAAAAGGAGATATGATATATAAGTATTTCAAATGGAATGGAATAAAATTGTTCATTGTTAGAATATTTTGGGAATTAACATGAAACCATGGTCAATGAACTTAACTATCATATTAAGGAAGTTAGTGCTTAGGAAACTAACTTAGGTCTATATGTTAATACTTAAGTTGATTTTTTAAGGTTCTCATCCACTTTACACACCTATTGGGCCACTCACTTTGTCATTCTACTTCTTATCAATGATGTCCTCATCATATTCATGGACCTTATAATACTCAACCCACCAAAGATCTTTGAAGGGTTCTCAACCCAATACAACATTAAGACTCAACATCTAGCAATGTTGATGGTGTATTATTCATCCCAACACCAAATAGATATTCAATAGACTAATAGAGCCACTCAAAACACTCTTATCATGGTAAAGGAAACCCACATTGGCCTAAACATATGAAGTTTTCAATAACAATTCACCTTAGCAACAACAACCAAAGATATCGAGTATAGATAAGATTGAGTACCTCAAGCACCAACCACTAACTAACCTCAAAGGACTCTTATTTCCAAATGCACATTGCACATCAAAGTTGGTGTTCTTCTTCCAATATCACACCACTATGATTTGTACCCCTTAACACATAATCACCAAGATGCACATATATGAACACGTAATGTCATATGGGTAACTTAGGATATTAGCCAAAGGAGTTAGCTCAACCAATCATCATTGATGTTACTGCACAATTACAATACTAGTTATGTGCCAATAGGTACATATTTGAAATCCCTCTTAGTTAGATGCACCAAGTCTAAGCCAATGGGTTTACTAAGGATACCATCCACAAACGTGAGGATGAATCTCTTATGATTCCTTGAGGGGTTTTCCATTAAAAATAATAATATTGTGATGGATAACTCATTTGATGCACTATGTAGTCAAGAGAGAGCAAGAATAAATTTTATACTAGAGTAAGTTGTCAGCAAAATATAATCAATTAGAATAACAAAATGCAACCTTAGGGAGACAATTGGAATAAAAGGATATTATTCTCACAAAGATAATAAAAAACTAAAAATAAAAGGATTCCCTTCTCACTCATACACAATCAACACTCAAAACATCTCAATACCTAATGAAGACATTGATTAAAGATGGGTGAATATTTCACCATAGCTCAAACCTAAGCATGACCTATGGATGCACGTATACATAACTAGAGACACCAATTGAGCAATTATAGGATAATAGATGGGATTGTATAGTAATTTGCAAGAGAAAAAATGTATCCTCTAAGATACAATTCAATGTGAATTATCTTTTCAAGCTTCTAATTCAACATGTGCTCAACGATTACACTTCAAGTACAAAGGAATTCTAAATAAGTTTATAGAGTTGACAAGGTCAATAATCTTGTTACCTTTTTTAAAGACCATTAATAATGAACACAAGATTGATTAGCACATATAAAGCAAGTAGTTACCTTTTTTAAAGACCATTAATAATGAACACAATATTGACTAACACATATAAAGTAGTGAATTTAGGCATTGCCAAATAACATTCTACTCATGGCCAGACATATGAGATTTTTGACCACCCATGTACCACCTTAAACAAATGTTTTATATATAAAGATGAGTGGATAACTCATGCAAGTAACGTTGTGATAGGATTTGAGGCCATTAGATATAAATTCCACCTACCTTTCCTACTAGCCTCTAATGACCAATCAACATCCCAACTTAATGAGCTCTCTACCAAATAGGTTGTTACATTCTTTCAAATATAGAAACCTAATAATTTAATTTAGAATTCTTTATTTTTGGTAAACAATGAATGGACAAATTCAATAGTGCACTCTCAATATCTTTGATTTTGAACAAAAATATAATATATTTTACCGACTATGTTGGACTAAATATGGAATTCCATTCCCACTCTAGCTAGTTGGTGTACAATGTTTGCTTCAATAATTGGCGCTTTAACTAAAGTCTACATAATTTAATGTTAGGTGTGTGCCCTCCACCTCCAATTTAATTCATGAATGAGTTTGATTTTAAGCGATATATAGCCACTTGCATGGTAGGTGTGTGCCCTCCACCTCTAACTTTATTCATGAATGAGTTTGATTTCAAGCAATCTGTAGCCACTTGCATGAAGATGAAAACTCTATATGTTGACAATATTTAATAGATAATTCCAACAACTATATACTATATAGAGAATAATTATAAAAAATAGAGTTTAATTTAACCTTATGGTTCATCAATGTCTAACGAATACAAAATTAATAACCCAATGTTGCTTAGAACATAATCTTGAAGAATTAACCTCTAGAGGTCAACATGTTTAAAATTCAACTCAAGACTTCATGACCAACGATACGAAGATTGTTTCACTTGTGGATTGATAATATGAACTTGTAAGATAGCCTTTTACATCCACCTCATGCCATACACACCCAATAAAGATAATTAAAATCTTGTTGAGAATTAGAATTCTAACCTTAATAAACTTAGCCCCCTGCTTGAGGGTCTGATATTATATATGGAATAAGATACATGTGAAAATTAAGCTACGTACACAAAGCTTCCCAAACATATCTCTTAGCTCCATTTAATTCATTTTGTTTGAGTTCTTAGTTCATCTCAAGAAAGTGCGTGTGTGTTTTTCTCAATAGCCTACTACAACATAACCAAATAGTGTTCACATCAACATGCTTTAAGATGAAGAAAACGTTTAGTGTCAAAAAATGTTGAGTCTAGATAAAGCAGTAGGACTAAAATCCACATGCACCATCCTTTTAAGTTTATATTTAATTGTTTTGTGCTAAATATGATAGATCGACAAATATATTCTACTATGTTGCGCTTGCGTGCATTGACATATGATAAATTTTAATGTAAAATAGTGTAATTTCTTTTTTTTGGATTACATGTGTGGACACATGATAAAATATAAAATAATGTATATTTTCTTTTTTTTGAATTAGGTTGAGCTTAGGTTGGGGCCAGCCCCAATGTTCAATGGAAGAATGGTCTACTCACTAGTGGGATGATATCACGAGGATTGTGCAAATATCGGTCGAGCGTGAATGCCCTTTGGGATAATTTAATTCCCCCAAAGATGGCCCCCATTCTCAACCCCTCCCCATGAGCTTTGAACCTATGACCTGGTGGAGACTAAACCTGACACAAACCAATTGATTTACAATCCATGGGTGAAAAATAGTGTAGTTTCAATTGTATAATGCTAGCTTGGGACAACTTTTACACCTAAGTAGTGTAGCCTATGGATTTAATTAACTATATATCTCATTGCTAAAAATTGCATGAGAGGTTTATCTAACGCATGGATTAAAACTCATTATCAACTTCTTATAAAAATGCATGTAATTGTTTTATCGATTCATGGTTAGCGCATTAGGTAAGATAGTTGGCATTTTTTTTTTGGATTATTTTCATTTTTAGTCTAATATATGTTAATTTTTCGTAGGGCTATATTGTTCTTTGCTTTAGATAATTGCATTTCATCATTTATATCATATTCACCCCATAACATTTAAACATCAATAGTAATTATATAGAAAGAACAATATCATCAATAATGCAGTGGAACATAAAGGAACAATAAAAGAAAAAAATGCACACATAGAGACACCAAGACTGATCAAAGGCCAGGGAAAAACCCCATAAGGGGAAAAACCCTTTCAAAATTTTCTTCTCATTAGATTGTCATAAAATGTTCAACAAAGAGAGAGTACAATATTCTAGTTCTTCAATCACAAAACTATCCAGTAAAACCAACCAATCAATATCCAAAAATATGAGCCCAACAACAATGTTGATCATAGATAACTTTCCTAGCCTATGGTCATTTGTGGTCAACTGTCACCTGAATCTGCAGTCACATGTCAAAAGAAACCCTGAGCCTTGGCGGCATGAAACAAATGATCATGCGTGCAACTAAAGCATCATGGTTGCATGCAAAGGCTTGCATGTGGGTGACAACAACCAAAATTTCTTTGTAGCATCCTTGCGGCTACAGACAAAAACCCTAATATGCACATGTGAGATTCAAACCCTGCAATCTCAAACCTATACGAACCAATCTCTGAAACAAACTTCAGACTTGTGTGAGCCAAACCAAAGAAGAGAGAAGAAGATAATGCTTGATTATGATCTCCAAATGAGGGTCACTTGACTTGTATTTACAGCCTTCCAAGGGTGTCCAATTTCCTTTCAGGGCTGACCTGTCCTTTTATGCACATGTGGGTTTCCATATAAAAATATAATTTTCTTTAACCAAATTAAATTCTTCCAAGGGCTAGGAGGGGTCTTTCTCGATGAGGAAGATTGTCCAAAGGAGTTAATTTTCCCCTTAGCTGCTGAATCAACACTCCCTCTCAGCTAGAGAGAAATTATTGACTACAATATATGTCCCATCACAAATATCTCATCAACAAATGTTGTATTTTCCCATCTCTGCTCATATCTTCTCATCTTTGCTAATCTTTGTTTATCTCTTCTCATCTATGTTCATATGTTAAAAACTCTCAAATCTAAAAGAAGAATAGTTTGACATCGGAGGGGAGCCCAAGCTACCACCCTCTATTCATCAGGTAGCCTTTTCTACCACCCGAAATCTCTATCAGTGGGGAGCCCAATGGTACAACCTGGGAAACTCGTCATCGGGAAGCTAGTGATACCACTCGAAATCCAATGACAATGAGAAATGTCTTATGGGACATTATCACCTCATGTCTGCAACAATGGGGAAGGCCCTATGGGACACTCTCACCCCAAGTCATTTCACATAGGGGAGCATCTGGTTACCACCCCATACCAAGCAATAGGAGAGATACAACTTACCAAACAAGGATCACAACCATCCCATTATGTAAGCAATGGGTGAGATACCACTTGCTATACGAGGTAAGGATCAAAACCATCTTATTCTCTGTTGATCTTACCAATAACTACCTTTAAGAGTCATGTGGTAGAACACCTGCATCTCTAGCTTGAGCGAGATACCACTTAGCATAAATAGTAAGGATCACACCTAACTCAAGCAGCCAGCACCCATTGGCTAGATGGGTGGGAAATAAAGATGCCAACTGGGGTATACTATAATACTATTTCAAATCCAAAGCTCCCTCAACCCCAAGAGCTCCACGACTCAATTCTCACCTTGGGAGCTCAGACAGGGAGGAAGAGATAGCTTAATGTCCTTGACTAGCCTGGACACTTACCTAATAAGGTCACATCCATTAATCCATGTTGCTTTCTATAGATAAAAAACATATCAACATGCTCATATCTAGTACTAGCTCAAACAATTCACTGAAGATTTTAATCATACTATTTTTTATGTAGTTCTTTTGAGCAGCGATCCTATGTGTTCATGTTCATACAAAATATCAAATCAAATATTATGCTAGATTAAATACATGTCATAAAAGGATACCTTATTCATATTCCTTCTCATGGAGGCAACAACCAAAATCCTAAGTTTGTCTAATATAGCAACATTGTCTCAATCTATGAAGATATATCATACTAGCTATATACGAGATTCTCTTCCATTCAAATACCAATCTTGTTGTCGCAATATATCACTATCATATCTAGATCCTGCTCAAACATCTCTCCAAAGAGGTTCCTTAACCAAATTGTCTTGTAGATAACCATGCACGTAATAATGTACTCAGCCTCGGTCATGCTTAAAGCTACTGACTTCTATTTCCTACTCATCCAATATTTCATGAAAGATCCCAAGCTAAAGCAACACCCAACTATGCTCTTCTTATTAATAATGTTTCCAGCACAATCAACATTAGTGCATTCATGTAATCATACATCTCCTGTAGTATATCTTAGACCAATATTGATCATCCCATGCAGATTATTTCAAAATATGCTTGGTTGCAACCGAATTTATATGAAGTGGCTCATACATGAATTGACTCAATTAGTTCACTGTAAATCATATATCCAGACAGGTGTTCACAAGGAACATCAATGCCTCAATCAAATTGTTGGTACTCAGATCCAACAATGTCTTTGCATAATTTCTTGAAATTTAATTCCATCGAGGTATCCAAGGATTTTCATTCCCACTTTTAAAATCTCTCTAATAACCTCACAACATATTTTATTTTTCCAAACTTCTAATCCCATAAAGTAGTGCATCATGCCAAGATCCTTCATCTCGAACTCAGAGGCCAAATCCCTCTTAATTTGATCATCAGAGGCTCACTACCTATCAAAAATAGGTCGTCAACATATAAAATCAAAATCAAAGGCATACCTCAAACCATTTTGAAGTAGAGGTTCAGATTGACACTACTTCCTAGCTTCACCTGGTAATTGTCAATGCTGACATGCTCAGGGAGCTTACCTCAAACCATACAATGCTTTATGTAAACATAACACTGACCAAATGAATATACCTAGCCTCAAACAAATCAATATTGTGCAATCAAATCAACCAAGTTTTCTTATCAAGCCTTAAATGCCAAACCAAAACTAATATCAAAGCCATGAAAGTTTCTGCCAATATCACTATTAAACTTTTCAATCCAAGTCCCCAAGTACCAAGTTACAACTTTGTCTATTGTCATGACAACAATTGTCATTTACCAAGCAATATCAAGCCAAACTTCATCAAACCATCCACATGATCATAATATGAATCATTTATGTCACTAAATGTAAATGCATATACCAAGGACAAGTCATATAAGTTTCTGCCATCCATTCATTATGAGATTTCTGCAATATCCAGAATAAAAACACTGCATATTACATACCCTTACAAACACAAGATAATTCAAGATAATTCAAGAAATATGGTTATGGGAGAAGCCAGAAAACTACTTATCTTTTTCATTTATTCCACTAGATAGTTTTCAAAGGCATTATATTTTGGTCAGAAAAAGAGGTAGTGGAAACCTAGAAGGAGAAGAATAGTTGATATTGGTTGACCAACAAGCATCATAGGTGGGGCAAAGGAAAAGAGAGTGAGCCCTAATTTTGAAACCTAATTTAAGAATGCAAAAGTGCCTTTATCCAGGTAGTTTACCATAATGGAATCATGAAGGAAGGGGAAAATGGGTTGGATGAAGGGATATGAAGAACCTTAAAAACTAATCAAATGAAAACACTACCACATTTCCACAACAAGCCCCTCTATCAAATCTATAATCATTGAAAACTATGGGGAAGGCTTTGCATTTTTTAAAGAACCTCAATACAATGCAAAAGATCAAGTCTACCAATCAAAAGATAGATAATGAGGGTTCCAATCCTTCATTGCTAATTCTAGTGATGATGGAGAGCCATACCCAATTTCAAGAGTTGAATTGTCCACATAATGATAACATGAAGGGAAATTCTTTCAGTGCTACTATGTATCATAAATAATCTCCATTGGACAAGGGAAGTTTAGCAATAAGGAATTATAATGAGTATATTTGTGTATCTTTGTTGGGCATGGAATTCTTTAGAAATATAAATATAGAAATGCTCATTTATGTTGATTTTTGAAATTGTATATGCTCTGACATCAACAACTCGAATTCTTGGTAGGCTAGACCAAGAGCAGTGGGATTGAACCCCTGAATTTATAGCCTTCTTTATATATTACAATTGTCTACCTAATTGTTCCAAACATAAATGTAGAAATAAAATGACTTTATATCCCTATGCAAAAGAAAAGTGAAACAAAACCCCTTCTCCTATGATGAAAGATTTAAATATTGTAACATACGATTGTGATTGAGTGCATTAATCTAAATGTTAGTTCTAGTTCCACATTAATACATCTTTTTGTACTCTAATTTTATCTTGTTTTTTTTAATTATCAATTTTCTTATTATCTAAAAGAAATAACTAATGAAAATAAAATGTATGTGTTAAGAAATAGATTTTAAGAAATAAATAATTAAACAAAAAGATAGAAAATTCTGGTTTTCAAATTAATTATTATAAATAAAAGATAAAAAGTTTTTATTTAATGTTTAATTATTATTATTATTATTTTTTTCACGAAATCGGGTGCTGTATGTATTCAAAAAAAGGAGGGGATACTAAGCTCCAGCAATATAGGAGAAGAGCTCATAGGATGAGCTTGCATCTGAATTACATTGAAGGATTCCGCTGAAATGTTTCCATAATCTACTTGAAAGACTCTAACACAAGTGTAAATTCAGACAAACTGGGGAAGTAACAGACTAACTTTACAAAACATCTAATCTATGCTTCTGTCACTGATTTGTCGAGCAGTGGATTTCTCCGGGTGGCTGTCAGCTTCTACGATTTTTATGCTAGAGGAGCTGGTACTTGGGGCGTTGATCTTGTCCATCATATACCTGAGAATGTCAACAGATTCCTGAATGTGCGCACAAGTGTTTTTGAGAGAGATGAATTGCTGCTACAGAGAAGAGAGGCAATGGAGGAAGAGGGCGATGTCGGCTTCATATTTTGCTGAAATGATTCTGGAAGCAGCTTCAATTTTCTCATCCAAGAGACGCTGATGAGCTCTAACTTGCTCAAGTTCTGCCTGCAGGTCATGACAATGGAGGCAATCTTTGCTGTGATCCATCCAAAGAAATTCAAGTTGAATTTGGAACGATTCTGGATGAAGGCTCCCACAGGTTATATTGACGATAATGATAACCAATATGTTGAGCTGAGAGGCAAGGGAAATAGTAGAAGGGGTTCTTGGGAAATTGATAGCAAAACTGAGGAAAATTCCAGGAATTGGGAGAGAGTCTAAAGCTGTGCGATAGGAAACAAGGTGAGATAAGGGAGGATTGCGCTGAGGCGATCTGGAGAAGCTTAACAACCCAGAAAGGGAAATTCGGGTGGAAGGGAGCCTGATCGATGGAGCGATCACGGAGTTGGAGGTCGAATAATAACTGCTAATAAAGGGAGCGAGATCGGGGGGAAAAAGGATCAGGAAGAGGGGCACTTGCAGATGAGAGGGGAGCTTCCCATGATATATAGCCGACAGGTAGAGATCCAAAGCAAGCCAGATCACGTGAAGGAATCTAGGTCGATCACGGAGTCCAAAGGAAAAGTAATATTTAGGAGATACAACAGGATCTGCTATAAGATATGAAGGTATTATCTGAAGATTGCAGCAGAGGGCCTCGGGATTACAGGAGATTTCACCGGAGTACGCTTTGACAGTAGCGCAGATCATATGACATAAATAGTTTAAATAAATCATGAAAATCACGGGAGGAACTGAAACGAATCTTCATTGTTACAGAACAGGCTTCCTTTGGGCCGAGAGCAAGCATGGCTGGCCCGTTTGTCTGCCTCACGATTGATGGTTCGAAGGATGTGATAGAATTGAAATTTCGTATCATGATTAATCAGAACTTTGCATCGGTTGATGATTTTCTGCAAGAGAATATTAGAAGCTTTCCGCTGGCTATTCATTAAGCTGATAATGATAGCAGAGTCACCGAAGATGAGAGCTTTTTTGATTCCCTGTGTCTGTAGCTGAAGAATGCCTTGGAAAAGGGCCAGGGCCTCAACTCTATTGTTGGAGAGTGTCCCCAAACCCCATTCAAAAGAGACTAAGGGCTCACCAAGGGGATTGAAGATAATGCCCCCTGCTCCCGCAACGCCCAGATTAGATTTAGAGGCACCGTCAAAGAACAAGGAGTGAATATTACTTGAGCGAAGCCAGTTGTCGAAGTCGTTATGCTTTAATCGAATTTTCCATCTAATCCTGTTAGCCTTGCCTGGATTGTTGCATGAGTTCACTGTCAATGGAATACTTATCTTCTCTGTTAGATTTCTGATGAAGTCTGTTTCCTCGACCCATAGGCTAGATATGTCGATTTTTCTTGTCAGCTTAGAGGCAATTGTTTCAACCGCCAGATTTTTTGCCTTAATACAGAGATGCCTGATAGAAGTCTCTTTATTTCTAAATATCATGTTGTTCCGGGCAATCCATATCCTCCAAAGAATAGCAAAAGGGAGAGAATCCCACACTCTCTTGGTAGGATTATGTTTCATAGCTTGCCAGGGGTAACTTATTTTCCAGTTTTTTAGAGCTTCTCCGATAGATTGTTGAGAATTCCAAATTGAGGTCACGGAAGGATTGATGCCACTCCAGCAAGAGACTGCGAAAGGGCATGAAATAAAAAGATGCTGAATAGACTCCTCTGCATCTTGACAATTAGGACATCTGGAAGGTCCCGCAATGCCTCTTTTTTTAAGATTCTCAGCCGTAAGAGTTTTTCCTTTCAAAAGAGTCCACATGAAGAATTTAACTTTAGGTATAGCTTCTGCTTTCCATACAATTTTCCAGTGTATCCATGTTGGCGCTGAGTGTTCCTTGTTATTCAAATAATCATACCCTGCTTTTATTGTGTAGTTGGTGCCTGTAGGATCCCATCTGAAATTGTCCTTGTCATTTTCAAAGGTGGGAGCGATGCTGTGTAGATGTTTACAGAAGTTATCAAAGTTGCCTTTGAGTCGTTGAGGAATGGGAGGAAAATTCCATTGCATCCAAGCATGGGATAAAGCATCCCATTGAGAAATTTGGTTTAATTTATATATCCCTTTTCTTTGGAGGAAGAGTGTTATTGAGTTCATACTTGGGAGGCTGTTGATTGGCGGATTTCCCATGATTTTGTCAGTGCCGATGTTAACTTCCTTACCTCCTTTGGGCACCTTAGAGATGTTTTGCACCATTAAGACTATGGATTTTTTACAAAGCTTCCATATCTTTGTGCAGTTTCTGTTGGGGATCTCAGCTTCAAGAAGGTGCTGCCTTGTAAGGCTGAGGTATTTTTCCTCCAGGACTTTCTTCCACCAAGCTGTTTGGTTTTCAATGAGTCTCCATATCAATTTTCCTCCAAAGGCTATATTCATGAGGATTGGGGATCTAATGCCAAGGCCACCTTTCTCCTGGTTTTGAGTGACTTGTTTCCAACCAACCAAGTTGAATTTTTTCTTCTCATTTTTCCCTCCCTGCCAAAGGAAGAATCTGAGAATACTGTCCATTTTACGGTGAAAAGAAGCTGGAGCCTGAGCCAAGGAAAATTGATAAAGAGGGAGGGAGGAAAGGCCCGATTTTAAAAGCACTATTCGTCCAGCTGGATTGAGCCAAGATGTTCCCCATCTTTGTACTTTTCTTTTCATCTTGTCTAAGGTTAGTTCCCAAACATCTGCCCTTATATTCCCAATACTCACCGGCATTCCCAAGTAGCTGAAATAGCCCCAATTTAACTTGCAAGGGACACCAAATATAGTGGCAATGCTTTGTATCGTTTGAGCTGAGGCATTCCATCTGTAAATGCAGCTTTTGAGATGGTTAATCTGGCCCCCTGAATATCTCATGAATTGATCTAATAAGGATTTGAATCTTCGAGCTATGATTGTAGTCGCCCCTCCCAACAGCAGAGTATCATCAGCGAATTGGGAGTGGTTGATATTTTTCACTCCATCTTCGAATTTAATACCAGTGATGAGGCCTGCCTGCCTTTTATGGTCAAGCGCACAGCTGAAAGACTCTGCCATCAATAGAAAAATATAAGGAGATAAGGGGCAGCCTTGTCTTAAACCCCTTGAGGAATGGAAAGAAGGTCCAGGTCTACCATTGATAAGAGGAGCAATCCAAGGGCCAGAGATACAAGCTCTTATAATATCAAGTAAGGAGCGAGAAAAACCCATTTTCTGAAGTACAACAAAAAGAAAGGAATGCCTAACCCTGTCAAAGGCATTTGCCAAGTCTAGTTTCAAAATGAAACCCTTTTCGTTCCTGGAGTAACTAGAGTGAATGGCTTCCTGAACCAAGAGAATGGAGTCAGATATTTGCCTGTTAGCCATGAAGCCTCCTTGGTTTTCTGAAATTAACATCGGCAGAAGAGGTTTGAGACGGGAGGCGAGGATTTTTGTGAATATTTTATAGGAGGAGTTGCATAAGGATATTGGCCTAAATCGGGAGAAGTTAGAAGGGCGGTTCTCCTTTGGGATGAGGGCCAGGTGTGTTGAATTTGTGTAGCCTCCTATTTTGCCTTTCCTCTGTATCCATTTGAAGTATTTTATGAGATCCTTTTTTATCAACTCCCAATATTCTCTATAAAAACATATTGAGAAACCATCCGGCCCGGGTGCCTTGTTGGGCTGAAGACACCAGATTGCTTCCTTAACTTCTTCCTCTTTTATCTCTTCTGTCAGCCTTTTATTTAAGTCTGCTGTGATCTTTGTTGGCAAATGCTGCAAGAAGTCAGCATAGGGTTCTTCCTCCCCTGTTTCAGATAGGAGCTCCTTGAAATGGTCTGAGGCAACACTTTTAATAGTTGTTTGATCAGTGTGTTGAATCCCTGCATTATCTATGATGGCTGTTATGTTGTTTTTTATTTGCCGAACAATAGCTTGCTTATGAAAGAAAGAGGTGTTCTTATCTCCGCTTTTCAGCCAAGTCTGCCTAGATTTTAAACGCCATTTTTCTTCTTCCTCTCTTTTGATGCTGCATAACTGATTATAAAGCTTTTCCTCTTGGATTTTTTCAACCTGATGATACTCTTGATTTTCTAATGTAGAATGGAAATCTTCGATCTTGGCTTTTACCTCTCTTTTTTGTTTCTCTAGTTCATCATAATGTGTTTTGGCCCAATTTTTGAGCGCTCTGTTCACATTTTTTAGTTTGCTCTCCCATATGAATCCTAGAGATCCTTCGATGTGTTGACGCCAGGTTTGTTGTATCAGGCTTTTGGCTTCTGGATAATCGCTCCAAATGTGATTGTACTTAAAGGGAAGAGGCCCAAGGGGGCTGTACGAATCAAAAGTTAAGATGATGGGATAGTGATATGAGATAGCGAAGGGAAAAATGGAGACATTGACAACTGAATATGAGGAAAGAAAGGAGATGTTAACCAGGAACTGATCCAGTCGCTCCATAATGTTGCTGCTACCCAATCTGCGATTATTCCAGGTGTATTTTTGGTTTTTTGGTATGATGTCAATCAGATCACCACGCTGCATTATTGCTTCCAAGTGATTTCTGAATGGATCGAGAGTAAAGTTGCCCCCACGTTTTTCATTGGCATGTAAAATCAAATTTAGATCGCCCCCTAAGATAATATTGCCACTGTCTTCTTCTGTTATGTTCTCGTTGAGGGAATCTCAACAGGCTTCTTTGTCCCAATAATTATTGGGAGCGTAGACGTTGTAGATTACAATCTGCTGGTTGGTCTTATTTTTCCTTAAGACTGTCTTTATCCAATGCTGTTCTATCACTTCAGCTTCTCTGTTCCATTCTTCGTGATTCCAGATAGTTGTAATCCCACCTGAGGCACCTCTGGCGTCGCATGTGCATCCTGTGTAACGCTTATGATGGTCAATGATCTTATCAATTTTTGACTTTCTTTGTTTTGTTTCCTGCAATAAAATAATGGATGGTTGCTCTTGACTTATGAGATCCTTTAAGGCATTGATTTTAGAGGGGTGCCCTAATCCCCTGCTGTTCCATGAAAGTATTTTGATCATTTCAAAACTGTGATTCGAGGAGTTGCTCTCCCTCCTTTATCTTTACTTGTTGTTTCCTTGTCTATTGATCCTTGTATGTATGATTCTATAGGATTCTGGAGTCCTAGAGCTATGTCTTTTTGAGCGTTCTCATCCCTATGCTGTTTGGAAGATTTTCTTCCCGGCTTCTTTTGACCATCTAGAGAAGATCCATGATCTTTGGAATTGCTTCGAGTGATTCTAGGAGGGGGAGGATCTGATGGAAGGGAGGAGGGAATGACCAAGATACGAGGAGAAGAGGGAGGCTCAGAATGAACAGGAGAGTCTTCGGGAAGGGAAAGAACCTGAAAGGGATTTGAGGAGGGAGAAGTAGGGAGGGGATTTAGCTGGCGGGCAGAAGAAAGAGGAACTTGAGGGGAGGAGGGAAGAGGGGGAGAGGGTGGGGCGGAAGGATTGAGAGAGATGGGAGGGTTGGATGAGATGGGAGGGTTATGAGAGGAAGGTCCAGCATCATTAGGCAGCTTGTGGCTAGGGGCTGTTTTTTTCTTTTTTACCGTTTCCCATTGTTCCTCTTGCGGATTATTGTCAACATTAGAAAGCTTAGGACAAAGATTAGCAAAGTGACCGTACTCGTGACATACCTTACACTTGAAAGGGATCTGCTCATAATCGAGCTGCTGAATGTGCGACCAGTCGTCAACTTTAAGCTTAATGGCCTCAGGAAGACCTTTGCCCAGGTCCACTTCAACGCAAATTCAGGCGCAAGCCTGCATATTATCTCTTGGCTCGCTCCGGTCGATGTATTTCCCGACTGCATTTCCAATGGCACGAACCGATTCGTCTCCCCAGCAATGCAATGGGAGGTGAGGGAGACGAACCCAAACAGGAACCGCGTTTGGGATATCCAGCTCCGGATCAAAGTCTGGTGTCCATTTGTTTAGGTACAACCCTCTAGAATCCATGAAGTAAGGTCCATTGCGAAAAATCAAATCCTTGTCTTCCTTTGTCTCAAAGTGGAAGGTGAAGTAACCCTTCCCACAAAATCTGATAGAAATTTTCCCTTGTATTTTATCTGTCCAGTTCCTTTCCACCCACCTCTGAACTGTTTTTGGTGAGGGCCAGAGACCAGTAAACTGTCCTATAAGTCCTTTTTCAGCAAGAGCAAGAGCAGCCATTCTTGGCAAAGTAGGAGGGAGAGAGACTTCCTGTAACCCCTCGATTTTTTTAACAAACTTGGAGATTGAAGGACGAGTTTGCTGAGGTGGGAGAGAGTTTATCAGAGCCGAAAAGGCCTGCTATTGCACTGCCTCCTCTGGTGGAGCCTCCGGAGGGGCCATCTGAGCTGAAGAGGAACAAACTCAAGCGAGTTAAAGGGGCTGGTAGGCAAGGGCCTTCAGAGAAACGCCGGTCCAGAGGGACAGGGCGTAGGAACTCCGGGAGCCCAGCAGCAGGGCTGCCAGGCGAGGACGAGTAGGGAGCCTCAGGGCCGAGGGAGGGTAGGACGCGGAGGCAGCGTGCGCACGATCCCTTAAAGTTTAATTATTATTATTATTATTATTTTCCAAAGAAAAAATGAACTCTTTATTAAGGAAATAAAAAGTTACATAGTGGATGCAATAAAGCATTCAGATCAAAGACTGTGTGTTCACCCTGATTAGAAAGTGTTGCACAACGTATTGAGGAAAAGAGATAAAACAACTCTTTGCTCAATACAAAAGTTCACAAACTGCAAGAGAATATCAATTTTCATAGTAAAACCCGGGTCTCTCCGTACATACAGAGAAAACAACCCGAAAATCCAAAAAACTTGTTCAAAAATGTAAAGTCTGATAACAACAGTGAAGGAAATATCAATACTAAAACTGTATGATTACAATCCCATAACCCACTATATCACCAGAACAAAAATAACAAAAAAATAGACAGGAACTTTTAGAGGAACGGAGGCTGATCCGTCTCAAGAACCCGCCCGTTGACCCTTGAGATTATATGTCAGGTGTCTGGAGCTTGTTGAATACCTTTTTTAGAAAATTGTCGGCATCCATGTTTCTTTCCCTGTAAATGTGACAGAAAGAAATGTCATGAAAAACTGATTTGATGTAAAGGATATCATCTAAAATAGGAATCAAAATTAGATTTTGACATCTCTGCTCATTATTTGTCCATTTTATCACATTCATGGAGTCGCCAAATATCTGGGTTGAATCAATGTCCAACTGCCTTAACCAGCACAAAAGAAGCTTCAAAGATTTTAGTTCAGCATAATTATTAGTCCCAGTACCAAGTCCCACTGATGATTTAAAGGAAGTTTGATCACTTAAATGGATGATGATCCCAGCCCCACAACAACCCTGTGCATCCGAAGCCCCATCGAAATAAGCCCAAGGGATATCAGGCCTGATGAATTCAACTTGGACAGGCCGAGCTGGCAAGACAAGAATGATATAAGGAATCAATGCAAAAATAGAAGCAGCTTGTGTTGCAGTAAGAAACGGATTAGAAGCCCTGTCCTAAAAAATACTAGAGTTTCGGGCCAGCCAGACCCCCCAGCAAACAATTGGAGGAATGTTTCTATAGTGAGGATCTGAAACACCAGACCACCACTGATGCCAAGCATCCTCCAAAGAGACCCCAGCCCATTGAGAAACCAAACCCACATTTTTTAAAAAGAAACCCCAAATACTTTTTGTAACTGGACATAATAGAAACATATGAGTAGAGGATTCATCACTGGTTTTGCAGAGAGGACATCTTCTCGGCCCATGCTTGTTCCTTTTTTGAAGATTATCCCAAGAGGGAATTTTGTTCCTGAGAATGCACCAGAAGAAAAACCTGGATTTTGTCGGGCAACTGAGTTTCCATAGGGACTTAAACCACCATTTACTTGGGTCTCCAATCCTCCTATTCATTTGTA